>VXAL01007001.1:137465-183511 GCA_013399475.1 Chauna torquata
CAATGAAAAGATCACATCAGAAATTATGCCTCCATTATTGGGTAACCTGTGTCTAACCAAGCTAGCAAGACTTGTGACACTCAGAATGGAGTCTCTGAGCAAAGAAAATGCAAAAGCTTTAAAGATACTGTCCTAGGAAAGACAAGAAATGAAGAACGTCCCAAAGGAATGCCAGGAGCATGCTACAGTAAAATAGTTTGCATCTTCATACAAGCTTTAGCATAGGTGCTGTAGCTTATCAAGAAATGCAAAGAAAGATTAAGGTCTAGCTTACACATTCTGCATGCATACTTGTGTCGTTTTAATCTTATGCTATGTATCTTTGAGTGAATAAACAAGGTGAATAAATAGTGAAGAAGTTATTTCTCATTCATTTTAATAGGCCTCCAATTACAGAGTCCCTGCACAGCTTACTGCTGTGTGTGTCTGGTAGAGGCTCCAGTGCAGAATAAATGAGCCGCTTGGTAAAGGCCACAGAAGTTATCCTCAGAAGATGTACTTGAGAGACACTGAAGGAAATGCAAAGCTTACCACGGTAGCTGAGCTAGTCTTGTCTCTGTAAAGGCCAGCAAAATTTTCTCGAAGAAAAATGAAAAAACTTCTTGGTGATATGTATTATTTCTTTGTATGTCTTTAGAGAAAATTTCAGCTTGCATGTGGACAGCCACAGCATAAGGTACCTGAGTGAATTCTGTGAGGAGGGTTCTCAAGATATTAGGAAGAAAAAGACCAGCTTGCTCCCAAGAACATGTGGTCAAGTGTCTCAAGTAAATTCTGGTGCAAGGCATGAACTGGCTGTGAGCATGCAGTGATTCATCACTGCTGCCGTTTGGAAGAGCAGACTGCATAGGCCTGGGGCTTGCCAGTGTAATTGCTGTGTTTAATGCTGTGGTTCTCTGAACCAGTGGGCAAATTAATGTCTTCTGTGATAATTCCATTAAAGACTTATTATTTTGATAAATCACTGGAGGCAAAGGTCATCATCCCTTGGGAACTTTGATTTTGAGCTATTTCGCTTGGGACTTCTGTATTTAACTTTGATGTTAGGTTACTGCAGACATTTGCATTGCCTTTGTTTCAAGTGTTATTCTTTTCCAAGTGATCCTTGAAAACATCTCGGTTATTTATTTTTAAGTATTTAATCCAGAGAATTATCTTCTCTAATATGTTTTCACCTGATCAGCACATATTAGGGAGAGTTCTTTACGTGTTTTATGTAGTAGGAATGTTTAATATAAAGACACTCCTTAGAGCTGAAGGGTTACCTAAGTTAATGCCATTGGTGAAAACTTAGGGATCGTGTCTGTTTAAATAACTGAGAAGTCTGTGTTGGAGAAATATCACTTAAAAATTGTCATTTGAGTAATTTATTCTTTGTTCAGAAAATATAAGCAACTAGTTTTCTTTTACAATGGTGATTGCTGGTCTTCAGAATGGAGGCACTAGTTATTTGCTGAGAGTTGGGATAATTCAGAGGTATTTCTTGGGAGTTACCCCTTCTTGTAGAAGTAGATCCTTTCCCAGGGAGCTGTTCTAACAAAGCCTGAGTCTGGCTGGAGGCCATGTGATTTAAGGTGAAATTTCCTTATACCATGGTACATATTTATTTGATGGCTAATCTGCCAGCGGAAAACACGTTTGATGGCAGAGTGCTAAGACTCTGTTATGAGGTGAAATTTAATTTGAGTGTGTAATCCCAGGAAAGCATCATACCTTTTCTTAACAATGCAGTGCTGGCAAAAAGAGAAAAAACACTTTGTTGATACAGAAACAGGGGATTTTATTCACAGCGTTGGAAAAGTTATAAGAAAACGATTTTTATAATGGTGTAAGTTGCATCTCCCTTAAGGGTGTAAATGCATTTTCTTTTTGAAGTCATGCTGTTCTGTGTGGGCCAGTATCAGGGAATTGTGACAGGGCAAGGAGCTGGCTGGATTTGCTCCTTTTAACTCTGACTTTAAGGGCAAGGACCCGCATGTCTAAAGCTGAAGAGGATGAGCATGACTCCTGCTGAGGTAGCACAGCTCTTGGGATGAGGACAGGGAAGCACAGCAAGTCCATGTTTGGCAGTCTGGGATCTGCTTGTAGGAACCAACTTCCATTTTAACTGTTTAAAACTACATGAGACTGTATCCAGCACAATCCTGTCCCTGGGGACTGGCCAGGACAGTTTAGCCCTTTTAAGAACAAAGAAAGCAGAGCCCTTGCTGCAAGAGCTCAGTGCCCTTTCACAAAGTTCCTAGCACAGGCATGACTTTTTATTTATTTATTTTATGTCTTCAGCTCAGCTTTGATGAGAGGTCCCTTAACTCTTCTGTAAAGGCTAAGTTTCCTGTCTGAGATAGTATTTAAGATGAAGACTGACTCTTTCTCCTGTTTCCTTCCTACAGACCAAAAGGAGGTCCTTCCAAATATACAACCTTTAATCTGGAGGCAAATATATGTCCAGTTTGTAGCCCCCATCACTTCTACAATGACTAGTGTTGCTGCTTACAGGTAACAGTTTTTTAACTCATTTAAACCTTTCCACCCCCTTCCTTCACTTGTATTATGCCACAGATGATTTACACTTCTTTTTATCCTTGCTTCTGCTTGCATATCATCATGCCATTGNCACACAAATATGATTTTATTTGTTTTACTTTATTATTATATTATTTCTACTACTACTACTACTGATAATAATGATACTATTATTCATTCAATGTAAGTCTAAGGTATAAGTCACTAGAGAATTATTTCACTGAAAAAACAATTCAATGGTTATTGCAACTAGTGGAAAAAATATTTAATACTTCAGAGGATGCTGATCTAATCCTTTATTGGTCATATTGTTTGTATTAAGCAGCTGTGAAATAAGATGTTCTCTAACAGAATGATTTGCATGTGAGAGGCTTTATAGTCTGAATAATCACTATCATCGTGTTTATTGGCCAAATATTAGGTTGATAGTCCACAATTAAATAAGAACAGAGAACAAACAATATTTTAATATGGCCTGATATCATTTCCCCTCCTGCATGCTGAATAACCTGTTGTTCATTGGGTCACTTAAAACACTGTTTTCCCCTCCCATGTGGCTTGTAATGTTTCTCTTCCTGTGATTTCTTTGCTTGTCTTAAAGCTGTGAAAGCTGAAAGTTTATTTATATGAGTTAGTCTCAATGTGAATTATACCTGTCAAGTTTATAACTTTGAAATTACTTGGTACATTATTTATACTTTTTAAAAATTGTGCTCCTTCACCTGTAAACTTAGTAAAATACACAGATGTTTTGTATAAGTGTATTTTACTGTCTCTTCTGCCCTCTTATGGAACTGCTCATACACATTAAGGACTTAATCCAGTTCCCATTCAGTGGGACATTTGCGCTGATTTCAGTAGCAGTTGGATCAGGCTCTTCCTTTGCAGGAAATGAATGACCAATGCCTTGTAAATAGGCGTTTTGAACAGGTCAATAAGGTAGGAGCAACTGAGTGGAAGAATAGGAGTGGCCAGGTGTTGTTCTTGCACCTGAATAAGAACAAATAAGTACAATTTACATGTGCATGATCATAGGTAGATGTATTAGACTGCTCCAGGGTTGGTATTATTTCCACATATTCCCAGATTTTTTTTATTTTGTTTTATTTTTGTCAAGTTGCTGTACATTGCTCTGAGTGTCTTGGTTTATGGAAACAGATGTTTGTGTCACTGTTTATGAAAGTTTGGTCGTGGAGTTCAGGTCACACATCCGCCAGTTTTGTAAGTGCTAAAAGCAGTAATACTGTTTCTCTTTGCTTTTGGTTCTATGAAATATGCTTCCCTTCATCCTTAGTCCCAATTTACAGAGTGAAAACTGAGTAAATCTGTTGCTGTTTGAGCAGCTGCTTCTGTTTAGATTCACCTGCTGGTTAGAAGATGGAGATTACAATAGTTAGCATTGCTTTCTAAAAATACGCAGGCTCCTGATACTCAGAATGTCTCCCGCACGTTTTTCAGTTGCTTTCTTCCCAGCTGTTTTCTCCTCCCTTCTAGAGCTTATCTGTGGCAAATCCAAGGGGGAAGCCCTTATTCAGGCAGGACAAAATTACCTGAGAAACTCCAGTGGAAAAATAATGCAGTATACCAAAAAAGCAATATTATTCATAGGGAGTTGGTGGAGAAAAATTCCTGTTGGCATTCTCACTCATTAATCATACTTAGTAGAAAACTGTTCTTGTGAAATAGGTATTGTACAGCTAAATCTCTATTTTGAAAATCTTTTTTTTTGTTTTTCCTGAAGGACCTGTTCAATTGGAGAGAACCGTTTTTAAGAAAAATTGTGATGAAATGTTGAGCAAAAATATGTCTATCGGTTTTTGTTTACGTATATCTGAAAGCTCATTGAAACCTAAAGTGTGGGTTGTATCACTGGGAAAGAAAAATGTAAAATCATGGCCTGCCCACAGGGGAATAAAAAGAATATCTATCAGAAGTGTAGCTCAGCATCCCTGCAAAATCCCACGGAGGAGGGAGGAAAGTCCAGTCTTAATCATGGAAAAGAAAACGCTGTAGAATCTACAATAGATTAAAATATAAAAATTTATAGATACCTACAGAAGTAATGTTAAATATTTATAAAATATAATATGTACTACTTTTCCAAAGCATGTTTTCTCTTAAGTGTCTCTTAGAATTCTGTTGCAGGGTTGGTATAAGTTCTTAACACTACAGAATATATTAAAGCGGATGTTTTCTTGTTAAATTTTATCAGACTGTCACAGAATTGCTTGTTGTTACACATTCATGTGGTGTTGTCCAGAACAGAATGTAGAAGGTGATCTTTTCCGAGCAGATAGATTTACAAATCATTAGATAGCTGCTTTACACTAGTCGTGCAACTAGTTTGAGTTCAGCAGGACTGTTTATATTAAGCACTAAGTTAAGTATGTGGATATAAATTTTTGCAAGATCAGTACCTAAGATTTTAAGACTTCTGCATAGAGCTGGGTAATCTTAGAAAGGGGTCAGTAAAATTAGTTCTCTGAATACAGCTGTAAATCTGTGGTGGTTTCCTGTATATCATATCACAATAGCTTTGATTAACCACAAATCCCTGCAATAACATTTTTGTTCAACAAAATCCTTGTCCCACCCAAACACATATGATCCATTATATGAGGACAATTTCTAAATTGTATGTTTTTCTTTCCAATTCCTCTATCCATCTCCCTGGTTTGGTGCACTAGGACATAGAGCTTATTGGAGTGACAAAAGGGAAGATTTCTTTAAAAGGAGGGTGTTCATTTCTCATGTATTCAGAGGCAAGAATATGATGATTTCTTTAATAAATGACATTGCAGCAAAAAGACACCTGACTCATATTACTGATTTCTCATGCTCATAGTAACAGCATCAAGAGGCCTCACATACTAGCTGTCAATGTAAACCCAAGGGACACTGGTGCAAATAGGTGCAAGAGAAGTGAATTGTTTCTCTAGTGAAATATACTGTTGATCCTTCTAGAACATTTTCAGTTGTTTTCTCTTTGCATGTGATATGGAAAAAAGGAGCATGAAATGAAAGCATTCTGTTTGGAAAAGCTGAGGATTGCATTTGATAAACATGACTAAAGCATTCATAAGACTTGAACATTTCCTTTTTGGGTCAACGCCTTGTCGTTTTCCTCCTTCGGGCTAAAATCTCACCATACTCTCTGGCATTCGAATCATGACCTGAACTTGCTTAAGAATGTGAGGATGAGTTTGACACTGTGGTCACTCTGTTTCCTCTGTCTACCTGTCTTGTTACACAGTTATGTCTTCTACTTCCAAATGGTTGTCCTTCTGGCAAAAGACCAACACGCATCAGGTGTTTTGCTCCCTTTCCTTCTTCTATGGGAGACTGAGATTAGTCCCTCAAAAACTGTTGAGGTTCATATTAAAACCCTAATTCCCATATTTGATAATGTTGTGGAAGCAAAAGCAGTCAAATACAGATTGTCCTCTTCCCTCCCTCCGTCCCACTATTCTCGCTCTTCTTCATACTTGTTCAAAATTTTTGGCAGTGGCCCTATCCAGATTTGGAGATCCAGAGAATAAAGATGGAAAACAATGTCAGTTATTACAGGCGTTTTATCCACTATGGATCTTTGGCTGCAGAACACTCTGTGAAAAGGCGCCAGGGCTTCAAATCAAACGGGTAGGTCAGAGCAAGGCACAGTGTTGTGTCCCCCCTCCTCTACACTTCACATGGCGGAGTACTGTGGGTTTCTACTCCCTTTTGTGATAATGTTAAGTCCGCCACTCCTTTAGGAGCAGCAGCTGAAGAAAAGCCCATACCTGCAGCAGCAGTTTTGTTTCAGATTAGAGTTTAGGGTAATAGGTGAAACTCATTCCTATTATTCTACTCTTCTCAGGAGAACCTAATTTACAAGCACTTTTTCGTGGAACCCACTGTTTTGGGGATATTTTGATGTACATGGGGATGGTCAACAGGCTGCCTAGGCAGTCAATTCTGGAACCTACCAAACTCAGTGGGAAGAATAGTTTGAGCTCCTGCTTTGGTTTCTGCCACACCCATCTGCAGTGATTAGTAGCTTACACTGACAATGGTCCTATTGTCTTCCAGGGGGCAATTTGTAAATATAATCTTGTTCAGCACGACTAGAAAAGAGCCTCAATATTTGACCTTTAAACAATTGGAAGGAAGTGGGGTGGAAAGAGAAGGAGGAGAGGAGAACTACCAAGAACATCCATTAATGGATTAAAAGTAAAGATCTTCTTCTCTGAAGGCATTCCGTAGCATAACAATAGCAGTGGAATCCTAAACTGGTGAGCATCAGCAATAGGTCTTTAGTAACCAATGAAGCTATGTGCACATGGAGGCTGACTTGCATGATCTGAGTGTAGCTGTGATATGATTCCAAGCTTTACAATAAGCAGACATCAGTAGGATGACTTTATTACTTTATTACTGAATATGAACAAATACATAATATGAACAGCACATAATTTATTTAATTAAAGATTGGTACAGAATACTGTTAGAAATTTGAGTCATTTTCATTTATGCTCTTACCATAGTGAAATTGTGCTCCCTGAGCTCCAAAATTTTACAGAAACACACAAATTCGTGCTCCAATTTATGGATATTAAATTATGCACATTTTATTAAAAATAATGCATCTTACTCCTGTGGGCTTTATTCTATTAGCTGCCCTTAGTTAGAAACTGTTTTTTACAGTCATATTATGCAGCAGATTAAGCATTCATCCTTACTGCCTGCTTTCAAAGCAGTCTGTCAGTTGTGATCAGACATGCTGTATGCTACAAAGCACAAAACTCGACCTGATGCCTTCTAACCAGGAAAGCAGTCAGCAGGAAGTTCCAGCTGAGGTTCACAGTTCCAAAGTCTGTAACCTTCTAATATTTTCAAGGCTTCATGTGTTTTACACAGGTCAACACATGGTCTGCTTCTCCTAAAAGTTCACCAACAGTTTAGTAACACTGTGAGCTCCAGGGTTAGAAGAGAGAGAAAAGTACATTTATGTAAAATACCTATTGTTATTGTAATTTTTATAGCCTAGACATTTAGGTAAAATCTCACAAGGCATCAGACTCTTAGCTATGAGAAATACACAGGGTTCCATTTGAGTCAATGAAATGGTTAATTTACATCAGGTGAGGATCTGACCTAAATTTGTTTCAACTCTGATTTACTGGTGCATATGCTGCGTTACTCTCACATATGGAATCCTATCACTGCTATATCAAAGATGTAATTAAAAACCTGCCATAACAAATGTGCACTATGCCCTACCAAGTTCTTGCGTTGACAAACTGCCAGAGGGGAAGAGTTTGATCTTTTACTCAGCGTGGCTTGCCTCTGGTCCTAAAGGTTCTGTCAAAGAACTTGAGAGAAGCAAGCCCTGGTGGAGTAGTGGGGAGAGGCAGCTTCGAGTAATCGGTTGCCAGGCTATCCGGCCTTCTTGAGTACAACTTGCACGCTGTTGTAGCACCAAGCAAAAGATAGGCAGAGCAAAACACTGAGCACAGTTTGTTTTATGGTGATAGCAGCTCCTTTCTACTAAGAATGTGAGTAGCAGAGTTCTGCACCAGCTGGTACTTCTGGGTGGTCTTCAAGGCTAACTTCAAATACTGGCCTGTACAGTAAAATAGCATGGAAGTGTCAAAGACATAAGTAATTCTGGTAAGGTCCTTATCAGCAGACAGGCCTCCATTTTTTGACCAGCTACACACTGAGGAAGGGCATTACAAGCCACCATTCCTGCCTAAAAAACCTAGGGCAAGGATGTATATAAAAAAATAAGTGTGCTGGGTGTTTCTTTGAATAAATGAGTTCTCAGACTGAGCCCCAAAAAGTAATGATCAAATACTAATAAGTATTTTCATCTACTTCCCAAATTCATTAATCTTGCATGAAAACCTAGCTGATAAAAACATGCTGTGTTTGAGTGGTGGCAGGCCAGAGGATGGCCATAGAAAATGTTTACATATATGAAACATCTAAGTCGTTTCTTCAGTTCTTTTTTGTCTGTATTCCTATAAAAATTTTCAGTATATCTCTTAATGCCACCACTCAAAATAAATTCCTACATAACCATTATTCACATTATTTAATAAACAAAGCTGAAACCAAACCTAATCAGAATAAGTATAAAAGAACCCTTGATGTTAACATGCAGGACAATGTGATTCCCAAATGGCTACTTTAAGAAAATTCTAAGGAACAGTTATGCCTAAGGGCTGTATTCAGAACCCCCAGAAATCAATGGGCATATTTTTGTGATTCACTAGGATTTACATCAGACCATAAATGTGCAGCGTATTTTACAGACCATTTCAGTTATTTACAGCAGGCACAAATGCTTGCTTTCTTTGCATGGAACTAATACAT
The DNA here is from genome assembly GCA_013399475.1 of Chauna torquata. Taxonomy (NCBI): domain Eukaryota; kingdom Metazoa; phylum Chordata; class Aves; order Anseriformes; family Anhimidae; genus Chauna; species Chauna torquata. The sequence goes on from VXAL01007001.1 coordinate 146,346, forward strand.
TGTTTCAAAAGCACATGGAAGAAGATGGTTGCCTCTTTGCCTAGAAAACTTGCAAAGCTTTAAATCCATGGAGCAGTTTTCTACTGATTTTACTCGTGAGGAACTGGGCGTATGTATGGGCATATAGACTCAAGAACAAATATTATACTGCTGATAGATATCTAAAGGGATATTAAAGATAAAATGCTTCCATTCAAAGAAGGTATATAAAATCTAGGTGTTTTATCACTTATTTTGCTGCCATTGCTTTGTAATCATTCCATTTAAAAAAGAAAGCTTTTTTCTTTAAATAATATTTCATTAGTGTAATTAAAGGTATTTTATTTTTCATAATTGCAGAACTTAAAAAGTATAGGGAGATGTCAGCAAGGCCCTGTTATTTATGACAGTTGGTAAATCAGGAGGAGAATAGATCTCATTTGAAGGTGCTCAAAGTTCAAACCTTCAGTGTTAGAAGCCTAAGTTCTCCGTCAGGAAAATGAGAGGTCTGTTTATCTACAAGTTCTGGAAGTCCAGATTTCTTTCTGCACTAAGGGCTAATACCAAAAAAAATCACCTGGGAATGTTAAAATTCAAAGACCTAAATGTATCTATGACATATTCCAGCTGTATACAAATGCACTTCATCCTCTACTGAGAACTTGGCATTCAAACCAACAGCCTTAATAAACAGAACTACATGTTTTCATTCGCTATTAGCGCCCTTCACTTTTGTCTGCTGAGGGAAAGGTTAGTTTCAAGACAAAGCTTTTGTTGGGCAGAATAGCAGAGCACACTCTGTCAGTGTTATCAGTGTCTTTAAATGGGGAACATATTTAACTTGACACAGGAAAAAGAAAAATAAAAGTAGGATTTGTGAAGTAAAAATATCGAGCTCTATTATATCTCACGGGAACAGAGAAGCAGATGAGAGGCAATGGCACCTTCAGCATTGCACATCATGGAGGAAAACATACTTTTGTTAAAACATACAGGGGCAAAGTCTGGATTGTCAAAGGAGACAGAGTATGACATCCAGAAGCTTTATGGAGTTGAAGACAGCAAAACCCAAGAAAAATCTTTACCAGCACCAACAGCTGGCAGGAGAGAGAAAACCTCTTACTTGACAGCTAACTTCCATTTTCTTCTGAGAGACCTACAGCATACTCTGGTTCCTCAGTGGTAGCTGTACTTGTGCAGTTGTATGGCAGCACCATGGAGGTCTCCCAGATTTCTCTGATATTTGTAGTACTTTCAGTATCCAAATCTGCTCACTGAAAAGACCATGCCTCTTTTTGTTTACACACTGATAGCAAAAACAAGCCAAAACCAAAGATTCCTGAAGTTTTCTGGAGAGTATCAGGAAGCAGCAAGAATGGGGCTACTCCATGAGGAAGGACAAGCCAGGACACACAGGTGACCACAGGACAGGCACTACCCTCCCTGGCCACTGCACAGGCCCACAGCAGGATGCTGATGACAGAATCCATCCACAGCTCCAGACAGGGTGAGGTGATGAACCAGGTCCTACACCTTATGCAGAGCTATAAGGAAGAGGGCCAAGGAAAACATGTGAAACCAGCTACAGTTTAGGTCCAAGATTCTTCCAGAAGGCATGACGAAAGACAAGGCTCCAACGCACAGCCAAGGGATGCATAGGAGTTAACAGAAACGAATCTAGACTAGGTACAACTGCAGTATAGCTCAGAACAAGACTGAAAGCTGGTGCGGAGTTTAAAGGGAGTTTCTGTAGGAGTGGACAGGATGTAGGAGCACATAGCAGGTGAGGCTGGTGAGGTCAATTAAGGCCAATTAGGGTAGTCGTGGCTCTGACAGATATAAGCATCTTGCTCAAAGAACAGCTTTGAGGTCTTGGGTTGGTTGGAAATATAGAGTGTTTTAGTTAGTAGTCTTTGTTTAGCTTACAAGGAATTTAGTAAAGGTCAAATGTAAGGTGTTAATTTTTGCAGTTGTTTATATATCAGAATATTGTTTTCTGTTGAACTGAAGAAATTCTAATATGTAATGCTAGTCTTTTCTTTTGTTATTGTTGTCTTCATGAGGTAGAAAAAGCTGTTCAAGACTTCAGTCCAGGTATGCAGTTATTTTACTTTTGTATCTATGCCTTTAGTACATTACAAAACTCTATGTGGCTTTAAGAACTATGAGAAGTGTTTAATAGAGCTCCTATTTTTAGTTTCCTGATTATTTTTTAGGTAGCATAGAAAAAGTGATCTATTTCTTCATAGATATCAGATGAAATCCCGAGGAAAAAATAACAGGTTATCATGTCATAACTACTTAAAGAAGGCAATTACTACCTAAGAGAATGTTAACTTCAGAAAATTAATTTCAGATGTCTAGTGTTAAACAAGTGTGGAAATTAGTTCATAGCAGTCTACAAATGGTCATTAGCATTCCAAGTAAAGAAGCCTCTACTTCAGGTTAATACCAACAGTACTGCTTCTGCTACCACACAAAGTTGAAAAGTAACACTTAATGCAACTTTCCAAACCAGTAAGGAGTGCAAAATAGACTTAGATTTTAGCTGTATGGCTTAAAATAGTAACTACTTCCTCTGATTCTCTCTGTCACATCATAGGCACAAGGAGGAACTGTTGACTGTAGGCCAGTCCAGGGAAGAAAGGTTGGGGGGGTGGAAATCCTTTTTAAGTATCAGAATGAATGACTTTTTTTTTATTACTCTAACATGCTATTAAAAGTATTAACATAATTTGTAAGATCTGAAGAGCTATAGCTTCAAGAAACAAGTATCTGTTTTTATATATGCTTTTTACTCACTTTTGAGGCTAGAAGGCACTTAAATGAAACCCTGAAGGCTGTTGTGTTATATACACAGAGTTCTATCCTCCACTTCTAGGAGATGTGCACGCTTACAAGACTAAACCTTTCTCACAGTTCTCTTTATGCAGTGCAGATCTGCTGTTATTCTTCTAATGCTGAATTAGCAACACTGAAGGTGCCATTTAAAGGGATGGATGTCAATAAACACATGCACTAAAATGGGGGCCGAACGTTGCTGAATAGCTTGTGATTTCCCTTAGTGGCAGAAACAACCTCACTAAACTGGGTCTTAAGGTTCAGGGAGGTTGTCCCTACTTTCTAAATGAAGTGTGATTAGAATAAGGGAAAAAAGTTGTTGTTTAGCTTGTGTACCCTGTCGGTTAGGTCCATGGCTTCTTCCTTTGGCTCCTCTCATTAACAGCTTAACAAGGGGTTCTACCACAGCATCACCTGCTGAATTTGTGATAAATCTGCAGGTTTTTTCTCTTTTGTTGAGGGTGGAGATAACTGGCAGTAATACTATTGTAGAAGTAGTAAGAAACTTAGTGCTTGTGAAAGGAAAATGTTAACATTATAGCCTTCACCATGAAAAACAGAAGCTTCAAACAGTGGAAAACTGTATCCTTGAAATAAGGAAACTCAGTCCCTCACAATCCCCCTCGCACTTTTACAAAGTTTGAGAAAATGCTTTCTGATGAATTTAAATAAGTATGATAAAATCTTGGGGAGTCAAGGACTTTAGGGTTAACTTTGTTTCTTTGGTCTTGGGGATTAACGATGTATAAGTAGTATTTCAGAAGCTTGTGTTTCTGAAACCATGTGGTCTGTTTTATCTGTTTATGTAGGTAGGGTCTGGGTTTCTGAAATTCCTGCCCAAACCCAGAAAACAATATTTAGGTTCGTCCTTTGTTATTAAGAATGCTTTTTGGTCTCAAATTCTGTGCAGAATAAAGATTTCACGTCTGATTAGTGAATGTCACAACTCTTTAAGATTTCTGGATTCTATTTCTGCTTTCCTTACTGAAAGGACAAATATTATTAGAATTTATTTTATGTTCTGCAAATATATTTGATTTGTATGACTGTTGTTTTGTACTTGCTCATACTAATATTTAGGGAGAAAACTTAGATAAACATTAGGTTAATTTTAAGTGCAAAATATTCTTCCTAAGGCAATGGTTGATTTAATTAATTAAAAATTAAGGACAGAAGTATGTGCTGGCTTGGAATCTAAGTTTCCTTAGCTTGGCTGAAACAAAGTATCCCACAGTGATATTTTAAAGCTTTTGAAGCAAAGAACAGCATTCAATATTTCTGCAGGATAAGGCAGTCCTGCTCATAGATGGTAGAACCTGCAAATCGTTTAAGCTTCTGCAGTTTTGTTGCATTTAATGAATCAGGCTGCATGTGAGCTTCAGGTTAAGCAGGCATTTCACTAATGCCAAGGGCTCTCCCTGGGGTTCTGCTGTTGTTGCTGACATCTGCTCCAGTGCCCCTGTCCTAGTCCCAGTGTCTCCTGCTAGTCGTGCTTACAAAAATCTTTCTTTTAGATGCTTTGAAAACTGCTTTGCAAGTCCCCTTTCAACAAAACAAAGCATTTATCAATGTGTCATGCCTGCAAGTAGCATTTAAACACTTAGTATCATAAAGGTTTCATATCAGAGGCTTAGCAATTGTCATGGATAAGATGTGAAAAAAAACTTTGTTTTTGTCATCATAGAATAAGTGTGATTGTCTTTTGGATGTTCTTGGAGGTGCTCATGAGCAGTGTTTCTTGCACTACTAAAAGTCTGTGAGCAAACTTTTATCTCAGGTGCTGGTTTGCTGCATGAAGGTGGAGTAACTTAAACTGTGCTTTACTGTGCTGATGCTTGTAAGTGATGTAAGTATAGAGTAACAATTAGCAGTGGCTAGAGAAGTGCTGACACCAATTCCTAGAGGGGATGACTTACTCTTAGTGCTGACCTGTCAGTAAACAATGGTAAACTTCACTAAGAAACAACAAGTTTTTAGTGTGTAAGTGCTTTTGTTTGCAAATGCTGCTGAATTTTACTTTCCATCTGGCCTGAGTCCTGGGGGCTTTATGGTTATGCCTACTGATAAAGGCCAGGTGGTCAAGTTTTGGGAGCTGTCTGTCACTTGTTCAGAAATGGGATGTGGCTGTAGTTGAGAGAAAATAGAGAAACAAAAGGCAGTGGCAGCTGGGGTGGGCAGGGAAGCAGAATTCCTCTCATTCCCAGCCCCTTCTCCTGTTCAAGCTCAGCAACACCTGGATGTTCCTTTGGTAATGGCTGCTCTGGGGATTCAGCTGAGGCTGCTCAGAAAAGCAGTAGTCTCTTTCATCAGGCAGTATCTTGAGAGTGTTTGGTGAATACACTACACCATTTCCATTGCTCTGTGAGATATTTTGTGTAACTGAACTGCTCTGCCTAGAACAGGATGTTTGCTGGATTTTGTCACAGAACCTTGCTCTAACATGCTACATTCTCCTTTACAGGAAAAGATGTTCATACAATGTATGTAGTTATTGGCTGTATGATCTTGTTAGTCTAGTGTCTGTAATAACTTTGAGACACATCTATCACGTGTAAATGCATTAGCTCATTTTTGTATAATGTGTCCCCCTCTTGTTGCTTCTACTTGAGATGAATTGTGCAGGACAGAAGGCACCTCATGCTCTTTGTAATACAGGCTTTTAAGTTTTACATGGACTTTAATGAACACACAGAGCACAGACATCTAGGCTTATAATAACTTTCTGCTGCCATTCTTATAAGCCTTGGTATTAGTAACATCTATGTCCTCTTGGACCACAAAAATAGGCTCCAAGACATTCTTAAATAGAGTAGTAAAATATACAAAGGCATTTAACATAATGCTTTAACTTCAGTGGAGATTTGGGTATAAATTTCATAAGGGCACTTGCAGTCAGAGAATCCATGTTGTAGCAAAGTGAGCTTTGCTGAAGCAAATTGGGTCAAACCAATTTTACTGGTGTGGAGGCACTGTAAATGTAATTGAAGAGTGTTAGTTGGTATTTAGCTTTTCAATGTCGTTCCAATGAACTGGAGGCTATTTACAGCAGTGTTTGTGAAACAGGTACTTAGGATAATATTTACTAAGAGAGTGGTGGGGAGAGAAAGCAACAATGTTTTGGTTACACCAGAATTCATCCCTTGTCAGCATGTGAGGGCAGTGGTCTTGGAGAGAGAACCTTGTTTTCTTCCCATACAAACTTTCCTTCTTCATCTCCTCCCTGACAACAAATGATATCTCTTACTCTGATTGTAATGAGTTGATCCTTTCCTAATTAGCTCTGGTGGAAAGCAGATGATCATGTCTACTTGATTGTCTTACTGAGATTTCACTGAGGGATGATTTGAGCTTAATTTCATACTATTTATATATTACAGTGATCCCTTGAAAGTTTATTGCTAGTAACTTTCTTTTTTTATGCTGACTTGCATAAAAATTTTTTCAGGTGTTGCAAGAGTATTGGAAGTAAAACTAGTCTGTGTGCTTAGTAGTGCTTATACGTGTGCTTATGAAAAGCGTATTAAAGATAGGGATTTTTGCAGACTTTAGGGGTTCTGCTGTGATTTTAATGCTTATTAAGAGATCCAACAAACTCATTCTTTCTTTGCTTATATTGATTATCACTATAGTATCATGATTATTAGTCTTAGCTCTAGTTTTGAAAGCACATCTAAAAAATCTCTCCAGGTTAATGCTTCCATTTTTCTTCCTAGATAGATGAAAAGCACAGACTTAGATTTAATATTTTCTCCATTTAAATTTAAATGTCCTAACAAAACATTGAAATAACATGAGTTTTTAACTCTTCATTATTCCATGCATTTCCAGAAACTGAAGTGTTTTCTTACAGTACTTGATACATGCTGGTAAGTTTGACTTTTTTCAGCTTGAGAATTTTCAGTCTTATACAGCACCATTGCATGAGCAGAGCCTTTCCACTGCTTTCTTTAGGAATTGAATGAAGTCTATAGTCAGCATTTTCACTCCTCTGAACCTAAAGGATTTTCCAATCTTGATTGGGACTGAACTGAATAAGAAAATCCTGATTGGGTGACTAGATGCTTAATAGGTGTCAAGATAGAGGAGCTGTGCATCAAGTGCTTCTGAAAATTTTGATCTCATTCCTGACCTCTTTGAAGTTTGATCATTTGGGTATTTATTTCTTTGTTACATTGATATAGGGAATTTCTAAACAAGTTTGTTTTGCAGAATGTGTAAAAATAGTCAAAACATGCAGTCTTGGCAGTGATAATTGTCATATTTTTGAGTAATATATTCAGCAAGTTGAGGGGAGGTTTAAAAAAAAAAATCACAACAGTAGATGTCTTCATTGCTGCTTCTGTGAAGTAGGAAAAGTGATTCAAAATGAAGTGCACTGTCTGATATTCTTTTTTCCTGAACTAGCTATGGCTGTCCTATACATTGTATACAACAAGTGTCACAGCTGCTTATGAGCTTGGTTATTTAAAAGTTTACAACTTACTTAGATTATTGTAGTGCTCAGTTATGTTTATTCCCTTGGCAAGAAATGTGAAAATGTAATGGATATCTGCAGAATATACCAATTACAATTTTACATATAATCTGTTCCACAGTATGTAACTGTGACCAATTAAAAAGGAAGATAATTCAATTAAAACCTATAGGTTAAGGGTGTACCATGCAGGTACATACCCGGAATGGACCTCTGGACTCAACTGAAAGGCTGGATAACACAAAAGCAGCTTAGAAATAGTTTGCTCTCAATTAGTTCGTATAATTGGCTAGTGTCAGAGAAATATTGTAAAATACTCGTAATGTGATAACTATGAATCAGTAGGTCTACTTTCAATCTTAGAGACTGAGATAAAATAAAACCACGCTTTACAGTTATATATGAGCCAAAAGCAGCGTAAACTGGATTTCATAAGGCAGATTCTGCCTTTTATTTTAATAATTATAGAAGCTTACCTGTTACTGACTAGATCCCACTTTTCCTGGGAAAATATGATGAGGAATGATAACCTCTTTAAATACAAGCTATTTGGTAAAAGTAAAAAAAGTCTTTTACAAATCTATATGCAAAATGTTAGTTATTTTTCATGAGCTTGATTCCAGTTTTGTATTTATAGAAAACAAAAAGGAACAAAAAGCACAGTGATATGATGTGCAGATTGAACATAGTTACATGTTGTCCAGTGCACTTACTGAGAAATGATTGTATTTTTAAGATAATGCATAAGTAGTCAAGTATAGCATGTAATAATGTGGCTAGCATTTAGCAGTTAATTCAACAGCTTTCAGTACTCCGTAGAAAATGAGCAGATTTATGCATGTAGCTAGTTATAAAATAAACAAGGGAAGCTACCAGTGTGCATAAGCTTACTTTGATTAGGAACAAAGTAAAATCAAAAGTAGGCAAAAAACTCATTACTACTTTAGATAGTAGTGGTTTCTTTAACTTCACATTCATAATAAAATGGTGATAATATAAATGTCTACAGTGCTTGCTGTAGGAACAGGGTGCTTCTGAAGACTTCAAGAAAGGTGTTATTTCTGTTAGCCTGGGCAAACCTATAGCTGACATTAGTAGGACAAAACTGGCTTGGAAGCAGTTTCCTTACAAGATGAGGACAAAAATGAGACTACTAGCAAATATGAAACATCCTGTTAGATTTTGGACCTTTCAAAGAAATGTATTTTGAGATAAATGTGCAATAAAGCCTGGGTTTAATCTAGGAAGAGGAGCAGTATTCTACTGGTAAAAAGCAGAAAGAAAATAAATTGCATCATCTATAACCTTTGCAGTCATAGGCTCAGTGAACAGAACATCAAAACCAAATGTAAGGAAAACAAGCCTCTGTATTCAATTTACCTAGTGATATCCGGCCTTACAAGAAGCTTTAAGTATATTCATTCTTTTAGCTGCAGTGTGAAAAAATCAGTACTGAGCTTAGTCTTCAATGGATGAATATATCCAAGGGGGGGGGGAAAAATCACTCAGAGCTAGATCCAAGGTCTGTCAAAGTGATTGGAAGTAGTCCCACAGACTTCAAGGGCTGTGAATCCAGGCTTTTAAACATGTAAATGAAAATTTGGTTGCTTTGGGTGAGCAACATTCCTGTTAATCATCTAGCAAAATATATCCGATTATTTGGAACAGCAAATAGCCATTTGGTTTCTGACAGAACACAATGTGTGTTTAAGCATATCAAATGTGTTTGGAGTTAGTGAAGGAAGAATCTCAAGATGTTTGGGTTTGGTTTGGATACACATCCAAAATGTGCATGCTTAGCTGAAGCTCTTCAGTCTGCAGCAAGGTTTTCTTGACAAATGAGTGGTCTTGCTAGGCTTTTTCAGTGTCAGAGAGCCAGAATCATAGAATTGTAGAATATTCCGGGTTGGAAGGGACCCACAAGGATCGAGTCCAACTCCTGGCTTCACACAGGTCTACCCAAAAATTCAGATCAGAAGTGCCAGAGCAGCCGGTGTTGGCAAAAAGAATGAAAAACTCGTGGGCAGGGACAAAGGCTTTTTTGAACATGCAAGTACCTTTTAAAAAAAAAAAAAATTCTGCTTTCTGAAGTACTTGTGTAAAGATAATAGCTTGGTGCACATCCTCCTGCTCTCATGTAGGAAGGCTGGCTGAGGATGTTACTCACCTTTGATGCTGTCCGCTGTTTTCCCGAGCAGGCTTGGCTCTGCTGTGCCCTGAGGTTCCTGTGGGTCTTTGGGCTTTGGCAACACTCTCACTTCCTTTTTGGAGTACTAAGTGAGAATCTTTACAAGTGTCTCTTGCCACAGTTTCCCATCGTTCAGAGGTGCATGTGTGTAGGCATGGAAGGGGGCAGAAGGGAATAAAACCTGGAACTTTCTGGATTTTCCCAATCTTGTCCAGATTAGGGTCTGCTTTACGGGTGGCTTCATAGCTCAGTTCTCTCTCCCTGCTGGGTACGCAAGAACCTGACAGCTGCTGATGTCCTTTCCCTTTCTACAGTTAAGAAGCTTCCATTGCACATCCATGAGAATCTGACTATGTTTGGGATGTTGGGCATGGTGAAACCCAGGAGGTATGAAATTGATATATTGGCAAAAATTTCCATGCTATGCTTGCTTTCTTTCTGCTGGAAATAAATTCATCTGTGCTCTGCTGATCCTTACTGCTTTTTTCCAAGGAAGACTGAAATAAGGAGAGTGTTTACTTCTATATACTGCACTGGAATAGTCCAAATTAAGCTTTATTCTGCTGTCAATGATGTACTACATAGCTTAAGTGTTGAGTTCATGCAAAATAGAAACATTTTCCCCCTCAGGAGATAGCGTAGCTCATAGGAGATGGTACCTCACACACATCATGTTGGTGAGATGTCTGAACTATTTTCACTGAGATAAAACTGACCAAATGGAGCAAGTGAGATACCTTAACTAATAAATTGTGGCTGAAATTGACTGTGTGCTGTCTTACTAAATTTGTCACTCAAAGAGCTGAAATGCATCTGACATTTCAGGAAGTTGTCACAGAGCTCTGTCACAGTAGCTCAAACCTGACTTAGTGAAGTTTTGCTCTTCTGAGCATTCCTTTCTTAAACAGAAACCCCAATGTTAATTTTTTTTAATAGCTAAGCAGACAGAATATAAGCAGGTAAGTACATATCTAACTCATAGAACCATAGATTAACCTGAGCAAATTAAGGGCAGAGCTAGATTCTCCTTTCTTTTTGAAAAGTACCATAAAAAGTATTGTTCTGAAGATAGCAGTCATATTTTATTGGCCTGGGTTAGTGTGTGTTTTTTTGTTTGTTTTTTAAGGGGAGGAGTAGAAGTCGTCCTTGGCGAGGTTTCCTTTTCTAAGAATCTCTGATTATGAATGTTGTGCTTTAGATATCCTCTGTCTTGGGTTCTGTGCCAGGATTTATCAGGATGGAAGTTGTTCTCAGTGGTGGTGCACATTTTGCCACAAGCAATGATTTTTTCCTAATAGGGCAAGTTTATAAGACTCATTACCAAGAAGGGAATAATGGGAAAGGAAGTTTCAGTGCAATTTTTGTTTTTAAAAAGGAGACAGAGGCAAAGGATGGAGTTAATATAAAATCCTGCTCTCCAGTTAGCTAAAAGATGACCTGCAGTTTTTGGAATTACGGTATGTTCAAAGATATGTCACTGAAATAATGTAATGCCACAGACATTAGGCCATAATGACCTAAAAAAGTATGTGTTTAGTAGTTTGCAGCTGGAGTCAAGGAAGGAGCAAAACCGCTTGAAGTGAGCCAGACCCACACATTCTGAAAACCATTATTACATTTAGAGTACTGGCTAGGAAAAATATTCATAGCTAACAGTTTGTCTTTGGTTTAGATTAAATGTCACATGATTAGCAGCTTGCGATGGTGTGAGAAGAGCTTTTAGAGGTTTTCTGACTTTTTATGTAGCTATCAACTATGATCTGAAAGATCACAATGGTGGTCCCAATTCCAACTGTGGTCTGGAATTTTAGGGGATAAAATTCTCATTTTTCTTAGGCAAAGAGAATGAACTTATGAGAAATGGGTGTTGATATGGACCACCCAGATCAGGTAAAGGACTTTCGGAGTTTCTTGAAGCCCTTTCTGATCATCATAAGCTCCAAATAAGCACGATGTCTAGGTATATGATCAATAGTTCACTGAGTAGGGGGGATAACTTAATAGCTTAACTTTCAAGAGTCTAATGAGACCTTACTATTTTATCAAACTCTTGCCTGTGTACCTACCTCATGGTGCAAACAGTGACATGAAGAGGTAAAGTCACTGTTCATACAGACATAAATTTCATACTGGCTGCCTTAGAGGTAGGCTAAGGCATGGATTTCAGATGTCTCGATTGCCAGTCCTGTGCTCTAACAGCCCGCTAACTTTCCTGAGAGGACCCTTACTTTCTTTGGTGTCCAGTTTACTGGTGTTTTGCACAATGTATCCAGGATTTAACATCAGTTTCCTTCTCAAGTTACTTTTTGTCTACATGTTACTTTACTCTTCCTCAAAGAAGGTTTAATTGTGTACCTAACAGCTGGAAGACTTGAATTTTGATCTGTAGTAGTCAAATTTTAAAATTACTGCTTAGTATAAAAAAAAAAAGCTACTGACAGAAAATGAATCCAGAGGAGCATATATTAACCACTACCAAATTTGCATGTAAGTATGTATTGATTGTTTCTTCCATCTCAATGACAAAGGATAGTCATCCTTACAAAGTATCCCACAGAACAGTACCAGATGGTGCTTGACAAACTAAGCAATGATTTTACCAGCATGGGAGAATATAACTGTTCTTTAAAAGGAATTTTAAATGCTTATTCTAACACATCCTACAAATTCTGTAGGTAGACTGTCTGACTTCCCATGTATGCAGTGTTACAAGTACAGCAAGCAAAATACCGTAATAATCAATGTAAATATTCATTAAAATATAGAAACAAAATACAACTGCACCAATAGTGATAACTCTTCCCCTATTTATCCTACATAAACATCCAGATACAAATTTTGCCAACACGTAGGCATGTATTAGAAACTAATCTTATCAATATGCACTGTTAGCCTGGATTATGGTGGATATTATCTAGTGGATAAAATATTACGTAATATAACTTGGCTTGGTTGCTAGCTGTCTTGGCAGTCCTGACCTAAGGTAATTAGACCAGCTCTAGGTACTGATCTGATTTCACTGTTATGGTGAGGACTACCCCTTTATTCCTAAGGAAAATGCAAAAACAGGGAAAGGATTTGGCTCTTTTGTTTTTTTTAAAGTTCCTGTTGTGATTCTTGTCATCTCTGAGTCAGATTAATGACTTTACTATACTTTTTGGTCAAATGTTCGTACCAAATACTTCAGTGAAGTTTAAGTTTTATTAAAGCTTTAACTTCAGAATTCTATCAAACTTGTTTTAGGAAACATTCTTGAAGTACTGTTACACAGTAAATGGACAAAATGTCTGATTCATTGTTCAGTGGTGTCTTTCTGTGCTTCCTTGTATGTGGAACCAAATAATCCAATGGCTTTCTCTTCATTGGTATGCCTATAACCCAATGACAAATTTGGGAAGTTTCAAAGCCCCTGCCATTGCCCGGCTCCACAAGCAAGTACAAACCTTAGTTTGAAGCTTCTTCTGAAGGAAGGACCTGCATTTTGCAGAACATATCCATTTGTTCCAATGACATTGGTTGCGCTAGTAAGAGATTGTCTGTTCCTACAAATCTGGCCCTTCTACTGTATATAATCAGACTCGTTAGCAGTTATCTCAAAAGTGAAGGAGGTATGGAGATTTCAGTTCAAAAAAAGTGATTTTGATATGGCTAGAAAATGTCCACTTTGATCTATTTTTCTGGAATGTTAGTGCTGTGGTGTTCAGTGCTCTTGTAGAGAAAGTGCTTTTTTTTTTCCCTGCAGTAGTCTAGTCTCCTTTTGTTAAGCAATTCCATGGATAGCTTGCTCCAGAACATCTTTGGTTAATAAGAAACCAAAATATAAGCCTTGTAATAATTGATAAGTCACTAGCAGGACTCTAGTACATTAGATAAGGCAATCAATGGTTTTGCATTTACTAAGAAGTGTGGCAGTGTTGGGGTGAGTCACTACAAGATGTAGGATGAGGAATTCTGTGACATAGTTTGAATTCAATACAGATTTGAATTCAAGTGTTTGCATTTCTTTTCTGTAATACATACTTTGAAATAAATTTGATTTTTTGAATCCTCAGCTGGAACCTGAGTGCTCATATTATAAAGAACCAGTATCTTATTCACTCAATTTTTTTATACCAGGAGCTGTCATCTGATCAGCATATGGAAGAATTAAGTGGGGTTTATCATTGGAAAGGTATTTCACTTTTTTACTGTACAGGTATTAAAGTGTTGATTATGATTTTAACATCATGGAGTCAACCTATTCTGATTTGAAATTATTCTGGAAGAGTTGTTCCTAATTCATGCTTTCGTTTCTTCAAATTTGAAATTGAAAATATTTTGGCTGGTTACAAACAGTTATTTGTAATTTCTTACCTGATATGGTATAAATGTTCAAGACGTAGTAAACACAATTACATACTCTGACTTACACAGTCAGAGCTCTTTAATATTAGTGCAGAGACCTTTGTCTTGCTTCAAATATGGGTATGTTGAAGTGTTAAAACGTTGAAGACAGCCTTTCTTGAAATAAGAGACCACGTTCTTTTTAAGGCATGGATCCATCAAACTGAACTTTTGTGAAAAGACATTTTTGATGGAAAGTTTGTCTTGCGTTAGTATTTATGGGAAATGTCACTTAATGAAGTGATCAACTGAGTCAGGATTGAAGCCATGATTCATTATGGTCAGTAGGCTTATTGGTATTGACCTTGTGTAGATAAGGTGCCACCACAGATGCTTCTTGGCCTTACCTTGCTGAGGGGGACCCCAATAGCACTGACTTCTACTGACTTAAACTGTGGTAGAAATGCAGATGCACTTCCCTACTTCTGATGTGATGGGCACCAGGATCATAGGTTGCTTCAGGAGTCTTTTTCACTCTTTTCGTGTTGTTCCAATTCACAACTGGAACCTTAATACACTGCTGGTGAGTGGACTTGAACCTCGGTCTCCCAAAGGACAATTCAGAACCAGTGGTCTCTAACACCTTCCTGTCAAGTAATGAGATGAATGCTCCTTTCTGTTTTTTCCTCTCTCAATCTTTCTAGATAAACATTCATTAATGTTTCATATTAGTTTTGATGAACTGGCTTTATTTTATATTGAATAAAACATCAGTTGTAAAACTTCCTGCTGGTTTGTAGTCTAATACTTCATTTTTGGAAAACACGGCACAACTGGTACCCAAACAGGTTTCTTACTTACAGTGGATTGAAGGAAGACAGGAGATAACATCCTAGTGCAGTGAAGAGAGATGAATTCTGATAGTATTGCTGTTGAAAAGCAGGTGTATTTTTAACTTGTTTCTCTCCATCCTTAAGGGTAAGAGCTTGCTTGATCTAGCAAGGATTCTAGTAGTATTGATACGTGGCACTGAAAGTTCTGTTAATTCCTCAGAACCCCAAAGACACTCAGGTTCTGCAAACCAGCGGACAAAATATTTTGTTCAAATGTTGAATAAACTTTGCCTGAAAATATTATGGGGTGCCTACTCATAGTGTGAAGAGATCTGGGTATGAAATGTACCATGCTTGATTACTGGAGCCACTTTAAATGTGTATCGGAGTAAATATTTCATCTGTTACGTATGAAGGTTGAGGACTAAGCACGTGAAACTCATTAAGTGCAATGGAAAGGCTGATCCTAATGGTGGAAAAGCCTTCTCTATCAGTGTGAAGAGGAAGCGTAGACTATGTCCAGAGTCTACAGTAGATAAGGATCATGCCCATATTAGCATACAACTTAAGAGTTAATTGCAGCATTTAAGTGAGATGATAGCATCTCAAACTAGTCTCAAAAGTGTCAGAGGAAGAATAGCATAATATGACTATGATTTAAAGAGATGGGAAAGCATCCTCCACTGATGTAAGCCAACATCAATGGAGTTGCCAAAGTTAAACTTGCTGTGCAAGGCAATTTCAGAAGCTACTGGGAAGAACTGTTTAAAACATATCATAGCTGGATCCCACTGATTTATGTCTAGACATGGTAAACCTCCCTAATGATTTGGTATTGAAGGCACAGCTGTTATATAAATGACTTATTTTTGTAAATACCATACTCCTGAGAGAATCCTTTTAAATTACTTGGAACATCCTAGAGAAATATGGCAGAATCTGGCCTGCAATTAGAGTTTGAAATGCAGTTCAAAAGGTAAAACTCAATTTTGATATCGCTTTATCTGTAAAGCATGTTGTGTGGAATGTAACGTAATATACTTTCATTCATCTCAAATGATGCATATGAAGTCATTTGCGCTATGTTGAGGGTACTAAGCTTCCTAGTGCAGTGAGTGGGAAAAGAAGATAGGAGTGCAGGGAAGAGTGAGATGTTGATGTTACTAAATATGTCTCAATATCCATCAGGTCCAGACAAGTCACTGGCAAATCTGGAGGCAGTGCTTTTTAGCTAGTGGTTAGGGTTAATTTAACTGACAGAAGTGTAAACACTGAT
Source organism: Chauna torquata (assembly GCA_013399475.1). Classification (NCBI taxonomy): domain Eukaryota; kingdom Metazoa; phylum Chordata; class Aves; order Anseriformes; family Anhimidae; genus Chauna; species Chauna torquata. Next base: position 162,260 of record VXAL01007001.1, read on the forward strand.
TCTTAACTCTTCATGGAGTTAAAAATGTATTTACTTTATTCACAATTTAATTGGAGAGAAAATAGTAAGAAAATAGAGCAAATCACTGTTCTGTTTAAATTAGTAATTTTATAACAGTCACTCTTGGGCCATTCCAGTTTAATGTCCTTTTGGCAAAGCTTGTTGCATCAGTACCTAGTGACTTGTAGTAAATAGCTGCTTTGTCCCTCTTTCCGTGGAAACGAGGAGCGTTACCTCAGTCACACTCTTTCCCAGGGCTCCTTCTGGGGTAGTGCAGCTGTGTACCACCTCTTACACAAGGCTGAGCCAAAAATGCTCAGCCTCCCCCTTCGACAGAAGAGCTATAGCTTTGAATCTTTATAATCTTCATTCAGGTAACTCATCCCTTTTTTAATCAAGTAGTTTACAAGAATTTTGTTTAGCCTGCAAATATGTAAAAATTGAAAATTTTCCGAAATGCATACTTCTAATTAGCAATAGAATAATCTTTCATGCTTTTTACCTTCACAAACAGAATTCCTGAAATTTCATCTTATTCCTTAGTGCTTTAGGCAGTGATTGTTCACAGTAACTTTGCTTTTTTCTTTCCATCTCCCAGACCAATTGATACAGATTGGTTGGTGTGCTGTTGTCACTACTTAATCCACAGTATATACATGCAGGAAGGTAGCAGAAAAGTTCTTAAGCCATCTTCAAAAGATTGTCACTTGCAGAAGAAATCAGCAATCTTTATACCAATTAGTGACAATAGAGGCATGCACCTGTGGTGAGGAACTTTGACTCAGAGAAGCTGATCTAAAAACCTTTAAGCACTATGGATTCCCAGTCTTAGATTTGAAAAACTGACAGAATTGACCTGTTCACCTCTGAACTGGTGACCTACAGGTGGGAAGAAGTTTTGTTAGAGGCATGTAAGCAGAATGTAAGGCTGTGTTGTTTTGATGTTTAAGCTATCCATTTCATCTTGGTGCAAAGAATAACAAAGAGGAGGTCTGGCTGATGAAAGGTAAAACTGCACTTGAGTTAACTCAGCTAGAAAGTTAACTTTTGCAAATATTTTTACAATCTTCATGGCAGAGATGTGTTAATTCACTTGTACTTAAAAACCAAAGTCAAGGATTTTCAGACTCTTAGTGTCCTTAACTATATGCACATTCTGTGCATATAGCTAAGCCTTCTTTTACCTTAAGTAACAGTTTTATTTTAAAAATTAGTGATGCAGAGCTGTTTCCTGTCATTGAAGTCAATGGCAGTTTCAAGACCTAATATTGTTCAAGCTTGATTCTTGCAGTTCCCTGGCTCTTTCACCAGGGGAGGAAGAAATACCTTGTACACTGTGGTAGCAGGGTGCAGAGTGAGATGGTGCCAAGGAAACCACGCAGCAGCGAAGCACATAGCTCCTAACATGAGCTGTTTTGCAATGTTGCTCATTAGGGAAGTAATGACAGCCAAAAGCCAATGAAGTCATAAGGCATCTTCTGACAGGAGCTGGGAGCAGTCAGCTGCTGCAATATGGCATGTTCATGCTGGATGTGACTATAAATAGTTCAGGAGGCACAAAAGGAGAGGTGCAGCAGTGCAGTATTGCCAAAGGAGAAGGTAAGAACCCTAACTGGTTTCTGCAAGTGTTTGAGGTTGGCAGAAATCTCCTAAGTGGTCCCTGTTGCAAGGTGTTAAATTGGGTAGGGGGAAGGCAGAGAAAGATATATGATTAAGTGGAATTTGGTTAGCAAAATGTTTTAGGAAGCATAGAAATTATAAAACAAGTAAATGTGAAGTCATTCTGTATATACTACTTAGCATGTGATGGTTGCTATTTAAATTTTAGGGAGACTAAAGAAATCCATGTAATGCTGTCTCATGTTTTCAGTATTGCATCCTTCAAAAAGGAGAAGAGGTATCATTTTCTGATGACCTCTCCTATCACTACGTCCTGTTCCAAATAGTAGGTGCATTTCTATAAGTTATCTTCTCTGATATAAGTAGAGAAATTGTGTACACAACGTCAAAGACTCAAAATAAAATTATCCATAATCTGTGCTTCTATATGTAGGGAGAGAAACATGAACATTGCTTAGTGACATACTAGCAGATGCATATGTAAGACTGATTAGTGTCCATGTAAGAACTGCATAAAACAGAGCAGTTCTTAAGTAGTTTTGAAATGTTGGAGTGGCCAATCATTGCTTCACCCCTACTCTTACTGACACAACACTTTTCAGAGTTAGCAAGCTAAATGTTCTAAGCATGAAAGAAGAATATTTAATAATGAAGAATAACAATCTTGTCTAGAATATGCTTTCAGTATCCAGTACCTTTCAGAACTCTAAGCCCTCAGCATCTTGCACAAAATATTCAGTATTTTTCAGCAAGGGAGCCCAAGTATTCGTTGGTGACAGATCACTGGAAGGGATGGAAGGCCCACAAATGGATATGTTTATTAGTGAGTTAAAAATCAATCTTATTTAAGTGTTAGCTGTCAAATCCCAAATTGAATTAAAATGGCAAAAATGCGCAGCACCTGTCTTCCCAAAGACTTACCAAGTTTTATATGATATACAAGAAAAAGTCACATGAAACTGGAGTAGCTCATTTCAAAATCATTTTAATAATGACTGATCCATTTGAATTTAAGCAGATGAAGGATAAGCTGAAGCAGGGATAAACTGAAAAGGCCATGTGCTGAGTCCCTTCATTATCTACGTGACTAGAAACTACTGCACTTTATCATCTGCTGTCTCTTTTTGCTATCTCCCTCTTTAATTTTCCTAAATGGCTGGTGCACTGCTGTTGAGATAAGGTATTTAATAAGGGAAAGGATTTAGATGTTCCTACAAGACCAGTCTAGGCTCCTTTTTTTAAATGTCATCTTGATCTGTGCTTTTTTCTTCTCTAAGTAATAGGCATAGGGATTATAAAATGAATCTGGAAGCTGAATTCCACTAACAAAATCTTTGTATCCACTGGTAACATAAATAACAATTGGTTCATACTATAATAATGCCAGGTAGTAACCACTATGAGAAGACATAAACTGAACCTCATCTTAGGTGGTTTACTTTTAAAATAAAAATTTCAGAAGCCATGGGACTACATTTTTTTTCATTTGAAATAGTCTGATTTAAGACTTTTTTTTTCAAATGCAAAAGGCGGCGGGAGCAAAGGAAAACATGCTTTAAAGTAAAGAATCACCTGTAAGAAATAAATACCTACTACTTCCATGTCTTAAAACTCATTCTGTAGCCATGACATTGACCTAATCAAGTATTGCTGTTCAGCTTCTACCCTGGGAGTGTCTTTTAAGGAAGTAGTCTTAATATTAAGCCATATTCAGGCATCTTTACAAATGTTGAGTGGCACCTTCCTCCAGGTGTGTTCTGCACATGGCTAGGGGATACCCCTGCAGAGGGGTGGGCTGCAGTGTTGATTCAAGTCACAGACCAGTCTGGAGCTCACAAACTAATGTGAGGACCAGATTAGAGGCAGGCTGAAGCAATGCCCTCAGACTGAGTACAGTGTTGACATTGGGTCATCTGCATCAGCTCCTTCACTCTGCAGATCTGCTCCTATTGCACAGCACAACTTGCAAATGTGGTCAAAGCTTAAGGGTGACAGGGGACAGAGCCGTTATCACAAAGTGTTTATATTCAAAATGTCTCATGTAGTTTTAACTGTAGCCCTTATGTTTATGTGCTGCGTTAGTCTTCAACGTCATGAGCGCATATTGCGTTGGTCTGCGTGATTCCTTGCCTCGGTCAGTGCAATGAGCTGACTTTTTCCATAGGCAGAGAGACTAATTCATTATTTCATTATCCAGTTCAGGAGACACTTAAAATTCATTTTAAGTTTCTTCCTATAAAATGTTTTTCTGTAACTTCCTGCTTTACTAATGGTGAGAAACGTTCTGGCATTACCAGTCTAAGTCTTTGGATGTGCCAAAGGACCTGGGCCAACCTGGAGTCATAGGACAGCAGACTGGGCCGTGGCAAGCTAATTTCCATGAGGATTTTCTCTGCACACATGTACTGTGCAGTGCTAATGCTGTGAATAAGGGAGCCCAGGGCAAGCTGCTGCTGAGCTTCCTGGTGCTGCCCTATGCAGGGATAGGAGACTGCTGAGTTAGCCTACCTGCATTCAGAGACTGCTGAGCCTGGGCTAACTGGCCTGGCAAGATCAGTTTTCCAGTTCCCTCCTGACCTGCGGTGTCTCTGCGTAGTGCTGTGCTCAATCTGACTTCGCTCTCCCTCTGTCATGACCCACTGTGTAGTTATAACCCTGCAAATCACAGACTGCATTGGAAGCTGGCTCAGATGACCAGAAGCACTGAGTGAAGCCATGCATAGTGGGAGTGTTTAATTAGTCACATATACACTTGAAACTCCAGAAGTTGAAGTCAGGAAGGCTGCAGGCCTTCTACCTACCACTGCTGGTAGGTAGAAAATTATTTTCTAAGACTAGTATAAGCTCAGATCACGTAATACAGCAGCAGCATAGTGGTTGATTTTTCTGAATCCTAGGCTGAGGGGTGGAGGAATTACCTCGCAAAAGGCTTTATTTCATTCCAAACATCTTTGTCTCAGAAATCTAAATTAACAGAGTTTAATCTACTGTTTCGCTATGGAAACAGCTCTACCAGCACATGAAAATTTGTGAGAAGTTACCACAGGCAATGAGCCATCTTGTTAGCTTTAAGATGAGTGTTCTGAGGCAAGTATCAAAAGATAACTCTGAAAACAAGCACTGACGTTGATCTCATTTATATTTGCCTTGGAGCTGCAAGACATGAGTTCTCTAAGGATAGCAAACAAAGGAAAGCAGAAGAAAAGACTGGAAGGTAAAATATGAGGTTCTTAGGGAAAATTAAATAGGTATAGAAGATCACCTAGCCAAATCTTGTGGTTCTAGTATAATACTGCAAATATGAAGTTCTGAGTGTTTCAAAGCCTCCTTCATTGTAATTCTACACTATGCTGAATTTTCATTTCTGTGGTTGACAGCCCTTGGAGTCGTCATACCATGATCTATTTTACTGCTTTACCTTCAAAATACATTATATAGGTTTTGGGGGGTTTCTTTGCTTTATATCATCCTATGATGGTAGAGATAATGTTGGCAGAGTACATATAAGTTAACACAAGGCGTGCTCTCAATCTCTATGGAAATTCCAATTATTTTCTGCTTGCTGTGAACTAGTGGTGGAATCATTGAAAAACTAACACAGGGCTAAATGTCTTTAAAACATCTTCACCTTCTGTTGAATCAATAAAAAAAGAAAAAGTAAGTATGCTTTCAATTTTTGTCATTGCTGTTAATTTTAGGACAATGTTATATTGCATGTAAACAAGCAGAATGAATTTTCAGTGAACAGAAGGAAATAGTCTGTAACACTAAAAGATCATAGCTCTCAAATTTGCTTTCAGAGTTTATATCATTACTTAAAGAAAACGTAGCATAACATAAGCATTCTAATAAGAGATTTGTGCTAGATTCTCTGAGGACGTATGCTGTCTTCATGCTATTGAAATCAATGAAGCTGGGACAACGTATACTAGCAGAGCCTCAGCTTTTCTTTTGAAGTTTTAAGTATTCCTTTGTAATTACCAAGAAAAATAAAGCATTGGAATGCTGCTGAAGTTGTTATTGCATGGTAACTTTGGAAAGTGCATCTCGAAAGAAAGCAAGATAATGTGTAATAGGATAACATCAGAGCTTTCAAAATGAATACTGTATTTTGCTTGTTTTAGTGAACTGTAATGCAGAAGAGTCAGCCACTGTGACCTTTTCTAGCTATAGTAATTAGTATAAAGACTAAGTAGGAAATAAAGAGGGGACATGAGCAGTCTTGTTTACTCAGTTAACCAAAAGCTGAAGATCACACAAAAAGGGGTAAATACCAGGGTGATTAAAATTGGTGGGGAGGTCTGGCCTGCAGTTATTTGTTTAAATCTTCTGCTTTCAAGAATCTTCTCATAAAAGTACATGAAGTCCTAAAAACCCTGGTAACTTACCCTAAAAGTACTATAGAGTAGCAGTCCCTTTTTCCAGTCAAGTAATTTACTATACTAACAGCAGAGAGTGAGGATTAAGGTGGAGTTGTTCTAATGCTCTGAGTGAATCCTAGGAGTATTACTTTTGTTTCACTGGTTACAGGCCACATCACATCCTGCATTTTTTTTATATCCGTTTGGTGGATACTCCTGAAAAACATGTTATTAAAATTTCTCTAAACTATTTATCTGTAAAGTTTAGAATAAATTCATCAAGGGGAGTGTCTGAGGATAAATTAAGGTTTGGAAATCACTGGTTTCCTATATTATCAATATTTTTAGAAAGCTGTTCTCAGGAGGATTTGGCTGCAAAATGCTGCTTGTTCTGAGAGCTTTAGTTGGTCCTACATTTTGCTTAGTGTTTGTTAGCATGTGAGTTTTCAGAGTGCAGCACAAAGTCAGATAAGGGTAATTGTTCTTCAGCTGTTGCTATTATCTTACCTGAGATTTCCCATTATAAACCACTTTTAATTCTGTCAAAGAATCAGATTAGTGTCTGATTAGATCTGTCGAGTTTCATCTTCCAATGTGTTTTGTGCCAGATTCGGATTTGAGAATGGTAACTTAGAGTATTAGGAGTTAATATATAACACAATTGAAAGCCTTGTTGTGTAATTAAATTTTTCATTTTGAGTTTGTTACCCTAACGAGTACAGTAGGGCACAAATGAAAGGTTCTAATATCAGAAGATTTACTACATGATGTCATGTGCTGCATCCCTCCCAGAAGAATTCATGTTAATTGTCACACAGTCTTGCCAAAATCATGAGCAGTGTGCAGTAATGAAATCCTAATAGCAGACAGCTGGCTTTAAAGACACATGCTCAATGGCTTTAAAATTTTACAAAGAAGAAACACTTCCCCTGCAAGGACTAGCTCTGTGATCTCGTGCCTCACCCATGCAAACGACAGAAGAGAAGGGGTGCCTGCGTGGCTCCGCAGAGCTGCCGGGCCTCTGCACGTTCTGCATGTGGCAGAAAAGGGGCAGTGTGCGCATCTCTCTCCCAGCTTCTCTCAACTGCTTGGCTGAGCCACTGAGCCAGAGCCAAATGTCTGCCTCTGTTGGAACTGCATCATGGATTTCTAATTATTCCTTACCTTCAGCGCCCTCACAGATCTTCTATTTTCCCAGGCTCCATCCCTGGGAACACCATTCTCTGATGCATGTTTATTTATTTATTTATAATTGGGTCGTATCCATGTGGCTTTGACCTCTCCAATTGGCTTCAAAACCCATGTTGTGTGGAGGAGTCAATTTTCTACCTCATGGCATACATATTCGTTCCCTCTGTTTCTTAGAGTGGGGAACTCTAAGGAAGTTCCCCGCTCCAACAAGTGTTGTCTTTTGTAAGAGATTGACTTGTGGATCTTATTGAAATTCATGAGTGCAGCTTCCTACTAGTCAGGTTGTTCAGTTTCACAGCTAATAGTCCTGCACAAAGAAGGGGAGCTTAGACCTTTAGTTTGGGATTACTTCTCCCTAACCACACCCCAAAAAAATAGAGAAGAGGTATCTCTGGTGTATCTTCTAATGTCTCAGTTTAACGTTGGCTCTCAGGTTGTCATCCTGACTTCCCTTTGCATGGTCCAAAAGACTGTAACATTGCGGTTCATCTACTGGTGTGTTCAGGCTGTGGGGAAATAAACTGCAGGCAGATGTATTCAGTGGTCAGAGCATCCATTCATAGATTGTTTCTGTGTGTGGAAGATGACTTCTCACCATGTTTATTGATGGAGACTATCAGGTGACTATCTTTATTAGGATCTATACGCAACAGCCAGAATACACTTTTGGAAGATCAATGTCTATTTTCTGCTTCTTGTACTTCTTATCTATTTGTGTTGACTGCACCTTGTAAGTGTCTAAAACCTTGCCCTGTCAAACCCCTGATGTGAGCTGTCCACCCAAGAAGAGCGACAGCTGTCACTGAAGGGTGAAGACAAGTGGAAAGGCATCTCAGTGCATATATCCTCCAGCTACATACTTCCCCAGAAAGAGAACAAAGCCCTTGCAGAAAAAGCCTCTGTTATAGCAGGCCAAATGAGCCTTCTGTCTAAATACTCACAAATAAAGGACAGAGAGGGAACCCATAAGTATGATGGTGAGGATTCGAGTGAGGGCTGCAGATCCATGTTTTGCCATGGGGAGAAGTATGCTGCTGAAATCAGTGGGTGAGTGATATTGGATAGAAGAGGCTCCCTGGGAATGAACAGATTTCTCTAGGTCCATTAAAATATCTGGGGAGAGAGAGAGATGTTTGGGAATAACTAAGGACCTTTTTTTCAAATTTCTAAAAGGTAGGTGAGTATACTGCACTGTTTATTTTGGGCAAACAAATCTCTTCCTACACACTGCATCCCTCAGCTTATCTAAGCTTTATGCATTTATATCTAGAACCTATTGGGTGTCTCTTGTTTTAGAAGTTGGGAAGATGTCAGCTTTGGGTGATACAATGCTACGAGATGGTTTCCACCCAGTGATGTCTTTAAACTCAATGCTCTGTATCAAGGAGGGCCATCGCGGTTATCTTTTTCATTAAGACAGTACACACTCAAGCTAGTATCATAGTAAATCAGCTGAGTTGGACTTTTGTTGCATCTTCTTTCTCTCTACAATAAATAGTGGTGTAAACCTGCCATGTTGGGCATGTGTCTTAGCTATGCACACTGTCATATTTCATGTTTTAATTTGTTGTACTGATAAATGCTTAATGAAACGATATTAGAGCAGGGAATGCAGAATTTCATTTTTAAATGAAAATGAAGTCATTTTTAAAGAGAGATCCCCAAATGAAAATAATAAAGCAGCCACTCCATTGCCATGGGCTTTAATTGTGTGTGTAAACAGAAGTCCGTATTAGATCCACCTCTAAATTCTGTGGGGGAAGACAGCGGAGAGATCATGCTGATTTTTTTAACACAGGACCAATGTAATAATTAAGAGCACTGAGCCTGAAGGAATGAACACATGCTTGTGAATAAAGGGACTGATTTTCAGGTAAGTGCATGATAAAAGAATGGAAATGAAGAATGCAGTTTATTCAGCACTGGATTTTGGCAGACAGCAAATGGATAGAGGGTATAGAAAGGTGGCTGCTTAATAGAACTAAACTCCTTTTTCCCTTGTTTTGATATCTATATAGATACAGGTAGATGTGAGTATGGAACTTACATTTCCTGTGATAGCTCAAAACAAATGTGGAAGTTGGACATGGGGGGGGATCTGGTCCTTGAGCTCCCACAAAATTTTCATTGACTGTGTACTGCTAATGCCACTTTTCTGCTGTGCTGTGGTTTAATCCATTTATATGTGCTGACTAGGCATGTGGCTCCATTCAGTTCTCGTATTTGTACTGAAAATGTTCTGACAATGCTTTGAGGTAAAAGGTCTGTGTTTACATACTGAGGCACTGGGTGCCTGCTGTATGGCAAACTAGCAATAATACAGCTGATTTTTTTTTAATTCTTTAAAAGGAAAAGAGAAATGGAAGAAAAAGAGAGAGAGACCACAGCATCTGGTTCATGGCAGCTATTGAAAGAGGAGATTATAAAAATGAAATTTAGGATGTTTAAGCAACGACAGTACAGCAGTACGTTTGCCTAGCACATTGCCTAGTACTTTTGCCTTCAAATTAAATAGCACTTTGCACTGCTTAATGTGAAGGATATCTTTTATGCTTCCATAGCTGCCCTTTAGTATCTTTGTATCGCAATAATTAGTGGTATTTTGGTAAATAGGAGATGGGGTGTATATACTATCCAAATGTACTACGCTTCTTTATCTGATTCCTGTGGGTTTGCTTACAAGCCAAAGCAAGGTCTGGGCAAATAAAACAGGTAATTGCTTGGAGATGAGGACAGTAGGGAAGAGTCTGAGCTCTTCGCAAACCTTGCGGTGTGATATCCAGCTAGGTCTGTTCACCTTGAACCATTAGATGATGGCATATGAAGGAACCCAGTTCCATGTGGTGGTGTCCAAACAGCACCCTGCCTGTGCTGCTCATGAAATTTAAAGTCCCTCTCATTTTTAAGGCCTTCAAAAGAACTGAGTGTGGGCAGGCTCAAAATCTGTTCTTTGCTGTACACTTCCTAGGTCACCATGTTTTCAGTCATATTTATGCAGAGTAACTTCATGACTTTTCCTGTGATCATGTAGAAAGGTTGTTTTCACTGAAACGTCTAATGTTACAGAACAACCTTGCCACATGAGTTCAGGCATTAGTCTGAATCTCTTCTTCAGTGTGGGCTGCAGTACGTCCTTTTTCCTTAATAAGCCAAATATCGCCATCTAGAATTGAAGGAGTGTTTCTAATCTCCCCACTGTTAGGAGCTGGTGTAATGAGAGGGAACAGAAATGACCTCTGGAGTTCTGTGCAGCCTGATGAGCTTTCACGAGGCTTTCAAATGCCATGAGTTCCACACAAATGACTATAAATAATTGCCTAGGTTGGCCTGACCTCGGGTTGTCTGAGAAGATGATCTGATAATGGCACGAGTGACTCTGATTCTGTTCTGAAGCTGAGATCCCGTTTAGGATTATACTTATTTGAACTCTCTGTAATTTAAGAAGAAAGCTTTCTGCATGTGCCAGTACTGGAAACACATTCTGAACACAAAGGTCACTGATGTGGCAGTTGAAATCATCATGAAATAAGCCACTTGGGATATAGGTTTTAAAAAAAAAAAACAAAAAAACAAAAAAACCAACGAACTTACCTCCTGTTTGACAGCACAGTTTTCTTTCCCTGGTCTCTCAGCCCTGCTCAGAGTTGCCGTGATTCATATCCGGTCCTCCGTTCTGCAGACTGTATATCAGGCAGATACCTCTTTGCAGGGCTGTCAACATGGAGCTTTGAACACTTTGGAGTACGCATCAATCTGAGAGCAGCTGGCAGAAGGGCACGTTGGGTACCGCCATCAGGCATCCTTGCCTACTTTCCTTATCACGGGCAAGTCGTGAGTGTTAGTCTCCAAGAATTAGCATCCCATTTCATGAAACGTGGTCCAGGAAAGAAAACATTATTAACCAAAGCAGCCTTTATCACAAGCTTGCTTTGTCACTCCTTCCATTTTTTTTCCTGACAAACTATAAACAAAGCTATCCATTTTTTTAACTTCTGTCTTGCAGAATGTATAGTACTAAGAATAGTCCTCTTACTTGCTGCCAGTCCACCTCGAAGTGCTCAGAACTCACAGGATTTCTTCAGACACGATCTTGGTCTGTAACAATGAAAGCAAAACAAAATCTTTTGTTTGTCCTGTTACAATGCTCCCAGTCCCAGCCAGACTTGTGTGAAACTTGTCTTTTTAACAAAGCTGTCAAAATTTCTTAATATATCCTGAAAAAGCTGTCTTCAAGGGAGACAGAAAGTCGCGTTAGAAGACAAGAATAGGCAGCAGTTTCTCAGAACAGCCATGCCTGTGACTTTGTGTACTATTGCTGCACTTTTTTCAGGTTTTACAGCAAATAATGACTTCTAGATTGCTGCAGAATGCAACAGCTTAGATAATGTGATGAGTACTACTGGGAGGGGTGCAAACCACTTCAAAATGGAAACCAATGCTGCCAATGAACATATTTGCTGATGCTGATGGTTGTACAAGTGGCAGAAAAAGTTTGGGAACTCCCTGGCTTGGAATAAATAACTCCCTGAAGGTAGATGGTCTGTACAGATTAACTGCGGCCTTATTAGACCAGGCTGTTACTTATACTGTTTTATTCCTGATACCAACTGAAAATCCTTAAGCCTCATACAAGACTAGAAGAAATCTCCAGAGAGGTGTATGAATTATTTATAGATTTTTTCTTCTCAAATAGCTGTAAAAAAAAAAAAAATAATTTAATATTACTGTTTTGAGGAATCTCCTAAGAAGGTCATGAAATCTTTAATTCTTCAACACTTGTGCCTTTTCTGAAAGACTGAATTTGGTATGCCTAAATTAGAGCTCTGCTTATCCTGTCTCTCCTTAGCCAAGAGAATCCATTCGGGGATGAAACGATGTGTTTGGGGAAGCCTTAGGGCTGATTTTGTGTTGGCTTTAGTGTTAATATGAATCATAAGTAAATCAGTTTGCAGTATCATAAACAGAACCATTCGGGTGGATGCAGATTTAATTAGGAAGACTGTGGGGACAATAGAGGGTTTATAGGTGTGGGAAGGGTGACAAATAGGAAAAGGGCAGACCACAGTCCAAATTTCAGCTCTCTATACAGTATGTTGCTAGCAATAATTTGTAACCTATTAACTGAGATTTTCAAAATACCAGTATGGTTTAGTCACGTCTTCCATTGAAGCGTAATGGATGATAAGTTTAAATACCATGTATTTAGGAAAAAAAAGTATATTTTCAGTCATTACTGAAGCATGCTGTAGTACATTTGCGTGAGGATAAAGAAAAGACAGGTGAGATCTACTGTGTGGGCAGGCAAGCTTCCAAGAGCATTAACATTTTATTTTAAGAGATGAATAAAAGCCTCAAAATGGCTTTAGACTTGGCAGGTAAGGATTGTTATGCTTCATCTTGCCTCTTGGCCAGAAAGCTCAGTAAGTGGGAGCTTGCCAGATACGGCAGTCTTCCCCACTACCTGAATTTAATTTAAACCATTCTGCACAGCCCTGATTTTAATCCTTTCATTTTGGTTTTGAGTTACCACATATATGGCACAATGGAAATATTTTTCAAACTTAAATTAGAAACATATTTTAGGAGACAAAAAAAAGTGCCTGTCTTCTGTGCAGAATGACACATCTTTAACTGTTGGATGAAGTATAACCATTGTAACATTTTACTTGAAATGTCTGATTATCAGTAGAGAAATGTGGATTTTTTGCAATGTGTGCTTTTTCTTTCTCATCTCCCTTGCGGTTTGTACACATTACAAAAACTGTTTCTTCAGAATGGCCAAACTTTGTGATAGCTACCAAAAGATGTGTTTTTAAAATAACAAGAGATTTAAGTGTGAAGTGACAAAGATAAAAATCAGTGTGGCATTCTTACTTTATTTTGATGAGCAATTACAAATGTCAGAATGCTGCTACTCTGGCCAAATTGTCCAAGACTTTGTTTGTGCAACACAAACAAACACATTCTGCACTCGTAAAATACGTGTGGTTTGTTGGTTTTTTTGTTTTGTTTTCTGTTCGTTCTGTTCTGTTTTTTAGAGATTTTTTTTTATTCTCCATAAAGGATGGCAACACTGTCACCTCCAAGAGTGTGTTTCCATGATATGCTGTCTACTTTTGCTCTAAATAGAGAACAGAACAGGAAATATAAGTGCTCCGAAAGCACGGACTCAAGTTAACAGTTGTGGAGGGAAAAAAAAGATAAGTTGCACCTTGATCTTGAATTTTGCTGCCCAGGCTGGCCTTGTTCCTTCCACAGGGAAAAGTAGTAGGCTTTGTAGATGGAGAAGAAAGATTTTGCAGTGTTTTCATAAGCAGGCTGGAAAAATCAGATCTTCATGGAACTACTACAGCATGTGTGCATAAAGCATAGTGTAAACCCGCATGCAAGGAGGTGTCATCAGTGGTTCACATCAAACAGAAGGGTGTTTTGGGTGGCGTATCACAGAGATCCTGGGTACAGTGGGTGTGGTGCTATTGGACACATTCATCAGAAACATGGTTGGAAGATCAGAGGGTATGGATTAAATCTGAGGGTGACAGTTATGAACTGAAAAAAAAAACAGGATTCTGGTCAAAAGGGACAAGTGTGAGGTACTACTGCTGGATGGGAATAACCTGCTGCACAACTGAACAATGGTCGGTTGCTAATCTAGTATCAGTTATTGCGATTCCTTCATCCTTATCTTGCACTGAATGTACCTGACATCGTGGTGTTGAGGAAAAAAACACCAATGCTACACTGGAGTATTGGAGTGTTATTGATTAGATCCACGAAATAATCATTTTATTCCAGTAGCATTGGAAAGCATCAGGCATAATGTGTCCTAGTCTGGACACGGCATTTCAGAACAGCTGAGTACCAATGAGGAGAGTTCAGCATGGAGCACTGAAAATGTTTTGAGGTCAAGAAATCTCTCTCAGGGCCTAAGTCACTGAGATGACGGTTATCGACTTCTTACAAATGATTCCTAGAATGTGATTAAAAGCAAGTTTTTGAAAAAGGGTTTTACTTAACCTTTTAAACAGACAATTTTTTCAGTAAATCGGTCACGTATCAATATAATTTCTGCACATTTTTTATGCTTGCAAGTTGGCAGCAGGACTAGAAAATAGAAAGGAATAGTTGATATGCAGTTGCAGTTAAGGGAATGTGAAGACTTCGTTCTTTAAGGGCCCACTTAGGGTCCACTTCAGGAAAAAAGTGCCTGTGCATCATGTCTGTATGGACATAGCATGATGATGTATTGGGTCTGGGACTACTGGAACGTAGTCTTTAGTAACAGTTTGGTTATCTAGATGCCAAACTATTTGTTAGTGTGAATGTCTCACCAGGCTGTTGTCTGAAATCTGTTTTTTTCAGAATAAATGTAAACAATAACATTTGTGATATAGCCTTAGAAAGATCACTTCCAGAGTGTCTTTTGATGAATTATGCCTATAAATTGTCAATGAAATAGGCATCATTTATTGACTGAGTTGATAAATGAAATTCACTTATTAGGTGATCTTACTAGTGCTGATTCTGAGGTGGGGGGTAACTGTGTAAATAAGGCCACTGGAAAAACTGCTTATTTCTGTCACGCTTAGGAAATGGTGGAGCAACCAGGTTTAAATGTAGCTTCACTGAGTGCTGATACATGGAGAAGGTCATTCTGTCACGCTTTGGTGTTGGCTCAGGAGTCACATCTGACACAAGCGTGTTTAAAGACAAGGCAGATTGAAGGAGAGGAAGGGACCGACAAGGCATCACCAGTGAGGAAAGCTTGCTTATGACACGCTAGCTACCCTGGCAAAGCGTAAAAAGGCCAGCTAGCTCTCTGCTTGTCCTTCCCTTCCTGTTGTTCCCTGCCCAGATGTGAGCCACTCACAACATTTTCTTAAGGCTTTGAGCAATGAGTTGCTTTTTCTAAGGACTGGCAGGAAATCATTTAATAAGCTGGGGGTAGGGAGAAGTTTCCTGTCCTAGTTATTCCCTAAATAATTCGTAAGCTGAGAAGTCAGTTCAGCAGGCCAGACCACTGGTCCTAGTATCGTTATCTCTGTTCCTCTGACAGTGAAGGTCTAGCCAAGCTGATCATGTCCCTGTGAATTTGGCCTTCATCCCAATAGGGACCTCTGGAAGCCTTAAATGCATTTTAAAAAATAAGTTGAGGTTTAAGTACCATGTTAATAAAAAGGATGTGCTTTCAAGGCCATAGCTATGCGATTAGCTCTGTGCAGGTGGGCTGGACTGTGACCTCAGGACCCTTGTTGGATCCTTACAGATGTTTAATGATGAATCAGTTTAAGTGAAGTCTATTTTTGCAATACGTGTAAAAAGTGTAACTGGGATTGATTATCTATTCATCTTGTCTTACACCATACAGTGTTAACACTTTACTGCTTTGGTCTGCAAGAAAATGGGCCTTGTTACTTATAATCCTAAAGCCACTAAGACAAAAGCGAAGGAGCTCATTGTATGAGTACCAGCGACTGAACAGTGCAGGCCTGTGCTTAGCTTAAGGCTGTGAAAATTTCCATAACCTCTTCCTGCCTGCTGCAGTGCAGCTGGGCAGCTGCTCTTCACTTACCAGCCCCACACTTCATTGCTGCATTGGCAGGTTGCAGTGATGTTTCTACATCCAGTCACACTGGGGTAGTGAGGAGCAAATGCAGATAGTCTAGATTCTGCTCTAAAGGTCTATCACTATCAGATGTCCAAAATGCGTAAGGCAGTTACATAAATCCTACTTACACTGTTGATGTGTTTATCTCCTGAATTTTTCTTGTCTTATTCTCCGTCCCAGTAAATTTGAAATACACTTTATATATTTGCTAAAGAACACATGTACTTGTTTAAAGTTGTGTAAAACTATTACTCTAATCATTTGAGTGTGTGAATGATAAACTTGTGAGTTTTGTAAAAGCCCATGGCAAGTTTAGAGATTTAACACTGTAACAATTCTACTTAAGATTTGCACTGAAAGTGTAGCATATTTAAAAAAAAAAAATTGAAAATACAACAGTTCTGTAATGTGTCTGATAAATTCTGTCAGATTCAATAAAGGCTTTCTAGATAGCTGCCATATTAAAAGCAGTATTGACTAGATCTGTGCTATTAATGTAAAAAAAAAAAAAAAAACCTTTGCTATGCTTCCAAGTATATAAGTAGTATTATTCAACACCTGAAGACAAATTTACTAAAGACATGGCATTTGTTTTCTGAAAGGAGTATGTATTTATTTCTTGAGCAGACATCCTCAGCACAGCTGAGAAACCTCTCGGAAAGCACAACACTTCAGAACGGTCCTGAGGAAGGATGTGACAACATTCTACAAGATGTGAAATCTGGTAGACTGCCTGCTTCCAGTGACCTGGGGACCCTGTCAGGTACAGTGATGAGTTCAGTTTTATCAAGGTCTGTAGCAAACTTCAGGTGAAGAGATTAAAATCTTGGATCAGCAGCTTTGTCCCTACTGGGAGCTAACTTTTCCGTGTTGTAGTGGGCAGCACAGAAAACTTTAGTTCTGGCTTAATTTTCTAATTGTCACTTAACAATGTTGAAGGACTGCAAATTTTTCTTCAAAACCTGAAAAAGTATTTAATTTAGTATGCCAGGGATGTAACCTGTATCTTTACAATATGGTCTCTCTCTGCTTTTCAGAACAGTTCTCATCAACCTAGTCTCATCCTGTCTCTAGCTGTAAATCTAAAATGAGCTGTAAATTTGTCATAGTCTTATGTACCTGCATTTCTATTCTGCAGAATTAGCCACAAGTTTAAAAAGTCCCTAAAATCATGATATTCACCTGTAGTTTATTTCAATGCAACATATTCTACTGCATTTTTATTATTTTTACTTTCAATGTTCATCTGCAGCCCCCAACAGCTGAAAACCCTCACCTTTTAAGTGAAATAATTGAGGGTTTGCAATGTAAAAGTTGTGCTCCTATGTGGCTGCAGGAGCTGAGACTTTTTCAAAAGTACTAGAAGTTACTAAAAGACAAATTGAGTTTAGTAAAGTTCAGGCTGGTTTTCTTTAGTAAGACTGGAACTATTAGGCAATCTGTGCAGTGTTAAGCTGGCTGTAGGAGAGTTCAGTTTCCAAAGAGGGTATAGGGTACAGCTGTGTGCGACAGAGGACAGGAATGCTAACTGATCAGTACATTAAAAGCCAATTCCAGTTTCACTGTTCTGACTGTCCTCATGAGAACTGCAGGAGAAATGTGTGAGAGAATATCTTCTTAAAAGCAAATGTCTGCAACCGGACATTGAGAATACAGCTGGTTACAAATGCTGGACAGTTGTTTGGTATTATGTTTTGCTTATAATTGTTTTGAAAGTGAGTTAAAGGAAAGCATTGTTCTTTTGTTTCTGGTGTTTTTATCACTGATCATAATTTCTGCACCGTTTCACCTTCTCCTCCCTGTAACCCCCATAGGCTTATAGTCACCTCTCATCTCAATCTGAGAGGCTGAAATCAATGTGAAATTAAAACCTGCAAGCTGAAGGGAAAAGCAGCTCAAAAATCAACATTTATCAGTTCAAGTGAAATCTTACCAAGCCTGTTTCTATTACCTTACTTTTATACGCTGCCGTAAATATTCTGTTCAGAAGTCTGTTGTGATTTATCTGAAGTCATTCCAGTAGATTTTCTCCCCGTCCTTTGTCATGGCTAAGCTACTTAAGCATGGGAAGACTTGGTTGTTTGTTTTGTTGTTTTATTCCTTGGATGCTCTGCCTGGAATTTTAAAACAAAGCAAAACTTACGTATATGTGTAAAGGAGAGAAACTTCAATTTCAGATAGCAAAGGTTTGAGTGGATATTTCAAATAGCTGTGATTATTCCAGCAAAGACATAATTATTAATAATCATGAGGATGTATCAATCTGCCAAGAGTTGGATTGGTGCAAGTATGCATACACTTTAATTGAAGCGTCTGACCTGAGCTTTTCTATCCAGCAATAAGTTGTTGATTGTCTCTCATGACACAGTCAAAATACCTTCACTACGAATATGTATAACCTGTGGTTTTTCACCGCGCTTTCCTTATTTTTTCCTGACATATATTCTTGTAGGTTGTTCTGTTCTCCATATAAACCCACTTGGTCTGTCTTCCCCCTTAGCCTCCAAGGATTTAGTCTGTGAGGGGGAAGTGTTTAAAAATAATTCCAGTTATGGTAGAACAGCCTGTATCCTTTCTATAGAGTAGCTGACATCAGACTTCTGAGTTCACAAAATGGTCAACAAAAGATCAGTAAAAGCATCTAAGGATTCTGAAGGGCAAAGATTTTTTTTCCTCTTTCTTTTAAAGGGAAAATGGGACTTTTCAAGCAGGAGTAGACTTTCAGACTTTGTGGAAGTCTGAATGATGCATACCTCTTATTAAAATTGGTACAATTACTTATCCCGAAGAACTACCCAAATTCTCAAAAGCTTTCCCTCTGAGAATACACGTAGCTCTTCTGCAATACCAAGTTAAAATACAGATGAAATATTAAAGGGTCCTGCACATGAGAGGAGCTGAAGAGAAATCTCACCTAATTTTTTTCTGACTTAGTGTGAGAGAGAGAGAGACACGCACCCGTGCCGGCTCCTGGGAGGCAGGTTGATGGGTTTTGCTCACTAGATCACATTAAAACTGGGGGAGGTGAAGAGATGCAATATGAGGCTGCAGATGGAAAACTTTAGACCAGGGAGTACGTGCCTCCAGGGAAAACCCAGTGACTGGCTCTGGCTACTGCATAACTTCTCAGTGTGGGAGAGCTTAAACCAGGGGCCAAATTAGGAGATGCAAGATTAAATAGTGAAGAGGAGATGGGGGTACAGACAGGAACCAGCTAAAATAGAGGGGGCTAAGTAACAGCTCTGTGACTTGCTCTCATCCCAGCACCAGCAGCATGTTGAGGCATTACTGCCACCCAGCAAGGAGACAGCAGGAGGCTGGGTGTCCTACTCAGTCACCTTGCACAGTTCTCACTGTAGCAGCAGGGATTTGAAGCAAGCATCTGAAGCAAGTGGACAAAAAGAGGGCAAATGGCAGAGCAGAATATTTCCTTAGGTCTTGATTTGGTAGCTTCTGAAATTTCAAGGAAGAAATTCTGCAAGGGACTACAGAAGAGCATGGGCAGAGTACATGTGCAGCATTTCGTGGCTGGTCATGATGTTCCTCAGTACCTGAGGCAGGAATGACAACAAATGCTTGGAAAGCTCGTACTTTAAAATGTTCGTTTACTGCTGTGGTGCATACCAACAACTGGAAATGCTACAGGCTGGCAGGTTTTCCTCAACCTAATGTTTCCTCAGCTATTTTTAAGAAGCTTTGAGAGGGGCTTTGGAGACTTCAGTAGCACTCATTTGAAAACACCACTGGATTGTTTATAAAAGTAGTGATTTTTAATACATGCACATATAATTGAAAACCCATTTGTTATGCTTTCTCTCTCTCCCCTATCTATCAAAGCCAGAACTTCTCATAAATTGATATCTGTTAGGAACTAGATTTTACACTCTCCAAATGTCTTGGCTTACTTCTGAAAGACTAAATGTTGAAATTATTTCCATTAAATAGAAATTTAAATTTCTCTTTTTCCTGGCAGATAAGATTAAATGAGGAAAGTAATACGCACTTTTTCCCTCAGCACTGGTTGCATTCACAGAGCCATGCAAAACCTCTCTCAACATTACAAGCATATTATTTCCTCTTTGTTGAATGGTAGATGGTGCATTCACTTTGTCTACAGAGTGTAAGTTGTTTGGGAAGCCCAGCGAAAGAACAGGCTCCTACAGAAATGTCTCACTGGGCACCTCATCCTGTTCCTCAGATGCTGTTATCTCCTGCCTCTCTGCAGGCCTTCAGTTTCACTGATGAGACTCTCACTGTTTCAGTGATGCCCCCTTCTGCCCTCCTTGCCTCATATCAGGGAGAAATCTTAGTTCATGACTGTGTAGCAGCTGTATGGCCTACAGTGTTGAACCTGGGTTTGAGTACTGCTGGATACGTCCTGGGACAGGGTCCATCCTGATTGCTGCTGTGTAGGAGACTGCTTCGTTAGCCATTAATGCTTTCTGCAAGTAGGAACCTTATGAATGCACTAGAAATACACAGAAGGTAGAGTCTATTAGAAATCTATTAGGTATCCTTATGTGTAAGCGTGTGACCAAACCAGCTCTAAAAAGCACACTTGGCTACCCTCAGTTCTCTTAACTGTGTGCTCACCTGTGAAATTTTAGCCAAAGTACCATATCTGAAACAAGCTCCTCTTCACAAAAAAAAAAGTCAGAGTATCTTTGAAAAATTAGGACCAATTTCTATGGCTATTCTTGCCCACGTAATCCTTTCCTCTCCAATGAACCCTTTAATGCAGTGCAAGAGTGCACATACCATTTTCACTCGGATAGCTTCAGTTTCCTGAAGTTTCCATGTCACACTTCTCCTGTGGCAGACAGCAAGAGTGTCCCGGCTCCAAGATGCATTTCTTCATCCTTGTCAGAGACATCCAGCTAGAGGTGGGAATGACCCAGGTACACGTTCTTTGCTGGTGCTGCCCCAAGGGTTCAGTTCCAGTGGGTTGCACTCATGCAGCCTGCAACTTGCTAAGAAATAGAGTGAAACTATCAGTTTCCACAAGCTTTCTTTAATTGATTTTGGGATGTGACCTTGGGACTGAATGAATTCAAATCTGAAGGTCTGCCGCCCCTGGAAATCTGTTCAGGAATGGCTCTTTGCTGGAAGTCCCTTTGTGGATGCTGATTGTGTGTAGCACACCAGGGACTCTTCTGGAACTGGTCAGGAGCAGCCATTCTGGGAACCATCCACATGCCGATCCACCCTTATCCTGTGAGGCCTGTTTTTCCCCTAGTGGATTCCAGAAAGCTTGTTTGGGGTGGGGGGAATCTTTAAACATTAAGAACTCAGAAAATTAGAAAACTCAGAGTTCATGCATACTGTGGATACTTCTGTAACACAGACCACAAGTCCGAAGAGTACAGGTGCTTGGACGATCAAAAAAATTAAACTTTGTGAGAGACTTTATCCATTCAAAATAAGAGTTGGAGGGTAAAGGCTGCGTTGATTCAGAATGAAAAAAGGGGGGGG
>VXAL01007001.1:183523-229259 GCA_013399475.1 Chauna torquata
TGAGAGAAAGGCGAGTAGATGGATGGGGGGAACTTTTTTCAACCAGAGTTTTTAGGGAAAAGATGGCTGCAGCTTATGGAGTTTTCAAATGAGTGCAAGGATTGTAACACCGTTTCCCAATATCAGTTGCAGTCCTATAGTACTACTGTGGAAGAAGTTTCAGTCACTACATTATCTATTTCTAAAATATTAAGTGCATTTAACGCTTAGCCTCCTGTTTGTGTTGCAATGACAGTTTGACATACAGCGACTTAATAGCTAAAATGAAAAATGGTTCCATATTTCTATCCTCATATCATGTTGGGTTGCAGGCAATATTGGTGCTATCAGAAATTAACTATTTAGAATTAAAAAAAAACACTAATATATTTTTCAAAAATTCATTAAAATAATCCTTTTCAGGATCTGTTAACACTGACATTTCAAATGAAACTTCAGTTTCAAAAAAAAAAACATGCTTTTTAAGAAAACGTCCAATGAAATTTAAACAAAACCTGTCTTAAGCATTCTCGTACCTCCTGATATCGCTGTCCCTTGGAATAAAACTCGTATTTCTCGCTGTAAACAGCAAACATGAGCATGCCTTCCCACCACCTTCTGCTCAAGAGATGTTGACACATAGGAGTGGCAAAGAGGAAGGTGCAAACAGATGAAAATCCCAGCTGAATGAGTGGGTTTTTAATCTTCTTGCACCTGTTTCCAGGAGGGGACTGTGACAGTGATAGGGTGCAGAAAGGAATGTTACAACCTGGGCAGCAGGATGTGGGTGGAGGCAGAGGTCCCCAGGGAATGGGATGGGGGAGGGAGGAGCAGGAGCTTGCATCGTATTGCAGACCTTGAATTTGGATGAGCTGTGGTATTACAGACAAATATTAAAAAAAAAAAAGTAAAAAAAATTCAAGAGCAATATTTAAGGGTGGAGTCTACCTAGGGGAAGACAGGTATTTACGTGCACAAGGATCTAGCACAACATGAAAGTATCAGCTCTTAAAATCATTTCCAAAAGAGATTGTTCTGACACAATAGTAATGACTCTGCTGCGTGGATTTCATGCACAGCAGAATGTGATCCTGTCTCCCGAGATAACTGCCTGTGAGCAAATTGGAGTTCTAAATGGTTACAAATAGTGCATTGAAAATAAAAATTGTCCCAGGTAGGATTTGTTGTTGGGGTAGAAGATAGCACAGCCTCCATGGAGGGGTCTGCCATGAAGAGCTGATGCCCTCTCAGAGGCAGAGCAGTGAGGATGGAAGGAGTTGCTGGAAGTCTTTTCAACACCACTTTATTTCTAGCAGTGTATCACTAATGTCCTCATGCGAGCCTGAGCCCACGCTTCAGAGTCTGGTTGGAGTGCAGGAAGACACCCCAGGGTTTCCAGCTGTTTGTTCCCTAGCATTCCTTTTCATTAAAGTGATAGAGTTGGCAAAAACATTCTACTTCACAATGTTTCTGGAAACTTGCAAACCTGCCCCTTTGCAGTGTGTAGCTGGATCCTGAGTCAGCTACTTTATTGCTAGTGATGGAGACTTAAGGCAGGTACTGCTTAGTTCTAGTCTAGCTGCGTTTACAAGCCTTCACAATGACGCAGACCAGAAATTAATTTCAAATGTTTAAAATCCCATGTTGTTGCTATAAATCCTTGGGTTTTTTCCCATTCACTCTTTTGGGTGGACTCCTAGCAAGTTTGACAGGAGCACAGGACGTTTTTGATATATGGCATCAGGTCCGTTAGTTCAGAAACCCCACACAGAAGCTTGTTTTTAGAAGGAGAGAAAATAAGATTAAACAGGACAGGGAATGCTGTTATGAAGGAATGAAAATATTTTCATTACTAGAGTATTTGTATGTCAACAGCTGATAGGGAATGATGTGAGACATTCCCAGAAGGACTCCCAAAGATTTTTCCTTGTGCAATAGACCAATTAGCGGAGCCCAGATTAAATGAGCAATGTCACAATGCCTCCTGCATTAAAAAGTGTGACATTCAGGCTCTTTATCTAGTAAATATTTGCTCTTTTTTATCCTTGTGACTTTTGTTACGCTAGTTTCAACAGCTCTATGCTCCCAAGTACTGCAGGGGAAAATATTAGCTTGTCCAACACAACTTTAAAACATAAATTTTTTCTTATGTAGTATATATTTTAAAATATTAAGAAGCAGCCTTGTACACTTACAGAAGAACTATGCTAGCCCAGAACTAGTAATGCTTCTAAGCTGACTTCATGAGTTAATAAAGGAGGAAATGAGCAAATTCTGTTTCAGACTGTGCCACCCAACTCTCCTGACGCAGCCCTTGAACTGGCCCAGAAGAAATTATTTGGCTTAGTTGTTTCCCTATGAGGTCTGGAGAAATTTTGATCTTTTCCTAGAAAAAACAACTGAATAATTAGATCAAAAGTAGCTGAAAAACTAGCACTACTTTAAAAAAAAAAAAGTTTTTTGTGTTCCTTTTTTTTTTCTTAGCAGCTTCTGATTCTACTGCACAAATGGTTGTGTCTGGGTGACAGGACTGTTTACAGCCTTTCCCTGGCTCAGATTTTATGTATTAGTTTGTTTGAAGTGGCTAGAAGAAATATCACTATAGACTTAAAGCATTAGCATTTCACTACATTTAGTTTTAGGATACCTTTTTCATCTCCATATATTTGAAAATTTGCACAACTTATTAGTTAATGGCTCCGATCTTTCTTAGATAACATAAATAACTGCACCAGGTTGTAATTCAAAATCAGACGGTTCCTTTGGAAGTGTTGTCTGCATGACACATCAGTTACGTCCATTCATTGGAAAAAGGTAGGAATGGTGGAATTTCATTCGAATTTATATTAGCACCTGAAGGACTTGCATTCCCCAAGGCCATTATCCATGTCAATTCATTTCTACCTGTTCATCTAGTGATGTTTTCACCACATTTTTATACTCTCCCTTAAAGTTGTTTTTCTGCTACTTGTCATTTCTAAATTTGAAGCATGAGACCTTTCTCAGGTCAGAGGAACACTTAAGAGATATGAACAGTTAATTCCACTAGCGATATTTATTAATATTACTGCAGTAAGCCCCAGAATGGGGTCAGGATCCTACTATCCAAGGCACTCTACGTACACATTGCCTTCCTTCCCCTGCAAAATTTACAATAGCATCATTGCTGGGAATTTCAAAAAGGCCTAAGTGATTTGGGCATAGATTGCCAAGAGAAAGCAGATGGAATTGTGCCCCTCAGTTGTACATGCAACTTTGATACTTGTAAAAAGAGATTTAGAAAGGAATTATCAATTTGGTTGAGAACTTACTGTTTGATAGAATCACCTGTCAGAACCATCCAACTCTATTGTTTGTTTGTTTGTTTTCCCTTGGGTTTGCATTTTCTGTCTTCACATGAGCTCTGCGGAACCTTCTTTAGGAGATACCAAGAGTTACTTTAGAAGCAAATGTGATTCCTTCTGCAAATGCTTTCTGAAATTTTCTTCTGAGATTCATGGAGTTCTTCTTCAGTTTTGCAAGTCCTGAGTTTTAAGGATTCTAGCTGGCACCTTTTCTGGAAGTTGAATTCTGTTTTGCTACGCCACCAGGCGATGAGATTAGTGGGATGATGGGAACCTACCTTCTGTGAAAAGGGTCAAAATGCGTATGTTAGAAAGGAAGATTGAAATGTGTCAGAAGACACCAGTTCCCTGCATTGTCAGCTCCTCCATATATACCATAGGTTTTTACAGCATTTGCTGCTCTTATGCTGATCTGGGAGAGCAAATTCTAACACGTGTGTATTTCTTTTGCAGTTGTTCTCTTTGTTGTGTATGCAGGCATATAAATACATTCAGAAGAAAGCATTTTTCTTCTAGTATTCTTAAAATGTTTTTAATTTGCTATTTATGGAGAGTACCTCTCTTTAAAGCAAAGCTGAATATAATACAAATAGGAAATACAAACAGAAAAGTGTTACTGCTCCCCCTCCGTTTCCCACTCAGAAGATCCCAGAACATGAGGGTGCTTTCCTGGAACTGAGTTAAATCCCCTGAATATTGCCTCCGGCAGGGGAAAAGGAGCAGGCCTGTTGCAGGTTTCTAATTAAAGCACTGTTCCTCTCCATAAGGAGGGATGAGTGTGAAAATAGAGAAGTTAAATCAGCGTCTAATGTGGATTGTCTAATAGCCAAGCTTGAGATGGGCTATTTCCACCCCTAAGTATTGCTGGGGTCACTTGGAAGAGGAGCAACTGCAGGGATTACACTAAGGGTGGAGATACGCTAACAAGAATGCAGTGAATAACTTGACAAAATTGTGCAGCGTTCTACCCATTGCAAAGAAGCCTTCACCTCTTGCTGGAGTTTTTTGGCATCGAGAAGAGCTTATCTTCAAGTAACATGCAGAGTGTAAGGTGAATTGCAAAAGAGGAATGCAGACAGCTTCTCATATCAGCACATTGTTTTGGTTAAGACTCTACTGGAGTTTTGTAAAATGCATTTGGGGGAGGGGAAATGAGACAAAGTCAGCATGTCCTCTGGATTTCCTTGGTTAATCAAACAAGCTTAATAAGAAATTAACACTTCTATGCTTAGAAAACAATTGTCATGTTACTTTAGTTTTCATATGACTTCAAACATTGTACCAGGCTGTCTAAATAAGAACAACCAACCAAAAAAAAAAAAGCTCTTGCAGCTCTGGCTGTAAATACAAAGGTGAGGCAACAGGATCCTGCATCATCAGCAATCATATAGCAGGTTTACTTTTAGGTCTGTCCTGTTGGGGGTGGCTGTGGATCTTGCAGAACTCTGGACGTTGGCAAAAGCAAAATTCTTAGTAGAATCACTTTTTCCATGAATTTTTCTGCTTTGTTTTCTGGCTTATCTGATAACTTCCAAAAATATTAACTGCTCTTTCCTGGCTTTTACAAGAACACCGACTGCTTGCTTGCAAGGCTAGGCATCCTGAACACCTCTCTCCTGACTAGATCAATGTGACCCTTACAGGATTCCTAATGCAAACAGCCTCCTTTTCCATGAGCTGAAAATTCAGATGTATTTTCAATATTTGATTAAAAAGTACTCATCTGTTTTCTAGCTCATTCTTACAGAGAATTAACAAAAAAAAAAAGAGGAAAGAAGAAGACATGAATGGTCTTGACGTGTTGGCTTTAAATGAACTGTTTCACAGTTTCAGCAGTGAAAACCACTATTAGCTTTGTGGATGCTGTCCTTTGCACCAGAGACACTGTGCCTCTCCTGCCGGCACGGTGGTGGTGTTCTCTGCCCAGCATAGCTCTTGAGTAGTCACCTTACCCTTCGGACAGGCTTTCCACCGTACTCATGGTCTCTCCTTCCTCTTGCTTTGCTCTTGTCATTTCTCTCTGCTGTGATCTTTCTTAACCAGCTTTTGGCCCACAGGAAGTTCAGTGGTTGCATTTCCTCAAATGTTTTTACTTTACACACTTAGAGGCCTTTGTATTCTGCGGCTTTGCAGTTTTTTCTCTGAGAAGTAGGACCATGTAGCACTTTTCAGGTAACCGAAGCATGCAAAGTAAAGCCTCTAATTTCAAAATCATTTAAATATGAGTTAAAAATATAGGGTTTCGGTGATTATTGTTTTGGTGCTAAATCCCGTGCTTCAGGGAATTCAGGGTACCATACAGTCGGCTGGAGAGCTCAGTGTTCTGTGTGCTTACCTGCTTCCTCAGGGAAGGGAGTGGGTTGGGGGAGGTACGCTCAGTTTCATTTCTTCTTAAAGAATTGAGACACTGGATAAGCAAAACAGCAAGTGTCAGCATTGCTGGGGAAGGGGCTGTAGGTATTTGTGCTAGTTCTTTGATGTAGGCAGTACTGAGCGCTTTTGTAAATGCTTGAATAAGGGGTGCTATGATCATATCTTGCTCTTCCTTCCTCAGAAGGATCCCAGCTGAGTTCTGCCCTTCATCCATGGAGATAGTCCCAGATCCCTTGTCTTGGTCTGTATTCTCTTCTATAGAGTGTTCATACTGAAACAGGCTCACAATGACATGAGTGATTATCTACTGTGGTCCAGTGCCTTTAATGAAACTATTTGAATGAGTAAGGGATAGTGTGTGGGTATGAGTCACCCTGGAACTACATGTTCCCTCCAGGACAACCTTCAGGAGGAGGGGGCGGGCAACATCTGCAAGGATACTGGGGAGAAGGTTACTGCAGGCAAGCTTGGTTATTTGATCACTGACAAAAAGACAGGGAGAGAAACTCTGAGCTCTGCAGACTGGCAGTTCCTAAGCTGTATTTGGACAGGTACATAGATGATTATATCTGAGTAATACCAAGGAGCATTGCAGTTGTTAACAAGACAAGATTTGCAAATTCCTTGTCAGCAAATGCCTTTAGGAAGTGTATATCAGGAAATAAAGGAGTCCCTGTCTTGTAATCCACAGCCTTTTTTGTGGTGCCTGAAGACCTTTCTTTTACCCTGTGCGGTTGAGAGATATTTCCTGAGAGCAAATGCTCCGTTTGGACTAGTGCACTTGTGCCATTCTGTAACAGCAGGAAAATAGACCTCACTGCGTCATGTTGTAGGAGCATATTTAATGTACAGTTGTATCTATAGGTGTAAAACTCAGGGAGCTGCTAAGGCTAAAAATGTAAGTAAACATATAAATAAAATATACACTTATATTTCATATATGTATTATTCCAGGATAAGACAACAGTAGAATGATCAGCAATAAAGAAAAAGCTTTTTACCTACTAGCTGGTTTTGATGTCATTCCATATATACAAATGCATAACTCCCTTCTCTCCCATCACGTATTTTGTCTTCCTGAAAATATTGTTTCCTAATGAACTTCTCTTTTATTTATTGTAAGCAATGTAAATCTGTACAGTTCACCAAAGAGCAATTAAAAAACAACAGTTGAACAGAAGGAACATTGGGCTGAAGCAAAGTTTGGTTAATCTCTGGAAAAGAGTAGATGTTTCTGATGCACGTGTTTAGAGCAACTCCTGTGAGAATCTCATGTGAACAGACACATCCCTGTGGAAGCTCGTGATGCTGGATTTGGCTCCCTAGCTTTTTTCTTTTTTAAATCATAAATTAATTTGTTTTATGGGTGAGAATTAACAGAAATTGCACTGTATGCCTCTACATTCAGAGTGAACAAGGTTTCACTTCCCTTTAGCTTGTGAAGTGTTAGCCAAAAAGGAAGATATCTAGTCTTTCACTTTTTTAAATCTTTTCAACCCTCTACTAAACTATCATAGTCATAATTTGCATAAAATAAACTTCAGTTCTTCACAACAGACTAATCTTGGGAGTCTCTAGGTAGGGCTAGATAGGTTTCCTTTATGCCAGTAATGAACAGCAAATAAGTTGGGGGAGTTAACTAGCAATAAATAGAAAAGCCCTGGGACTGGCGATCACTTTGCTCAAACTCTGTCTATTTTTCCCAGTTCTCTGTCCCTGATTTTGCCTTCTCTCACCTTGATGGATCTATTTAAGTGAGGCTGTTAATTGGCTGGGCTATTTTCATAATTTTGGTGCTGACTAAATGAATCCTCCCCTTTTAAGGGGTAGATGAGAGTTCAGTGCAGGCAAAAGTAAGAGTGTACTGGTTCCCCTTTGCTTCCCGATAATCACCTCTCCTAACTGCCCTGGCCAGTAGTATGTCCGCTCCAGAAAGCTGTCCTTTTTCCATGAACTGTAAACACTTTAGAAATACCAATTTTTGCAAAATAACAGCACGGTTTATCACTAGTTGGTACAATGGCAAAAATGAGGCACAATTTAATGCCCAGCACTTCTCAATTTAAGTGGCAGTTTTGACTTCTGTACGTTTTCCTCATGCCTTTAAGTGACAGAGCAGCCGTGACTTTTGTTCTGACCACCACTCCACACATCCCTGCTGCCTTCCAGCGCACCCTGAGCTGCCCACCCCTGTCCTCAGCTCCTGCCTGGCCAGGATGGCGTGCAGCCCTGCTCTGGTGAATTCCAACTGAGCCGCGTTCAGGTGCAAAGGCTGGTATGTAGCAGCAGACTTGCCAGAGGAACACTCCACTGCACCTGAATTCCGGCAGAGCTGCTTTCCGAATGGAGATTAGTTTGCTGTCATGAAAGTCCTAAGGTAGCCTAGAAAGATAATGAACACAGAGAATGTGTCAGTGAAAATGGGAATTTGGTCAGCACAATAGTGGCAATTCCTTCTAATTCAATACTTTGACAAGGGGAAATATCTTAAAACACTGAAGATCTAGTAATGCTACTCTTATCAGATCAATTCAGCATCCCTCTAGCAAATCTCTTTTCCTCCTCATCCTCTGAATAACCTGAGTTGGAACAGCTGGATGTGGAACAAGTCCATCTTACAGTTGCTGCAACTCAGATTATATTTTATTAAGCTGAAATGGGAGACATAGCAAACTCTCCTAGGGAGTTCAGAAGTTTCCACCCTTCTAGTAATTGCATACTGTACAGGAAATGGAGGTTAAAAAAAATTACAGAAAGTCACTCAGGGTATCTTCTAATAGAGTCATTGCCTTGAAATAAGTTCTCATCTTGGAAACCCTCTGAAACAAGAGAATCAAGGAAGCCTTTTGGCAGTTCTTGGTATTTGTCAAAAAATAAGAATGCAGGAAGGTGGCTCGTTCTGATGATCTCTAGTGCTGTCTCCATTAGACTTCTGCCCCTGTGGAGGCTAGGCACTGCATGCCTGTGTTTAAAGCTAAACTCTCTAGGCCTCTCCCTGCTCAAATTCCTTCACAGATGTATTGCTTTCTTCTCTTATCACAACTACTTTCCCCCATAGACACCATCTTTTGAAAAGTGCAATATTCACTATTTCTACGAAGTAGAATTGAAAGTATTTCATATTGTTAATCCTACATACAAACAGATGAGCATTATAAATGTGCTGCTTTCATCTCACTAGAGTGATGTAAGATAAAAACTCAGCACTTGCCTGAAACCAGAGAGTCGGGTTGCTCTTGAACATACCAAATCTTTCTCGCCCTGGGAGTACAGCTGTGCTAGATGCTGCAGTCCAGCCACCTGGACTCAAACTAGATCTTAAAGGGAGAGCAACCTTTTTCCTCCTCCTCCCTCAGTCTCCACCAATTCTTTAAAAAAAAAAAAAAAAACTCTCAAAAGTAAGTGAATACTGCTGGCTCTTGAGAATAAGGTTGTTTTGGCAGTTGCAGATCATGACAATTGCTATAAAAGGGATGCTTTATACTCAGTTTATGCTTTGGGAGGTAATCCTCCAGCAACTATAGAGTAATGGAAGTGTTTCGTCCATGCTAATGCCAGAATGATCAGTTTCCTCTCCTGAGTGGGGAAAGAGAGAATTATCTGGTGGACAGAATGGTTCATTTCTTTTCTTCAGTGTCAGTGAGTCATTAACAGGTATAAGGTTGAGGATCAGAAGGCCCTGTACCATGTTCTCGCTTCTAACTGCTTATAATCTAGCTCAAATTTACTATTAGCTTCACGTACATTAAAGAAGGCATCATGTAACCTCCCAAAATGAACGAAATAATCACTTGCAATTGATAGATGAGGTACTTTAAACACAGGTTTAATTTAATCTGTACAAATACATAAAGAAGAGGCTTCCTGAGGTCTGATATACAGCTTTTGCCCGCTGGATTATACTGAAATTGCTTTATGCTTCTGTGAGAAACTGAACTTCTTACGTAGCAGGGATAACAAGACTTTGTCAAGTACTTCGCAATCTGTCAGTGGAAAAAAGGTGTTATGGATGCCAATGTATTTTATTTGGTCTATTTTACAGAATAACTGCAGGATTGAAGATATTCCATTAAAGCACCTATATTTGGGTTTAAATTGTTACAAATACAAAAATCTTAATGCGGGGTGGAAAGCTGTAAATTGTGACACTAACTTAATTGTACTTCCTGGGGAGGCTCCGTTAGAATAGCAAATTAGTTACAGTGCAAGTCAACATGCTATGGGAAATATTTTCTGTAGTTCTGTCTTTGTGGTATGCCAGCCAAAACTGGTCCATGAGAGTGTTATGAAAACTGAAGAGTGCATAATACATAAATAAAGCAACGTAGAGTACTGGTGGGATTACATTATTATAAGGTACAGTTATGTTAACTCGTGCAGGATTGGTGACTAGTATGATGTTCAGGACCACTTCATACAGTACTTAAGGTATTCTAAATATGTAATTAATAACATGGATTTCAGATTAGCATCCTGGAATGTTCTGAAGTTGACATAAATTTCTAATTTAATGTCAGTAAAATTAATATGTATCAATAATTATGTGAATAATTCTCGGCACTTACTCTATTTCTGTCCTTCTGAAAATGTATATATAGTTACCAGCAGTATCACTGACATAATGTGGAAGAGAATTTGATCCTATATAGGTGGTATTACAAGTAATGAGCAAATCTCTGTATTCATTAAGTTAAATTTTTGTCAAAAATAACATTTGGAGGTTGCTTGCATAGTGAAACATGTCAAATAGGAAATACAACAGATAACCATCTCTGATGCACATAGATAAATGGGCAATACAGAAATAAACAGTTTCAGAGCTAATAAATGCCAATTCATGCACTCTGGAAGTGAAAGTGTTTGAAAGGTACTAGGTTGACTTGGTTTATATTGTTGAATGTGAAGAGCTTGTGAAATAGTGTAAAATGATAGTTATATAAACTACTCAGGCTTGAAATTTTGTGCTTCAAGAAGATAACTATTGTGCAGTTCTATATTCACATTTCAGCAAGATGCATGAGAAATCATATGTACAGTGTACATGTGTACATTATATTTTCATCTTCATTTCTAACAAAGTCAATTTTAAATTATAGGTAAATATCTTTAAAAATGTGGCCTGCAATTTTACTCGATTTCTCTGAATTCATTCTTTTCTTGCTGCTATTTTAGGTGTAAATATTCAATAAGTATTAAAGGAGCATTACATTTGTATCATGACTTCAGTGAAGGCTTTCTGTCAATAAGTATAAACGGCCTTATTTAAGTACTTGGAGCTTTCATGCTCCTTTGACGTGCGGCCAATAACCAAATTCCACAGAACTTCACCCTGGCCCTTCTGTCCTCTCTGAGTACTGCGTATGGCTAATATAATACTAAGTCAAAATTAACTCATAGGATGCTACTAGGACACAGCATTCAGTCACATATCTGACAAACTCAGCAAGGGAGATAGATCTTTTGCATCTATATAATGAATTACACCTGACAGTTAGAGAAACAAGGTTCTGGGGGAAAGAATTAAGTTCATTTGTTGCACTGCTATCTTTGGTGTACTTAAAGGCACGTAACAAGTAAAAACACAAAACACTGTCTGTGGGCTAGGACCTCCTTATTCTCGTGTCGACCAGATGTTTGCTGGCCCTGTCTATTTAGACTGAGCTTGTCAGTTTGGCATGTGTGGAGGAGAGGAAATGGTTGACATCAGTGAAAATGTTGCCTATAGTGGTCTGCTCACTATCTCTTCCATCTGAGGCTGCTTATCCTTTTAGAAAAGCTAATGTGAGCCTATGGTTTGTTCTGAGAAGGATCTGGAAAAGGCCCAAGCTGTGTGAGGAGGAGTCCTTTTCTGCCTCCTAAGCCAGTGGAAGATTACAGGCTCTGTAGACCATGACCCTCAGATCATGGCCCTCAGATATTCCCTTGTCCCTCACGTTCATACAGGATGCTCTTGCTGACGGATGATTTACAAGACAGAGGGTGTTGCAAGCGCAGGAAGAGCGGTGACTAAGTTCACTGTCTTGCAGGAAGTCCACAGCCCTACGTAGTGCTTTGTGGAGAGACAGCATGAACATTTCCTCTGTTGGGCCAAGGCATACAGACGTGTGACTAGAGCTGGTTCTGATGGTACGTGCCAGACTTAGGTGGATGTCACCAGATTTTAGAGTGTCTTCACCTAGCAAAGTTTCAGCATCTTCCTGGGAGAAGACTGGTTATGCTGTACACACATTTGCTAGAGATGTAGGTACAGCATTATATCCAACCTTTTGGGACAGTTTCACCTTTAGAGACATCCCTTCCATTGTAAGAGCTTCAGGAGCAGAGGAGAAGGATCTTTTCTAACAGCCAGACAGTACAGAAAATAGTTCACTGGAATTAAATTCAGGAAGATTATGAGATGTGCTTGAACGTCAGGCATGCATTAGTGCATGATTCCTTGTTCAGATGAACAAGGGGATTAGAGAGTAGTGAGGAGGTGGCTCAGGCTAGGTGTGCAGGGAGGGTTCTGCTACAAACAGCTTGTACAGAAAGATTGGGATCAGAAAAGTGAATGAGGAGTGAAAGAACTGAACTTAGAAGCTACTGAAGTCTTAACAGTCCTGGTCTAGAACCTGGAGTGGCTGGACAAACAGACTGACAAGGGGTTGAGGAAGCATAACATCGGCACAAGAATCTGAGACTTACCTCGTTTATCTTCTCCACAGTGCTCAGTTTTATGTGCTTCCTGTGGTGTCCTGCTCAGTGGTGTCTTTTTCCTGCCTGACAAAGCCTGGTCTATTTTGTGATTTCGTTTGTAAAAGATGTTCCATACCTTTGATCATTCCTGCTGCCCTTGTTTGTGCCTGCTCTAGTTTATGCCCTTTCTGAGATGGGGCTAAGCAATGTGGTATATTCAATATATGGGTGAACTATGGGTTTATATAACGACGTGATGCTTTCTGTTATGCTCCTTACTCTTTTTGTAAGCATTCATAATGTTCCACTTGCTATTTTGGCTGTTGCTGGTCCCTACATTAGTATTTTTGCAAAACCACCTACAATAATTTCAAAATACTATTCATTCTATTGCATGGTAATAGCAAGAGTCCATCACCGTATGGATAAAGTTAGGACTCGTGCATCACTTCACACCTATAAAAACTTGAGTTTCATTTGCTGTGCTATCACACAGGATAATATTTTCCTGCAGTTTTCTATGGCTAGCTTTTGTTTTTCCTATATTGAAAACTAGGTATCTTGCGGAAATCTCATCTTACTCTCCATCTCCTATTCCATGTCATTTATGAACATATACATGTACGTATACACTATACACCACAAGCTGTAGGGCAGATTCTGTTCGAACTCCATAGGTTGCTGTGGAAAAGGATTCCTACCCTATTCTGAGAAGTTATTTAAGAATGTGAAGACCTACTTTTATCTTTCAATTTAGAGCTCAGAGGGAGAAAACTTGTCACAAGGCCTTTGGGGAGACAAGTAGGGCATATGAATAAGATTTGTGTTCACTGACTCCTGAAAACAGATCTTAGATCCATTCTTTAGTATTATTTCTAACAATTTTCCAGTATTGATGACAGGTTTACAGGTTTGCAGTTTATTGAATCTTTCATCGCTCTCTAGAATCCTTTAAAACGAATATTGCTAATTTCCAGTGCTCGTGAGACAAGTTTACCATGAGAGTTTCACCTTGACTTAGATTAGAACTCCTACTTATACTTGCTAGTGTTCATTTTATTGATTCATCCTAAAACTTATACTAGCACATAGATGTATCATTCATGGAGACCCCTGTTATGGAAAGCTGTGTAACACAAACATCTGTTTGTACTGTAAATGCTGTTGTAAGAATTCATTTAGTCTTTCTGCTATGATCTTAATACAGGCCTCACAGAATGAGCCTAATGGTCTTGTTAGGAACATTCTGAGCCGCATGCTGTCCAGGGCTCAGGAGCAAGTAAAGAATGGCGACTGTTGTGTTATGTTCTGATCACCTGCTCTAGGAAACTGGGGGGGCAGGGGGTATTTCTTCTGCAGATGTTAGTTACAAAACTTTGGAATGTTGTAACTAGAAATATAAGGTAAGGTTCAATAAGGGTCCTGAGAAACTGGGTGAGAAAATCATGTTGGTTAGATGTGGATTTGTTTGTAATCAGGAAAATAGTATCTTGAAAGAGACTTCACAAAAGCCATACCAAATAATCTCATGTGAAACGACTGATTTTCATTTTGTGCACTTAAAAAAAATATTTTCAGGTATTTGGAGTGTTTAAATTGATTTATGTATTGATTTCTATTTTTATTTTTATTTTGCTTTTCTGGCATGAGCAATTAAGAGAAATCCTAACAAATTCACAAGCATTTTTTTGTTACCGCTCAGTTTGCCGTTTTCCCCTTTTTCTTCCTTTTCTTCTCATCCAAGCACAATCCATATCTCTTTGAAATTACTTACTTCAGTGCTTACTTAGGTTCTGGCAGAGATTAAGAAATCCTAATGTCACTTGAAACTCTGCTTTCCTCTAAACACCGGGTGCCTCCCTAAGGGCTGGCATACAGCAGATAGCTATCCTCACGTATGGGGAGAAGGCGGCTGTTGGCTGCTGGCATGTGCGCTTCACAAGAGCTGTGCCTTACCACAGAGGCTGCCTCGGAGGTCTGTGCAACGCGCTAGGTTGCTGCACAGCATGCCATGGCTGGCGGGCAGGATGAGGTGGTTCACCTCAGTAATCATCTGGGGAGCTGGTGGTCCAACCACTGATTATGAAGTGCATGTGTGAGTGAGTAGCCGCTGGGTTAGTGCTATTAACGTGTGGTTTCAGCACGTCCCATTTGTGGTGGCTTACTTTCCAAAGCCAGTTCCTCTTCTTTAAATTCATTAAGCTGAGTATAATTTATTTTATTTGTACAATGACACAGTTTTCTCTGACTGAAACAAAGATAATTAACATCTGTCATTTGTACTTAGATTTTTCTCTTTACATTTTTTATTTCCGGTCACACTCTGCTTCCTGATTGGTGTTCTGTTTGTCTGAAGTCATGCAGGTGTCTTTTGCTCTTTGATGGTGTTTGAGAGAAAATGGCTCATCAGCTCTTCTTTCATCTGCCACCCCTTGAATGTAGCGTTAGATAAACGTGGTTGAGGTAGTTTAATATGCTCTCTGCAAAGTGCCTCCTATATTGTATGGAAGAAGGCAAGTTTCTCAGGAATGACGGAACTCAATGACAAACATCACCATGACAGTCTGTTGTTGTGCAAGTGCTGCATCTCACTAAGCAGTGAATCAACCAACTGATGGAACCGATCAACAGCCTCGAAATAGATGAACAAGCCTATAAACTGCTGCCTGACAAAAGCAGCATTGCAGCATCTTCTGGAAGAGCAGAACTTCCTCCTTCTCCCTGGTAGTTCCATTTTATTGAACCCTAAAGAAAGAGCGGTAAAACCACTAGAGAAATAAGGGATCCATCTACTGATCTTATTTCCAGAATTATTTTTAACATCATCTCCACAAACCACTGGGAGAATTCAAACCCGTACATGAAACTAGGATCAGCAGCAGTGCCTGTCTTGACCACTGCACATGTTGGGTGGGTGCTCACTTGAGTCTATTTCCTCACAAGCTAATCCAAAATAACAGTGTTTCAAAGGGCTTGGAGGAAGAGTCCCTTTTCAGATAATTAATACAAAGTGTCCAAAAAAAAAAAAAAAACCCCTTTTCTTTACAAGTGCCATCCCATCCCCCCTCCAGAAAGCATTACTCTGACATCTGCTACTGCTGCTACTCTGCCTGTTATTATTTGTCTTAGAGCCTCTGCCCATTCTTTTGCTTCTACAGCTGCTGTCGGTGTTTCCTCTTGGTGTTTCCTGCCTGCCTGGCCTAAATTCCATCTGACACCCTCTTGCCCCTCTGGCTTTCTGCCCGGCTGGTTAAGAGCTGGCATTCAGTTGACTTGCAGTGCTCCTTTCTGCAGTAGGAACATATAATAATATTTGGGTTTAATTTGCTTTTGGAGGAGCTCTTCAAGATCCTTTCATGAAGGTAATACATTATTTCTTCATGCTGACCCTTCAGTTTGATCTTTGATCTGTGGAGAACCTTGTACCCGCGTGAGAATTGTCAATGACTGTCAGGACTACAAAGAAACTTGCGGTAAATTTCCTGCTTCAAAAACCATGACGAGTTGGGCTAGTTGGGGGAATTGTTGGAATAGACAGTTTTGTCCTTTCTCTTCAACAGTATCACAGTCAAAATGACTGTACAATCTTGCTCTGGCAGCATCATTGGTATCTCTGTATTTTATATCCACTTGCAAGTAGAATGAGAAAAAAAATTGAGGAAAGATTCCAGGCTATGCCTTCTTGTTCTTTCACGTTGGTCTACCTCTGAAAAACTAGAGAGGAAGTGGTAAATGTTGACTCCCTTACAGGGCTCTGAGGGATGCTTACTAGATGCGGAGATGATGTCTTCAGAAAAAAGAATTTTGTAGGGGCTAACAGCTGTCTGGACCTTTCCATCAACTGGATGGATGAGAGTTATGAACTCATTGTAAAAGAGAAGAGGCAGGTAGCTGAAAATGCAGTGTTCTTCCCCTTTGTCACCCTAAATTTGTTGAATTTAAGGCATTTCAAAATACAGTAGTGAGTTTAATCATGATATGGATGACATGGCCAAGATCTTTGGGTTTTTAGAAATGGCAGGTGAACAACAGACTGCTGAAAGATGAGAGACATTTGTAAGTGTTCCGAGCTTATGGCAAAAACTTACCTCTGTTCTACTGATCAGCAAGTTTTTCTGGCATTATTAGATCACCTAGGAGAACATTCCTGTCTTCTGTACTAATGGTGGGAAACCTACTGACTTAGATTATTTGGGCAAGACAACTTTTTGTTTGGTTGGTTGGTTTTTGTTTTTTGTTTTTGTTTTTTTGCTGTCCTGAAGCTACCAACTATATTCTGTTCGTGGAGATAATAGGCTTCTGATATATTGTTTTTTTCAGTTGTGAAATAGTACCTATCCCATTTATTTATTTATTTTAATTTGGAACCAATCCTGGGGAAGAACTATTTTAACTACACTTCTAGTAGCACGATGTTGGCTTTTGCACAGAAAACAATAGCTTTCTAAAATGTAGTGAAGCACTACTTCTATGATTTGATGCTCCCCACTTGTCTGTCATCTAGCTGCTGAGTATCTCTTTTTGCTGGATGTTTATAAGATGATATCTTATGAGACAGATAAAGCCATACAGTCTATTAAACTTTTTAATATAGATGAAAGTATTTCCTCAACAGCGTACGAAGATCACTGGTACAGTACAGAGTATTCCAGGGAAAGAATAAGTCTGATTCCAAACATGAAGAGTGATATTCTAGTTGATGCTTGGAGTCACAGAATTTGGAGAATTTGGAGTCCACAAATTTGTGTCCAAGGACATATCTCCCAAACAAAAAACTGAAGACTCAGAAATGATAGGGAAATACCAGTGAATGAAAAGGAAGTGAGCTGTTACCTCATCCTTTTAACCTGAACTGCCAAAACTAGTTAGCTGTGTTGGAGGAGCTGAATGCAAGAAGAGATGGGGATTTGAAATGTGCAAATACCAGATTCTATAAAGCAGCTATTTCCAGGTGGAGGGATCAGTCTGTTCAGAGAAACAAGGTTTCTTTCATGCACCTGGCCTTGAATGACTGTTCCTGATGTTTTGCTTTTACCCTGCCCACACCACAGTTAAGCAGTACTTAAAACATTTCCAGGACTAAGAAACTAATGAATGTGAAAAATCAGTTTGAACTTCAGGTGCAAAAGTTTGTTGTAGCTTCTAAAACATAATCTTTATGTAATTTTGTGTCAATACAATGTACTAGAGAAGAAGAAAAATAATCTTTTGCCAAAAAAGCTAGACATTAAGAGGATCAGGGATTCTGAACACTGTCATGTCACACAGCACACATTCAAAAATCCAAATCTGCCATAATGAGATTTCTATCAATATATAAGAAAAAAATATTGCTAAGAAAATAGCTTTTAGGAATGTTAACTAAAAACCTGAAAACATAATGCTTGATAAGTAGCGCACTGTAATCCTACGGAAACACTTCTGATGAATTTCCACCAATGCATTTCTTGGTGACTTTCCTGCTCCTCCATTTAAAGTGTTCTTGAGCAGCGTTATGAGCATCAGAGGTAGGTGCTACACAGGAAACTATATTGTCTATTCCAAAAAGTAAGAACAAGTATAAGAGGGGTTAATTTGAAATTTTGGTTCATTCTTAGATGGTATCTTGGGAGCAGGCTTGACAATCTTAACTTGACACCTGTATATATATTTATTTTTATTAGAACATAGAATTACTTTGGATTTTAAGTGATTCCGTTTGGTTTGTAAAATGATATTTTGTTTACATTCGTTCTTCTGGTTTATTTTCAAAATGTTGTTACAGTGAGTTCTTAAATATTTTAATTAGCAGCACATTAAAAAATACTGTTTTCAAGGAATTAAGTCGTTTAGAACTAGTTAATGCCCTTCTGTATCACTTTAACCTGAATCTAGGCTGCTAATCCTGTTGAATAACAAAAATAATGAATTTACCTCCATCGTTGTACGCTCAGAAAGATGCTTACTAGTGTGAGCGTCTAGAGTGGACCTAGAATGTCAGTCAAAGAAAGAAAATTTAACTTTTGATAAATCTCTAAAATGCAAATTAACTCTGTTAAAGTGTCAGTCGTGTAGACGAGTGGAATACCAGGAATTCCTCTGACAGGTATTTCTACTCTTTGTGACATTTCTGGTGATGTCCAGCGACACACTCTCAGAATGCCCCTGGTATAGTATTCAAACAAAAAAAAAATGCTTGTTTTTTTTCCGTATTTATAAAAATATTCAGGTTTCTTAATATTGTTGCATAAAATTTAACATGCATTTAAAAACAGAATCCCCAAACAATCTCCAAAACCCTCAGCTCTTATATTTTTTATTTAATGTATTACGTCAGATTTTTGAGACCACAAAAGTACATCAGCATATAAAAATGCGTAATTTACAGCAATGTCTGCAGGTGTGGCCATTCAGAAATCTAACACTTACAGAAAGGTAGGCACAACTTGTACGCAGAGTTGGACTTCTGTCTGACCACATCAGACTCTGCCTTCTGGATAGGGATCCTCTTCCTTCTGTTTTCTCTTCTCTGTGGTTTTCCCCTCATTGTCCTTGATCTCAGTGCAGGTTTTGACTCTCCATCCAAAGCTGTTCTGAGCTGTACCCGCACCTGTATGATTGCCTGGCTCACTCCTTTTTCGTTTTTTTTGGGTGCTGGATTTTGAGTTAGTCCTTCTTCTCTGTGCTAAAAGTCTACAATGTGGTGACTAATGACTTATGTTCTTCTTTTCATTAGATCTCTAAGCTGATAGTGAGCTGTGATACTGATTGAAATCCCTTCTTCCCACATCCTCTGCCATTCTTAGCAAAGTGAACCTGTGGTGTCAGCATAGGGGTTTTAACTGAAATATCTGAAAGAAGGAATGATTTTCATGAACAAATGGGAGCATCTTCTGTTGCCCTTACTGCTCTCTGGCCTCTGCCCGTCCGTCTCCCTTTGTACAGAGTGGGATAGCCCTATGCATTTGGAGCTGAGATTTAGTTTCCTTTGGGTTACAAATTGCTCTCTGGCACAGCCACTGTTTCTTTCTCCCAACAGTGCTGAGAGCCAAGGTGACTGGTATTCAACTTCAGATGCCTAAAGCTTGTTGGTCCTTCCCGCTGCTCAGATCTGCAGTTTTGCTGATGGCTTGTCCCATGTTCCAGCTCCTTGCTGATTCTTCCTCTACAGTCCCAGTGGAAATGCAATTTTCCCACCCAGAGCCTCCCAGATTAGGAAGCGCAGACTCAAAGCTCCCAACTTCAAGTAACTCCACCATTCCCCTCTGCAATTCAAACATGCCCTTCTTGTTTGTAAGGCTTCTCCCCAGGATTTCTTGGGCTAACTCCAGCCTCACTAAATAAGCTCCCCTCTTCGCTCTCCTCTGTTCAGCTAGAGTGGCCTTCTCTCTGACCCTGTTGCTTCTGCCACCTGGAGCAGCCTTCCTGTGTCTTGCTGCCTTTCTGACTCACCACCTACTTTTCAAATGCCATGTGAAAGCCTATAGTTTCAACCTTGCCTTGTAACAATCTGGAGCAGCTTAAGGAAAACAACCTCTGGCTGTTACTCAAGGAGGGTTCAATAATTATTTCTCTAACCCTCCTAAAGTAAAAAGGTTGGCCACCAAAAACAAACAAAAGGAGGACCCCACACACATTATTGGCTATTTTTGATCCGAGAGGTAAGAATAAAATAAGACCTTAACAAATTACCTCTGCTGTGTGGCAAATAGAAAGGTACACAAAAATACAAAGTCTGTCTGTGCAAATAAAGCACTGATTTGTACATTGCTTTTTTTCCCCTAATGTTCCTATAAATTCCAGTTTCTTAATGAGCAAGCTGAGAATAGATGCGTGTTAGGTGGGTGGGGAAGACAGGTAACTCTGTGTGGAAATAAAGTTAAATATCTGCTAACAATAGGATGGTTGGAGGGACTGACTTGATGTGAGTTCACAGTTCTGTGCTGCTGAAATGGAACACGAGCATTGCTTTAAACCCCCTGCCCCACGGTAGTGAAGCTCTCCCCTGGGGCGTCACCGCATGGCATGGACGCGCTCTGCAATTTAGTTCTTACACGAAGTGTTTTCCCTGTGGTTCTCTCTGGCTGCGGCTGTAGCAGGGCCAGGGACAAGGTAGCACGGGACAGGCTTTCAGGCTTCAGCACAGTTAAGCTAGTTTTACTAAAACGATGTGGCAGGCAAAGAACATTTGAGAGCTGGTTTCTAGCGCGGCCTGTGCTAATGCCCTTGGGGCAGGAGCGAGAGAACTGCTTTTTTGAAGCATACCCTGCAGAACACAAAGGCCTCTGCAGTGCTCGTGTCCAGCATCATTTTTACTGACTGCTTACTGTTTTCCTTTCTTTCTGAAGGGCCTACTTTCCCTGTAACTTCATATATTTTTCCAACTGCTGCTTGTTGCTTTGCTCGCAAATGTTCATCCTAAACCAGCCCTGAGCACCTTCTTTCAGTGTGCTTGGGGAAGGCAACTCCCTGCTTCTAATTAGCAACACAAGTTGGCTGCAGAAGCCTCTTTCTAACTAGAAACACCTCTGATGCTTATTATTTGTATTTGGTGCCTCCTGTCCCCAGTCAAGCTCAAGAGGTTGCTATGCTCAGAGCTAGATGCACAGATCTTGTCTCCATTAGGAAAAAGATGGTTTAGATGTCTCACGAAAGTGTTCCAAAAGGCTTGAGCTTAACACAAATTAGTTGCTGTTTTACTAAAGGGGTTTGTTAATTTTGAATAGCTGAAAGAGATTAAAGCAGCTGCTGTCTTCGGTAAGATTGCAGCACTGTTAGAATCAGGAAATAATTGTTATGTGGCTCAGCCAGAAACTGCCT
This sequence comes from Chauna torquata, assembly GCA_013399475.1. Taxonomy (NCBI): domain Eukaryota; kingdom Metazoa; phylum Chordata; class Aves; order Anseriformes; family Anhimidae; genus Chauna; species Chauna torquata. The sequence goes on from VXAL01007001.1 coordinate 204,694, forward strand.
GACTGTGACTCTGCAGGCAAGTCATGTAAGCCCTTGTTTCCATTAGGAAGACCAGTAGAGATTTACTTTTCATACATGCAGAGCTGCTTTGTGCGAGCACACCGAAGTAAGCTTACTTGTCTGATAAACATTGCGTAAGAGAGCAAATTGGTAAAACAGGACTTGTAGTTTTGAGCAAGTTCCTTATTTCTCTAAGCCTAATTCTTTGCTGCTATTCACCCTGTGCAAGCACACAACGGATAGGAAATTCTTTCATGAATGTTGACATAGCCACAGCTTTCCCCGTAGGCCAGTTGGCAGAGCTGATGCCGACCTGCTAGCTGGGCGCCCGGCTGCCGGTGTTCCCCCAGCCCTTCCACCCGGGCAGCACGCCCGCACCGAGCCGGGCTGTGGGCCCACCAGTGCCCCCACCCTTCTGCACGGAGCTGAAACACGGACTCGAGCTCAGGCCGACATCGCAAAGTTTGACTTCATTGCTCATGTTTCTTATTTGATAGTTATTTTATTTGATATTATTTTATTACCAAATTTCTCATGTAAGCAGGAATATCATCTCATTTCAAATGGAAACTTTGTCTTATTAAAGTTTTCAAATGAGGAGGGAGAACTGTGCAACTGCAAAGGGAGAGGAGAAAGGTGTCATCAGGTAGATCCCAGTGTTAAAATAAGGTGTGTGTTTTGCTCATAGTAATCAAGTTATTTTTCTGCAATGGGCTTGCTAGGTTTATCCAGGTGGTTTATTTCAGTAATTGTCCTTTAAAATATGGCACTTTTCCTGTTATCTTTTATGCCTGAGCCTAGCAACCGTTGATGTGAACAGTTGTTCCTCTACCATTGTATCGTTTGTTATTAGCTGTAATATATGCTAACCTAACTTCCTGATTAGCCTTAACACGGATACAAGTCCTTAACATCTCTTTAATGTTTTCTTCAGATACTTCCATTATTTATTCTCTGAATTAGAATTAGCTCACATACACTGCCATTATATTTAAATAAATCATCTGCGTCTCTGTGGGTAAGTGCTAGTTTGGTTGCAATTACTGCCTTGCAAGCCGGAGGCTAGAGTGAAGTTATTGCTTAAAAAATATATGAAATGAAGGAGGCCATTTGCCTTGTTTTGTTAAGGATCCTGGAGTGATCCCTTGTATGAAGCCACCCCAGGCTCATACAAATGACACCTGTATAAGCTCCAGGGAGAATGCTCCTCTCAGTCCGTGCTAGAAACCCCAGCTTGAGAGTCATTAGTGAAGCAGCAGAATCACAGAAAACTTCCCTCCTAAATCTCTAACAAGAGGTTCAGCAATAGCTGAAGCAGCTAAGAAGTATCACTCATCACTGCTCCAAAATCGAAGTGGGGGGGTTAAGAGGCACTTGGAAACTTTTGAAATCATTGTTTTCATGCTTAAAGGGTTATATTTAACCTTCATTAAATGTTCAAGTAAGCGAATATTTTGGTGCATTTAGTGAGGTTCAGGTTGCAGTACAGACCACCACTCATTACAGCTTTAATCTTTGCACTTGTGGAAAACGTTTACTAAGTTTAGACACTATTTAATCTCTTTCTTTTAAGTCTGTTATCTTAAAACCAGTAATAAAAAAGCAAACTTTCTTTTAAAGTTCTATTTACATCTGATATAAAACAAAACTGTGTTAATATTAGCATTTCAGAATACCTAGGAACTCATAACTTTCTATATTGATAGATAGATTGGGCACGATCTCTGCGGGCTGGGAAAATTCCCGGGGTATTACTGGATTCCTGGCGTGGCTGGCATGCGTGCAGCAGCTACCTGCAGTATGGGCCTGCAAAAACATCCAGCACTATGTGTACACAGGGCATGGCATTTCTCTTGAGAGGGAACATGGAGTGGGATCCCTCAGGGGGCTTGTCCTAGTGTAAAAGCCAAACACTACTGTCCCAGTCGGGATTTCTGAAAGGTACTTAGCAGGGTTTGGTTCCTGGAGGTCCTCAGCGTTTTCTTTCAGATCAACTCTACCTGCTGGAGTAGGATTTGATGGTGTGAACTTGCAGACTGGGAGACATGAAACAAGTACCGGTATTCTTTTAAACTAGCTAGACCAGCTTCTGAATAGCTTGCCTGGTGTTTTCATACTGCAAGCGATTGAGAGCTGCGGAGCTATGTATTTTACAAGGAAATGACAAAGCCATGATTCTTGCCCTGAAGCAGCTGCAACCCAAGACTCCAGTCCTGTGATCAGGCTGTTGCAGACTGCCCCAAGCCCTCAGAGGGCTCTGCGCTAGCACTGCACTCCGAGAGCACGCTCTCCTTTTTGAGAGTGGGCCCACAGAGTGCCAGAGCCAGATTTCTCAGCGTTTTTGGTGCTAAACTGCCACAGCCTGAAAAGACTATATGCCACTAGACCCTAGTCGGGAGTTTCTGAAAATAAACCCCGAATGCTTGATTCAAAAGTAACATAATACGCTCTGCAAAGTTTCTTTTTATCCTCTTAGAGCTGTGATCTGCCCTCTGCACGCACAATGGCTGGACTGGCTTCAGCAGGAGCCAGCACGCTCTGGCAAAGATACCGTGCTGGAAACAGCATTCTGCTCATTCTTCTGAGTATTCACATTAGTGATATTTTCCAAGGTGAAGACAGTCTGTACTGACAGAGAGGGAAAATATCGGGTGAGGTTATTTTGGCCTGTGTTTTTTAGGAAGTCAGACTACATGTTACGTGATCACCTTACAATCTATGAAAATTAAATAAAGTACTAGGGCTAGTGGAGCTTACTCTGACATGTATTTATTGGACTATAATAGTGTGTGTATAACCTTGAATACATATATGCTACATTTCAGAGCTGTCATCCTCCCTGATACTCGAGTGTCCCGTTTTACTTTGCCTCTGATTAGGCACTGGTCTCTGTAATGTTCCCATACTCCACACTAATTACATGCGCGGAGTCTGAGGAGCTTCCCTGGAACAGCCTGGGAGTGTCAAGTTCAGCTTTTGTGTAAGCGCTGGCAGGCGCTGGGAGCCACTGGCTGCTGTGGAGCCGTTCGGAGTGCTGCGATGTGTGGACGTAAGACATACGGCAGGGAGGAGACACAGCGATGCCGTAGAGCGAGGCATGAAGGAGAAGCACCGTAAGCGAGCCTGTATAGTTAATGCAGAGCTCTGCTGCAGCCAGAGAGAATAGAATTTTGCCTTTAATTTCAGACCCTGAATCGCCCCTACAGCTGCGTAATTTTCCACTTGCAAGAATGGAAATCACATCTAATAAACCAAATCATTCACCATATAGACTCAATGTTTTGTCTTGCTTCATCTAAGTACCTTTTCTGCACTTGTAGAAGCAAGATGTTTGTGATTTCCTTGATCATGGGCAGTGTTATAAACTATAGTTGGGTGATTCATTTCAACTTGCTGTTACCAAAAATGCAAGTTCCAAAATACTTTACCAAGAATAAATCTAATGAGTAAGGGGGGAGATTTTCAAAAGCCATCTCCTGCAATATTACGGTAAAGTTTCAATTTCTTATTGGAAAAGACATTTTTATTTCAAATCCAAAATTTTAGTTTAGACATTCTATGGAGCAGCAAAAGCTACAAAATTTATTCAAAGTTTCATTTTGGGTCAGAAAAAAGGATGTTTTTAATAAAAGGTTCTGAAAAACAGAAATTCATTTCCATGAGAGCTTAATTTTTTTTATTTTTTTATTTTTTGAAAAACTATTTTAAACCTTTTAATTTAGTGAACAAAATTCCTTTTGTTCCGGTCATCAGTCTCTGGAGTAAGTGAGGTGATAAATCTTCATCCAGCTTCTGTTCAAATAACAAAGACATTTTGTATATATTACATTTCCTGGTAATATGGCAGCTCCATTTTTACCTATGCTACTTCAAGATTCATAAGACTGGAGGCAATTAATTCTAATCTAATTATTTGTTAGTGACTAGAGATGATTAATAATTGCACAGAGTAACAGGTAAAGTTCTTCATAAAGCAAGGATAGAAAGAATACACCTTTTTTTTTTCAGTTTCTTTCATTAATAGTTATTAACGCATAGAGATTTTGTCCAGGAGCTGCAAGTCAAAATAAGCTCAGTTCGGACAGGAATGGACACTGGCTGCAATGAAGATATGCTGATTTACAGCACGTGACAAGCTATAGAGATTTTCAGGGATCTCTACTGCAACAAAAGGGACATAAGCCACTCTGGTATAAATTTCAAGCAAATTAATTGTAGGCAGGAATAAACCATAACAACCCAAGTGTCGTGTAGAGTCCTGAGCTCTACCCAGAGCCTTGCTAATGTCTGTGCAATGAGTAAGCAGCTTATTACCTATTAACTGTTGCCTCTTCTTATATGATGCCTATTTTTAGCACAAATTGCCAAGTTGACAAAAGCCTCAAAAATGCCTCTAGCGATGAAGTACTGATTGTACACTGCACATGAATTCAAGGGTCCTTTTCTATAACCTTTATTTGACTTTGAAATGTGCATACCATTTCAGGCGGCTTTTGAGTTTAATGCAATCTGTTTCCACTGAAGGCAAGCAATACTGGAAATATGATTACAATAATTGTATTATGAACATGGTATTGTCATGATCAAGTGAAGGGCTCCAAAATGTAACTGATAAAACTGTAACTTTGACCTTCATCTTTAGCTTAAAAACTTGATACAGTTCAAATATCACTCCGTATTAGCCTTGTTAGTGCAAAACCAGGCCCAATAGTTCAATCCCCACTCCCATGAGTCACTTCACAGACAATATTCATGTAAACAAGAGCATGAGGGAGGGGAGAAACAGGATCCATCTTTTGATGTTGGTTCAGAGCATAAAAGACTAAATCATCCACTGTCACAGTTCCATCCATTCCCCGGAGTCAGAGCAGCGGAGAATTTGATTCAGAATTCCTGCGTAAACATGCTGGGGCAAACTCACGGGTGATGTAAACTGCTGCAACTTCCTTGACTTTATTTGACTCGGTGAAACCAATGGATTTAAGGTAGTTTACACTGTATGAGGATCTGTCCCCTTCATAAATATTTATGGAATAAATGAGATATAGTAATTTAAAGAATATTTTAATATGGTGTTCCGTATCTAACAGAACATAGACCCCTTCCACTTTATTTTCTTATCCACTGACTTCATTCAGGTCCCAAGTTGAACTTCTCAGCTAGACATAGAAAGAAATGTGTAAATTGTACCAGACCTGCCATTAGCTTCAGCTTGCAGAAGTGTCATTGATATATACTTCTGCATTTATTTTGGGTGGAAAGTGTCTATTTAAATTGTGAGATCAATCGTCAAATTAGATGTGTGACTGCACACATCGTTCCAGTGTTTATTTTCCTTTCTGGCACACTTGTGGCTCTTTGGGTTTGAAGAATGTAACTCAATTGGAATGAATCTCAGTGATAAAATGGTCATCACATAAGATGTCTTTGTGTTGTTTTGAAATGTACTATTACAAGGCATTTTAATAAACTTTGTTTTTATTTTCCTTGATTAATAACACATTTGCTTGTGAATTTTCTGGGATGTTTGATTCATGGTCTTTCCTTTCTTTTCCTTAGAACTCCTTGGTGGCAGCAGCCTACAGGAGGCCTTGTGGGACTATCCCATGGCGATCTGACCTGGTTCTGGCTTTGTCCAAGTAATTTTAGTCGCACTAACACTTTTGACCCCTGGTGTCATTGATAAGCTCCAGAGCACCAAGTGCTGGGTCGAAAAAGTTTTGAAAGATTTACAGAAAACTAAATGCTTGTAGCCATGTGATTGATATTTATTTATTTTAATTATAAGTATAGAAAATACTCTGTCACTTTCTCCTCTCTTTTCTGCAGATAGAAAAGTTGTTACATTTATAGTGGATTCGTTATACGTATTAAACATTGTCCAGAGATATAAAGGAGGCTAGCTCTGCTATTTCAATCTTCTCTGTTCAATGGTTGATATGACTTTTACCATTTCCTCAGCTGCATGAGTTAGAGGGAAAGACACTGAGCATTGTTTAAGACATTTAGCAAGGGTAGCTGATCGCTTGCATTAATACGGGTTTGCTACAAAATACTGTCATCTTCTCTTGATTGACATTTTCCTTTCACAGAATTATTTGGCTGATGTAATGCCTAATAGTTTCTCTCTCTTTTCTTTCTTTTTCTATTTTTCTTTCTCTTTTTCTATTTTTTTCTTTTTCTTTCTTTCTTTTTCTTTTTCTTTTTCTTTTTCTTTTTCTTTTTCTTTCTTTTTCTTTTTCTTTTTCTTTTTCTTTTTCTTTTTCTTTTTCTTTTTCTTTTTCTTTTTCTTTTTCTTTTTCTTTTTCTTTTTCTTTTTCTTTTTCTTTCTTTTTCTTTCTTTCTTTCTTTCTTTTTCTTGCTTTTTGTCTTACTTTTTCTTTCTTTTTCTTTCTTTCGAGTTGAAACTAGCTTTTATCTTTAAACTGTTTTTATAAAGCAGAAAACTGCCTCACTTTGAACTCATCCTCTGATGTCATCATAGCTGGGAGCTGAGATAAATTACCATGTGGAAATACCGACATTGAGCTAGGTACCGATGTGTGCTAAAATACAGTAATGCCTCTTGTGTTCAAGAGTGTTTTTAGCACACTATTATTAGTGTCAGACTCTTTGGTTTGAACGCCTTTGATAAGTGAAATTAGCACACTGTTTTTCCAGTCTATGTATGGTAAATTCTTTTCCCTTTTGGGGGTCAAAAAATATAAATATTAAAGAAAACTCCAAGTGTTGCTATTTGCAAGGTTACAATGTTTGTTATTAGAACCATGGAATATGTTCAATCTTTCAGGCAAGACAGTACAAGGGACCCATGAAGGGACAGGAAACGTCTATATTTGCTGGCAGCAGGCCTGTTTTAAACATATTGCTCACAGTACCATCAGGATGGGGCACTGTGGGGCATGTGAGGAAGGACGGTTCAGCTATGCAGTGTGAAAACATGCCATCATATCAATATTTCATAACATATCATGAGTAAGTCGGTCATGAGTTTAAGTTAATTAGATGAGGTTCTTTGCAGGAAGCCAGTTCTGCAGACAGCTAAAAAAAAAATGAGGATGTTCAGTGGAATTAGGTCCCTAATCTTAATCCCCTCCTGGGAGAAGCAGCCAAATGCAGGAAGCACTTTGCACAAGGCTTCCTCCGGGTCCCCCAGAGATGTCCCACAGAGAAGCCTGGTTTTAATGTTGCATTCCTTAGCACAAATAAAGCACAGCTTTACATCGTTACTTGCGCAGGACTTTGAAAAGAGACTCCTATTGTACCCTATGACATAGGTATAGTGAGGCGGTAGGGACAAGTGTTTCCCCTTATACTTTTTTTTTTTTTTTTTTTTTTACTANGAATTATGCCATACGTGAAGACAGGCTGGACTTTTGAGCTTAAGTAAAGTAAGAAAACCACTGGTCCCATACTGCTGTGGTTACTGAAAAGGAGGCTGAATTCAGCACCATTTATTTCCACTTGTATACTATAGTACTAGTCCTTTAACTGTTGCTTGTATAAACAATTTTGATTCCATCAGGCAATTTCATTGATTGTGTTAATAGGGATTACTTTTCCCACTAGTATATAGAAAGCTTGGAGATGCTTTTAATCTCTCTGTTTGTCTTATCCAAAAAAAAATCTCCAACCAAAAAGCCCCCAGCTTCTTATTTTTTTGAATCTAGGCCATAGCTCCTGGAACTAACTAAAACAAGAGAAAAAGAAATCCAATGCATTTGTAAATAATCCCAATTAAGAATAGCAGATTTGGCTAGCTGAGGATGCCTGGGCTGTGTATGGAAGCAATTCGCCTGGCTCCGTCTGCTCTTGTCCGACCCAGCCAAACGCAGGCCGTGCGGGCTGGTCCCCAGTACCTCCACAGGGCAGCGAGGAGGGTGGCTGGCGCGGCCTCACGGGGACCCTCGGTGCTGGGCGCCCGTCACGCAGAGCACGGATGGCTGGCCCTCCTTGCCTTGGGAACCACACGCGCCACCGCAGCCCGTCGGAGAGCAGGCGGTGGGCTCTGCGCTGTGGGTGGGTTCCAGCCCTGTTTGCTTTGTGATATTGACGGGAGCCCACAGCAGGAGTCCCTGGTGCTAACCACCCCACAAATCCAAGAGAAAGGTAGTCCTGAGGCCCTGAGCTTAATCGGAGAATGTGTACAAACAGTGCAAACGTGTAGGTAAGAAGTGATACGGAGGGTGTATTGGTGTGCACTAATTAGAAATAATCATTTAAACAGTAATTGCACGCGTACTATCAGTCATCTTTGCCAATTGCTTCTAGCCAGAAGCAATTACATTTGATAAAGATTTTTGCCATTTGGAGGCAGGCCTGGATTTCAAACCACAAGATAAAGTGATTATATTCAAAAGAGACTGTTGCTACTGAAAGAGCCTACAAAGAGAGGGTCTGATGCAGTATTTTGGTCTTGTTTCGTGCTTTATGTTGCTGCTTGTACTCATCCAGAGTGGCCCCAGATCTCTGGCTGTGCTCAGCAGGAGCACATGAGGGTGCAGGGCTCACTCACAAGGGTTTTGCCAGCCCTCCATCTCCACCTTCCTCCCTATACCACCTCCCTCCTGGCCACTCTTTCCTCCCCTGGTAGATTAATGCAGACCACTCAAAAGAAAATGCTGAGAAGTTTTGCTCAGATCAAAGAATGGTGTTCTGTTAAAAAATACTGTGTTTATTTTCTTTAGAGTCTTTAATTTTTGCCTTGGTTTTCTAAAATTTCATTTCAAAATAGTATGGGAGACATCAGAAATTTTCATCCTTTTTCTCCCAAAATAGACAAAAAACAAGGAAGAAAATGCTGGAAGAAATAACCACATCCAGGCAGATCTACTTTTCCTCTGAAAAAGGAAAGGCGAAAAGAAAACAAATTGTCGTATGTTTTCACAGAAATGGACTATTTGGAAGGATGTGCATCCCTAATGCTCTGTGGTGCAGGGAAAGACGCTTACACGGAGGCGGTTGGGTGCGAGGCATGAGATATAGGGGAGAGAAGAGGTGGAAAGTCAAGCCTGAAAGGGCTGGTAATGAAAGACCAGTCAGAAGAAACTGATGAGAAAGAGGTTAAACTTAGGAAAAGTGAGAAGCCTATGAACAGCCTTGAAAGTCATAAAATGAAAAAAGTGGAGAGGTTTTGCAGCAGAAACCCGTGCCTCCCCTAGCCTTTCTTTACTACTCTTCCCTTGCGAATCAGGAAAAAAGGTGTGAGCTTTGTATGTGGGCTGGATTTATGTTTTGGTGTGTATTGAGAGCATCCAATTTAAGGCTGGGGAAAAAATTAATAGTACGTAAACAGCCTGAAAACCAGTCAAATCCAGTTTGCACTCCTATGCCATCTCAGAGAACTTCATAGCAGGAAGCCATTTTCTCATTCCATCCAGTGAATTTTTAGAAAGTGAAGTTTACAGCATACCCTGAGCGACGCTGCCCACGCTGGGTCTCTGTTCTTTGGGCATCCAAAATTACTCCAAAATCCTGTCCTAGTATTTTCTGCATCACAAATGTGAACTTAAGCCTTCCCTTGATAGGAGCACAGTGCTGTCCAACTGCTGCGTCCTTCTAATACTCTGAGGAGTTTTAGCATTGCGAGGCTTCTTGGTTACCCCCTCCCAAAAACCAAAGCACTGTCGCTGGCAGAAGGGCAGCCACGGGCTCTTTTTGGGTGCCGGCCTTCGGGACCGTGGTGTGAGCCTTCCAGCTCCCGCTTATGGCAGGGTCAGACCTAACCCCCGGTTCACCAGGTATTCAACACCACTGGTATACTCAAATGTTCCTCTAAAATCATCCCACCGTTGTGCACCACTGCTGCTTAACACTGAAGATAAAATTTGTGCTAAGCCAATATCAGAGAGGATTTACCAAGGAACACAGAAAGAAGCAGAAAAGTCTGAGAGGTGAAGTGCGACCTCTTGAGAGGTGCAAGTGATGGGTTCCTGTCCGGAATCCTGACCTCTGCTGGAGTGGACAGATGCGTTGCGTTCGTCCATTGCTTGTGTGCATTGAAGACATCTGTGGAAAAAGAAAAAATCAGCGAAGGCAAATAAGGAGCGTCGCTCTGAACGGCTTGCTGGGCAGCGGGGAGAGCTGGGGTGGGGGCTTGCCGTGTGAGCGGGGGTCCCTGGGGCCTGGAGGCTTTTTCTTTACAGTTTTGAAAAAGCGTATTGAGTAAAATTGTTTCACACATACTTTTCAATTGATTTTAAAGTGGATAATCATCACTAAGCTTTAAATACACAGAGACTGTTGTTGGAGCTACAGATTTTCTTTGTTAATCCTAACATTAAATATTTATTCTGGATAAGAATAGTGTAGTAATATGGGGAAGCACCTGTGATTGAACTGCTGCGATAAGGATCTCTTCTATATGCTCCTACTGCCAATATTTTCACAAACCTCACTGTATTCAGACGTAAATAATTTTAATGCATTTTCCACCCCTTTTGTCTCACAAATTTGAATGTATTTGATGCATAAATCTGTACAATAGGTCATAAGCTCTGATTCATGTGTTTATGGACCTGTACAAGACTGTTTAAGGAGTTCTGTCTGCCAGAAGCTCCTTTTTTCCTCTAGCACTAATTGGGTGATGATAATTGGGTCACTCTAGGAAACACCAGAGCAGGACAAGGCAGCTGGAGACAGTGTGAGAAGAAATCCAACACCATGCACAGATTTAAAATTTTATGAAGCTACAGAAATACACTTTCTCATTTCAGTGAGTATTACCAACTGGCAATTCCTTTCTGTTTGTTTTGACAGCCTCTTTTGCGTGGCTTTTAAAAGCTTTATAGAGGATAAACTATTTACTTAAAAAGTGGAGAATTAAATGATATGTCTCTCCCTCTGACGATAGTATACCCGGGGAAACTGACACTGAATACTTTTGCTATATGTATATAAATACTAGATACTTCATTATCTAGTGTTACATATTGTATTTTTCAGTGGGAGTTATTTTATAACTGTGTTTTTAGATGCACCACAAACAAACTTCATTAAATTCAGATAGTATTTGTGCTCCAAAATGACTTATGTGCTTTTAAAAAACCCTCCTGGGAAGGGAACAGTTTTGTGACATTGATTTTTTTTTTTTTAAATGATACAGCCTTTTTCCAACTGTTGTCATACACACTTGTAAGCACCCAATTAGTCTCTTAACTACACGAAACTACTGTGCTTCAGTGAATTATTCTGAGCTGTGATTTTTGTAGTAGTAACTTCTTGTAATTTTAGTTGCTGTTAAGACCTGTGTTAACCTGGAAATGTGCTGTAGACCTTGTAAAGTCAATGGTAAATTTCCATTTGCTTTAGTGAAGCTGAGATTTCTCTTTCCCAGTGGTTTCAGCCTTGTACAAAAGCCAGTGTTAGCAAACGAGATCTGTCAGGCAAGCTTAAAGTTTAAAGCAAGAGCGAGTGAACTGCGGTCCCAGCTCTATTCCTCTGTATGTGAGGGACCTGGAGAAACGTTGTGAGATGAAAAAAAGCTAGATCTTTAATTTTGTCCTTATCTGACAATCCACGTGACCAGGAACTGCACACTTAGTGAATAATTTTGACCCTTAAAAAGCAATTCCAGTCCACACGAGGGGTGAAATTTCCAGCAGAGTTAAGTGCTGCCCAACTCTGGTCCCACTGCAGCCTGCGTGCCTGCCTAGGCGAGAGCCGTGTGCTTTTGAAAAGCTAACGCTGCAGAGTGGATTTTGCAGCAGAGCACATTCAACCTGAGGCTTACTTTGGTCTGATGGCTTTTGAGTTACACGAGTGTCTCCAGCCTTCTCCCGTCTCGCTCTGCGTTGTGCTCATACTTGAGTGCAACGTAAATAAGAGTGGGTGCTTGCTTCCATTCAAGCAGCTTAACACACATTGAAAATAGCTTGGTAACGAAGTCCCTGCCCTGAATAGGAGTGGAGTTTTGACAGCAAGGACACTGAGTGGTTCTGTTTTCCATATCTGATAGCTACATTATCATCCCATGATGTATACAAAGCACTGAGAGGCAGCAACTACTATTTTCATTATAACATAAGCAACAAATAGCACTTCCATTATCATTTCTGTTGTATGCTAAATAGCTATTTGATCAGGTTAAATTTATTTGAGATGAAAGAAAGCTATAGTGCTGCTTAACTTACAGAGGTACTCATTTTGTTTTAGTTTGTCCCAATACTGCTTTAAAGGCTCCAGTGAAATCTTTCTGTAGACTACTGAATATCCATGCAATGCGATATGTCTTCTCTACTGAATTCCAATTCTGGTTATGCTATTTTTAAAAAAAAGCTTGTCTGGCTAGAAACCATGGCCAGTTAAAGAGTGGTTTTTGACGTATCAAGTCCTTCCTTCACGTACTAAACTCAACTGTATAGTAACCTGTATTCTTATAACTGAGAAGTGCAGGCTCTAGGACGAACATTTTCTATTGTAATTATTCCAGAGTTGTGGTGTCTATATGTAGCTCTGCTCTCAAACGCGGAATAGGCAGATGAAATCTAATACATAGGCGAAATCTGATAGTAGGATGGAGGTGGTTCTTTTTCAGTTCACTGAATTACACCGTAAATGGGCTTTAAGTAATTAAGTTGTCCCACATATCCACAGGAATACAATGGCAACAGAATATCAAGTCAGTAACAAATCTGCTGCTTTTTCTATGATTGTTTCTAAAGGGCATGTAAATTTGCATTTTTCTAGTTATTATTATTATACAATTCACAATATCTCACAGGCAAAACGTGCATCTTGTTTTGGAGTTGTTCTGTGTGAATTGAGGGCTGATATCATTACTGGTGACATTACGGACAGGTCTGCTGGAGGAAGGACAGTAAGACGGTTCCCACAGTAGTTAGGACAGCAGTAATGGGAAGCAAAAGACACCACAGCTTCATTCTCAAAGTCAAAAGTGGGAAATAAGCTGGTTTAGGGAACATCTAGATTGTGTCGGTCTCTAGGTGTCATTCATTATTCTTCAGGTACTGGTAACAGTTCCACGTAAAGGAACATAAAATCAGCTGCTTCTGAGGCTTCCTCTGGAGTCGTGATCTGCGTTGATGTTGATTACATTTTAATCTAAAGAGGACTGCAGGACTGCGCAGCGGTGCTGTGATCAGGTTTCAGAGAAACATCCTGCAAATTGTGCTCTCTCTCATCAAAGCGTGCAAAGCCTCTCGCTGCTCTGGTGGTGTGCTGTGTGCTTGTGCATGTTGTTATTGTTAGTGCAGGCAGGTATGACACATACTGAGGTCTGAATAAATAATTTACCTCCCTTATACCTTACTTAAGCTTTTAGTTTTGCAGTATTTTTCAATTAGAGTTGAGGGCTTTCCTGGTAACTTGAGGTATTACAAGGAACATAAACTTGAAGCCAGCCGACAAGTAGTAGGCCTTTATCAACACAAACCACTTTTTTAAGGAATAAGTGAGAAAAGAGAAGCAATGAGAGATGTATTTTTATAGTAGTAAATAAAAATTCCAACCAAAAAAATAAATAAATAAGGCTGATAGGAGTGAATTTAGTAGACCTCAGCAACTGCTGAAGGATCCGCGCTGGTAGGCCTGTTTTCCTACAAAACAGGTTCCAGACGGACGGGCAGGCAGGGGATGTGTCCGTATCACAGGTGTTGCCAGGTAGAAGCATACAACTTCGCACCTGCTTTCAGCTGAAAATCAGGAAACCCAGAGCGGAGAGGTGGCAGTAGGAACCCGTTTGGTACAGGGTTGCCAGCTCCTGCCTACAGTCTAACGCTGGGCTAACGGCAGGGGCTTGTGCTCACACAGGTCCAGCCCCACCACTGCTTTCAGTCAAGGGGAACTTTCCCACCAGCTCCAGTATGCTTTGATCAAAGCTTCTTGAGCATCACAGATTGCTTTGGTGGCCCTGAATTAATTTCTCTGTCTGCTCTGGGCTGAGAGACTCGAAGTCAGGCTTGGGCTTAGGCAAGGACCAAGCGCTCAGGTGCCAGCGCAGCAAGCGTGGGGCTGAGCATGGGCACCGAGGGCTGCGGCCAAGCTGCCCTTGCTTCCCCCGTTGCTGCGAGGCCTGGGGCTCCCTTCAGCATGCTGCCTCTGCTTTCGGCATCCCGCGTTCTCTCAGCAGGCCTCCGATTTATTATTTTATCCTCATTACTTTTATCCGATTCTTTGGGTAACAGCGTTCAGTTTTATGTAAACTGAGAAGCCTGGAATACCGTGTCAGGAGCAAATGCTTTAGGTGACTTGCGTGCGTTACTTTGGAGGCCAAATGCCCAAGGAGGGGGTATTCTGATCTGGCGAGTCTCTTGCTGTTGTACTGACAGCGTATATTCTGAGCTTGCTTCAAAAGGAGAGCCCTCACAAAATAATGCGGCAACATTTGCTAATATTAGATATTTTCTTCATCTGCTTTAAATGAGAATTTTACTTATCCAAACTCCTTTCTCTGTGCCCTAACCTTAGCATCTATTTGCATAGGAAGATTAAAAAAAAAAAAAAATTAAGCAAAAATGTGAATTTAAAACAAATTTCTTTAATGGCATTAAAATCCTGTGAAAGAATTCTTTTTAGAGTCTGAGTGCTCTAAACTGGCTTTAATTTAGTTAACTTCAATGCCTTTCAAACGTGAATAAGTTGGGGATTGAGGCCAATTAATTAATCCACATTAAACCTTAATTCAGTGTAATTTGTGGAGTGTGTCTGTGTAGGCAGTCCTGAGAACAACAGGCTGCAGAAATGGAAATCAATATGGGGTGTAATTTCTTTCAAAGGACTTAGGTTGCCGTCTAGGCCTGGTACTAAGCAGCTAAATTTGAAAAGAGCTCAGCAGTTTAGATTTTATTTTTAAGATCTGTTCCTCAGAGTCACAGTGGTACCAACTGAGTGCTGAGCACTCCTTGAAACGTACGTTTGGTCCTATCTGTGTGCGCTCAGCTCTTTGAAATCTAGCCCTGAGCTCTTTCATTTCTGCAAAGGCTGCTTTGCGGAACGGCTAGGTTTATTACTGTCCTCTTACATTGCCTCAGGATCCTCTTCATCAGATTTTCATTAAGTATTTCACTAAGAAAATAAGTTCATTCAAGACGTTGTTCATGTCAGCCTTCCCTACTATTTATCCTAGTCTTTTTTTTAACACAGTGCAGTTTAGAGAAATACTGTGAGTTTTGTGTTAAATCTTCAAGGGAGAATTCCATTGGCAGAATGTATGGCAAATACCAATCAGCAGTGGTAGGTGCTTCTTTGGTGTAGTCTGTGCTGACCTTAATAATATATAGAACATGGCTTAGTGGCTTTCTGCGTGACCGTAGAAGCTGTGCGCTGCGGTGCAGTGGTGTGGGGCGCACGCTTCCTTCTCCGGCGACCACTTAGAGCCTTTGAAATTCTCCCTTATCCTTTTCCAATGCAGAATGTTACAGCATCGCTCTTTTGAAAAACTCTTGAATTTATACCAAGTATTTAATGGCAAAATCACAATTTTTTATTCCACTTAGCGATTTGGCAGTGGAAAAGCCCTACTGTGTTCTTTCTTTGAAGTCTGAAAAAAATCTGGCCTAGGTTCGTTACTTGGGGAAAAGAGATTTGCCTTGTGTAACAATTATTCTCCTAATGCCACGGGACACTTGGGGTGCACTGTGTTTTCCTAATACAAACATTTAGCTCAGATGAGCCTTGCAGAGTTTGGAAAGAAAATGAAAGTACCTTCTAGTAAGGGTTGCCTTGTCATTAGACCGATCAATTTTCCAAAAGATTTGGCTTTGTGTAATGCATTATAATTATATGACAGGAGAACAGTGGAGAATATGGCATAGCATTTCCCATAGGTTTCCTTTCTAAGATAAGAAAGATAAACATTCTGCTTTGCTTCTCCAAAAAGAAGAAAAGCACCTCCTCTGCAGTTTCCTGAGAGGCTGTTGGATGTGAGATGATTTCTATAGCTGAGGCTTTTCACTTCCAGACAATGTTCTGTGCCGTGTGGGGAAACTGGGTGTACAAAGTGAGGAAGCCCCCTGCACTGAGGTGTGTGTCCTCGGCTTCCTGAGAATGCAGCTTATCGCCCGCGGGTCCCCACGCACTCGCACTGCTTTATCTGGGCAGCTCCCGGGGGGAGAGGGGCTGTTTATTTTTCCAGGGCGCTCTCTGCTCTGGGGGAAACAAGGGAGGCCTTTAATTGGATCTCGCTTTTGTTCCTGGGTTGCTGCTACTTCAGCTAAATCGGGAGGAGCAGGAGCAGGACCGAGGTCTGGTTTAGGGTATGTGTAGCTTGACTCTAAATGACCCACCTCTGTTTCAGCTGTGACACCCAGGCCAGGGAAATATTTTGCTTAGACTGGCTTTCCTAAAGTAGGGAGGGAATCTCTAGTTACAGAGCAAAGCGAGCAGCAGCGATGCCTTTCCGTTTGTTTCACTTCCTACAGCACTGTCACACTCTGAGTTGTGCAAAAGGGGAAGAAATATCCAGGCATCGCTTTCCCTTACTAGCTGGGAAGCGTGTGCTACTGTTCCTGAAAAACCTGGGTGGGTAAAAGCCTAAGAAGGGCTCAACAGGAGAAACTGTGAAAATCGCAGTAATGCTCTCAGTTAGCAGTTAGCAGGATAGTGTCAAACACAGAGGGATGACCCCCTTGATAGCTTCAGAGCTTTGCAGTTCCCTGCATTTTTGCTTTCTTGTTTAACTTTCTCATTTGTAACTTCTTCTATCATTTGCAAACCAAGTTTTGTAATGCACTGACATCTGCTGTGTGTTTGACTAATGCAGCCAAGTAAAGGACTGAAATAAGCCTTGCTGCCTGCGCATAACGGGACTCTAGAAATAAAATCTAAGAAATGGAGGGAAGAAAAAGGGGAGAACCCATTAGGTTATTATTTATACAAGGAGGTAAGAAGGAGCAGCCACCCTGCCCTCGGCCCTGTATCCTACAATACAATCGTTATGTTGGAAGAAATGGCACAAAAGTACGCTGATTTCAGCCATGCCAACAGCGGTTCTATTGATTGGCTATGGTCGCTGCAGTGCAGGAAGAGCTACGTTTGCCCATTTTTTCCGTCTTCTGGTCTAATCAGGAAGGTGGTGATGCAATGGCCCTGACGTGACGGACATATGATCCTGATAAATAGCTCTTCTGCCACTTTTCAGAAACACTGAAAAGTCAAAATTCCAAGGAAGGGAAACTGTGTGACTGAGTAACCCCACCGCCTGCACAGGAAGCACTGCAGCTGCAAGACGGCATCAGCCGCTAGCCCACCGGTAAATATCTGTAGGTGCTGTAGCAGGAGCTGCTGCACAACAGCATCGCTTTAAAAACAGTAGACCAAACTGTGAAAAGAATCTTCCAGGTAGATAGCACCAAATTTACTGTTGATCTGAAGCTCCCCTGAGACGTGTGCCCTGACGACTGACGTCTGGCTGTGCCGTGAGGGAGCGGCGGTGCTCCGCGGCAGGGAGGGATGGCCATCCGGCTGCAGGCTACGGCTTCAGCCGCAGGCAGCCCGTGCATGGCCCAAACCCAGCTCCCAGCCTGTGCTCCTGCCCACGATACATTTCAGCTGGGCATTTCAGAGACCCAGGGCAGTTTCTAATCAGAAATCTTTTATTGAGATAGTTTTAAACAGGAAACCGACCTTTGTCCAAAGGAACAGTTTGACAGTTTTGCTTTTTGTCAAAAACTGATGTTATTTCTAACAGAAATATGGAGCCAAGCTGGGGTTTTTGGTTATATTGCTGCTGAAAATAATTGTTTATTAAAAAAAAAAAAAAAAGCTCATACGTTTTTTAAAAACAAAATTGTTTTAATAGCTTTGGGGAAGAATCTCTTCTACAACAAAGATTCAAAAACTCACAGTCTCCCTGGAAAGGGAGGAGCCTCCTAACAAATGATTTCTCAAAATATAGGCTTATACCAGCTCCATGAATCAGGAGTCAATGAGGTGTGTGATTGTCCCTCCCCTCAGTCCTCGTACAGGTAACATTAAGGCAGTAAGCCTCTGATGTAGCCAAGACCCTATGCATAGAGACTCAAGCAAGAAAAGATAAAGGCCCTTTTTTTTTTTTAAACTCTAAAGCTGGCTGTAAAAACTTGTTTTGTAAATGTATAGTTTACTAGAAAAACTGGGCTTCAAATGTGCCGTAAAATGTAGTTCCTTCTTCTGTTAATTCCCAGCAAATGTGTAAAATGGCTGCAAGGCCACGACAGTGCTGGATTAGCACCTCACCCAACAAACAGGACTGAAACAGAAAAGTACCTTTTCATTATGAAGAGTCTTAAACAGTAGGGGAAATCCTGCTCCCCTTGAGATCAACAGGGAAATTTCTTTTTAGCTTTAAAAGAACCAAAATTTAACTTCCTATTATTCTGAAAGCCTGTTAAAAAGCCCTAGTGTTTCTGTCGCTTTGTAATCTTCCCACAAGCAGGGAAAAGAAATACATCTCTTACAGAGGTGCATCTCTTTACATCTTCATAGCAGTTTTACAGGTCAGTACAGGTGGTAGTCAAGAACACTTTTTCAAGGGCATGTAGCATTAAATGATTGCTGACTTTCCCTCTTTCTCTTTTTGGTTTCAATGGGAGTGATGTTTTCCTTGAAGGTCTATGCCAGTACCCTTCGCTCATGATTTTCAATGCCTCTTACGGACAGGCTCTAAATACCACGTTTTCAAACCCAGATGCCTGACATCAGCAATCATGACCAGTATTTAGACACAGAGATTCACAGGAACATTTAATGATATTGTCTATTGCCTAATTCTGAGAAACCACATGTAGAAAAATGTGAGATGAAATGACTAGTGGAGGATCCAATAGCAAGTAAAACTCTGCTCCATGCCTTCCAGCAAACGATGCTGTTTGTAAAATACTTGAAGTGCCCAAACTGTGACTTGCTGTTTAAAAGCTGTGTTATTCCAATTCATAGCATCAGTTAGTAGATACTCAAGTTTTAAGCAGAGTTGTAATCGTTAATGAATTAATTTATCAGGTCAAGCTGAGCCTATTTTTCCTCATTGGAGTGTAAGCTGTGTATAGGGCTGCATTTGTTCCTTGATATGCACTGCACATTTTCAGAGCTGCTCTCTGTAAGGATGCTAAGGTACACAAAGCACTAAAAGCTAACAAATCACTCAAGGAAAAAAAATTAAAAAAAAAAACCAAACCCACAGCCAAAGCCCTTCATTTCCTCTGCTATTTATTTAAGTCAGATAATATCAAGGTTAAAAAAATCCAGCCTTTCACCCTGCCCATTAAAAAGGAGCCACAGGAGAAGAACAAGTTTTAATTTTTGGAACTTGAAAATTATTCCAAATATCTGCTGAATATTTTAGCATACATTCAGTGCGAGACGTGCTTCTGTAGCGGGCATTGTGAGGACTATGCCACACATGAAGCCATTGGGCCGAGCTGGCTCAATATTCAGTCATATGGCACACTGCCTAGTGGGTTTCTTATGCAAGTAATATTATTTCATGCTTAGTATTAGCCGTCTGTGGCACCAGGACGGTGAGGATGGATGGTATAGAGCTAACTAGGTACCAAACAGGATGATGAAAAAGTGGGAAAGAGATTTACTTTGACAGTAATTGCACATTGTTGTTAAATAACCTGACATTTACATTCTGTGGGCATCGCGGCGACTCCTATCAGCACTGAGGGCTTCTATCCCCCGGGACACCCATGCACCTGGCCAGGTCCTGCACAAGCTGTTCTGGCAAAGGTCTCCAGGAGCTGGGCTGAATCTTTGAAACTTACGGCAATCCTCACCCTTCCCCTTTCCTGTCAGCATGGTCCCTGGGGGCTCGCCAGCCCCCGCATCACACCATCAGAAAGGAGGCACGGGAATGGGCCCTGCCCACCACGGGGAGGTTTGCTGCGTGCCCAGGCTGTGCTGGCTGGCTTGGACAGAACCCCTGGCTTGAACCCTTGGGTCACCGGGTGGAACTTCTTGTGCTTGGTATAGGTTGGACTCGCCTGTGGGGCTTAGCTGCTTCTGAATGGCTATATCTCCTTTATTTGTTGCAAGGGATAGCTACAAAATGGAAGGAAAACAAGTTAAAATGAAATTATGTGTAAGTAAACAAACTGTAATAAAGTGAACAGGCTGAACTTTCATCTACATCTCAAACTGGATTTGAACCAAGCCCCTTCTGAGATTCTAAGAAAGTTTTGGGGGTTTTGTTGTTGTTGTTGTTGTTTGGTCTGCTCTGCATTTCCTTGCTCTCATTGCGACCAAGAGTCGAAATGCTGGAAAACTGCGAGCAAGTCTGATATGCTGATGTTTCTGGCCAGGTCAAAAGTAGAACAGGCTGGAAATGTCATGCAAGCTCCCATGTTTGGTAGATTTCCAGTTCAGGTTTACGTACCCAAAAGGTTGGAATAAGTTTGAGATAAACCAAGAGACCTCAGGGTGATTGTACAGACAAAACTCAACTTCCGGAATGGAGGTGGCTGAGCTTAAACTGAAATATTCAGCTTCTTCAAGGTTTATGTTCTTGCCATGAAGGGAATCTTAACGTTTTGGGATTGGATTGTGCTTCCAAGCCCACCGGTTGTTTGGGACGATGCAGGGGCTTAACAGGTGTCCAAGGGTCAGATCCCCCTTCCACTGACATCACGACCTGTGTTTCCAGTGATAACATGCTTTAAAGTTAATGCAGTCAAGTTTGGAGGGAACTGTGTGTAATCTAAAGTTGACTTTGGCTAAAGGGTAGCTCTTTTCCTCCAGAAGGAAGAAAACCACTTCCACCACATCACTTTTAACCTGATTCTCTAGAGATTGTATGTGGTTTGATCCAACAAAACAGATTTGTTCTCAGATCAAACCTAGTTATGTAATTTGAAATCTTATAATCTTTTTAGAAACACAGTAGTTACATTTAAAAGGAAACAAACTTGTGCTTCTAATTGTTTTAAAGTGCGGCGTGTACTCAGCAGAGGCACAGCTAGAGGCTGGGGCTGTTAGATTGTCAAGTGCACCAGTTCCGACTAGGGAGCAACGAAGGCAGAGATGGCTTCACTGTTCCAGTTCCCTCAGACTGCACGTACGTCATTGTGGCAATGCCACGTATTCCTCCCGAACGTGGACTGCGTATAACACTTCCAGTTTTTAAGAAGCGGTGAATGCAGTTTGTGTAGGTGCATGGTAGTCCTCTCTCACCTGAGCTCTGCCCTCTGGATCTAGCAAGATATTCTCTGAGAGTTTCAGCCAGGGCTGCGGTTCGGTAAGTAGATGAGGGAGCAGCTCGTGTACATGTGGAGTTATTCACAAATTGGTTATGTAGGTGACGTACATAAACTTCAGATGTGGGTAGTCTTATTTTAAAACCAAGGCACCCTGTTCCTGGCTAACCTAGCCCATTCTACAAACTCCGGAAGAGCTTGGGGCATCACTACTTAGCTTTAACCAAGTCCAACTGCTTCTAGTGGCTCAGAAACGGAAAAGGAACATGAATCACGTGGTCATAATGCAGACAGTAAAACCAGAGTGCACGGGTGGATTTTACAATATATCGACACGTCTGTATAGCTTTGCTCCCAGGGCAGCACTTCCCCTGCAGGAGTCTGCAGAAAGTGGACAGAGAGCACTGAGTGTGCCCCATCCAAATTCTCAAGAAGCTGCTAAAAAGAAAATCTGAATTCTCAGTACGCAGGTATGGTGCCCGAATGAGTCATCGTGCGCAACTCCCTCATACTAAAACCTGCAAGCATGAGAAAGCGTGTCCCCATCCGTCCAGGTCTGCGGTAGGAGCGGGAACCCCCCAGCAGGAGACTGAGAATGGGTAACCCCAGGTACTGCAACAGCAAAGTGCTCCCACTGTGGGCACAGCTAACGCTGCCAGCTGCTGTAGCTTATTTCAGCCTCAAGCCCGTTTTACAAGCTCTCGGGACCAAAGCAGCTTTGCCAATACGACTGTTTCTTTAAGAGGGCTTTTGTCAGCAAAGGTTTGTCAGGTGAGGGACTGCTCTTCTCCCAGCCACTAACATTGCAGTTATGTTGTTATATTATGTTGCAGATCTCTGCCTCCTAAATTTAGGAGCTTCAACTTGTAACCTGAATAACCTTTCAAATATCGTTTCCTCAAAGCAGTAACACCCTAGACTCTGGATGAAAACAGGCTTGAGTAGGTTACGTGAGTTCAGAGAGGAATCACAGCTATAGTTTGGGACCCGTGTGCTCAGAGAAATAACAGAAGACACAAATTCTCTTTGATGCCCCTAGGTTGGTTGGAAGATTTTTTCCTGAAGCCTCCTTTTTCAAATAATCTGAAATTTGTACCATTTTCCCTAGTTGGATCTTTATCAAACACTGCAACTTTTGAAACAGTCTAAACAAGTGTGCAGATTTTTGATCACCTTAAAAAAGCGGTTTGTGAACCTTTGTATCTCTGTAGTAACAGTTGGAGGAGGCTGACCTGGCTCTAATTTTGTTGTAGAATACTATTAATCTGCAACTTCAAGGTGATCTGGGCGTAAGTGGACTTGTACCATTCTTTTTTCTCTTTTTTTTTTTTTTCACCCGTGCTTTGTAGAAAAATAAACATCTATTTCTAAGTGCTAGAAAGAGCAGCTTGCTTTGGAAGTTGTCAGACTCTGACACAAACGATCTTTGCTTCGAGCTTCCTAAAGAGACATCATTTCTACTTTGTCTAAAAAGAGGCGGCTGGCTTGTTTGTTTTTATTTGCAGCATTCGGCAGCATTGCTGTAGGCCACTAACTGCAGGATGGCAGTAACACAGGATTATCCTGCAGAGCCGTAACTAGTGAATCCATAACAGCCAACCTGAACTCTGCTGCGGGCTGCCATTTAATACCACAAGAAACTGTTTGCATTTCATCATGTAACCGGTTGTGTGAATTCAAGAACCTTCCCTGGATCAGGCTATGTTTTCAGATGAAAGAAAGAAACTACCAAATGGTAAAGTGAAACATACAGTTTGTTTTCCTGTAGGCCTGTCCTCTAAGCAAAAACAAATATACCGTAGTGAAGACTACAGCTCAGGCTGTAGGAAAAGAAACTGGGTAGAGAAGGGGTGGAAAGGAGGAATGTAAGGGGGGGAAGGTTGAAGGCTGTCTTTTCTAACGCGGTAGATTTCTTTGATATGAAGGCAGTAGGAACAGGCTCAAAATGAAATGGACAGTGCAAAGTATCTCCACAGCGTCAGCTGAAGGGTGAAATCCACTCTCCTGATCCTCAAACCCTTCCCTCTAAAATTCCCATTGGAATCAGTATAGAATTGAGCCCATTTGTGACTTCTCCCTCAGGCCCTGTTAGATCGGCTTTTATTCAATGTGATTTCAGTCCAGATCATAATAAAGTTATTCTGTTCTTCATGAAGCTCACATTATGGTTGTACAGCCATCACGGTCTATGGACTGCTTAATTTTTCCTGTAAAAACAGAAATCCTTGTACGGCTGGGAGCTTGTAAAAACAAGCCTGAAGCTACTAGAATTTTTAGCTTTACAGTATAAATGAGAAACTAAATTCTCCACTGCAGAACATACATGCACCTACATATGCTCAAGGTTTTGACAATGAGACTCATTCATGCAGAAGACGACACTTTCCAGGTGAATATTTCCTTGTTTTAGCGTCACATGCTAAGTAACGCAATTAAAGAGCGTTTGTGAAATGCTGGGGACCGTGCTGCTGGGAGCGCTGGGAATCCTGAACGGGCGGGCAAGTGGCGCGGTGTGTTTGGGATGGGCCCAGAGGAGCGAGGGGATCTGCGGGCCAAGCGGGAGGTGCGGTTCTGAAAACGAAAGCTTTCGCAAGCCAGCGTTTCCAGTCTGAAGGGATGGACACGCACGCAGTTTTTCCTCACATAATGGTTCCGCTGAAGTCGCAAAGATAATTTGCCCCGGTAGCCGGTGCTGTGCCGCTAACAAGCACGTCCAGGATCGGGCCCTTCTTCCAGGTGTCGCTGCCAAGGGAGCGAAACGGGCGGCGGAGCCGGCGCCGGCTGCCCGCACGCCGGCCGCTCCTGCCCGCGGGGAGCGCCGAGCGCCTCGGTCTCCCAGCCCGCGGCAGGCTGGGTCGGGTGAACCGGCGCCGCAGCACTCTGACTGCCGCAGCACTTCTTGTTAATTCTCGTAAGCGCCGGGGCGCGGGACAGACCGTAACGTGTCATGTTTACATGTAACGTTATTCTACGTGTTTGTTATGGGAACAACTAATCCACGATCTTAAAGACTAATAGCATTTGGGAGAAGAACAGGAAAAAAGAAGGGGGGGGCGGGGGAGAAGCCAGAAATACTTGCAGCGGTGACACGGTAACTCCCCTTCCCCGGACGCTCCGGTAGCCGTGCCGAGAAAGGGAACGGCTCCCGCAGACCCGCGCCGGTCCCGATGCTCGGGGAACGCGAGCCCGGTGAACTCGCCTAACCGCCCTTACCGTCGCGGCGTGCCGCGGCCGTCCCGAAAGGTGCTGCTTACGGCTGCGCTGCGGCGCTGGCCGCGCGTCCGTCCCGGTGAGCCGAGGCACGGCACCCGGAGCGGACCGGGAGCCGGAGGACACGAGGGCTGCGTCGCCTGCCCCCGGCCGGGGGTCGGGGCGGCAGGAGCGGGCCCTGCCCCGGTGCCTGCAGGCGGCGGCGTGGCTGCGCTGGCCGAGCGG
>VXAL01007007.1:0-29115 GCA_013399475.1 Chauna torquata
GGAAGCGCGCGTGATGGCCGCGGCGCGAGAGCCGGGGGCAGCCCGCCGCCGCCAGGGGGGCGCTGGCGGGGGGCGCCGGTTGCCGGCGTTTCTGCGTTGGGTCAGGCGCTCGGGAGCGGAGCCGACGGTCAGCCCGTCAGCCCCTACGGCCCCGTGGAAAAAAGCGGGGGGTAGGCGCGCCGCTGGTGGACGGTGATGGATAAGATCAGCCTCCGTAAGGCAGTCCGGAGGAGAGGTTGCAGGTAGCACCCGCCGGTCAGCGCTTTGGAGAAACGATTTTCTTCTTTGCGAAAGGTAATTATAGTATATTTAAGCACTGTGAACGAATAAAGCACGTTCCTAGCGCTGTGATGAACGTCTTCTCTTCTTCTTTGGAATGCCATTGAAGATGCTGTGACAGTGTTCTTGGCCCCGGGTTTGCCTGTGTGAATGGTATGCGGGACAGGACGTTTTTTGTAAACTGAACTAAGATATGATTAAATATGCTGTGATTTCCTATGATTAATATCCTCTGGGAATTACTTTATGTCCAGATGCTGAGGAGTCTGTCTTACAGAATCTGAGCTCTGTTGGCGTGGAAGCTCCTCAACTTTAAAATTTATTTAACAACGAGGAGGAGGGGAGATATACATATATACCCTTAAGAATCCCCCATCACTTTCTGTTTTTTCCAAACACTGTCAGTTTCATGTAAATTCTTGCTGTTGTTGTGGGTGGGTTTTTGTGTGTGTATGTGTGGTGGTGTTTTTTTGTTTTTGTCTGAAAGAGGTCAGAAAGACTGGCTGGCTGGAGAGAAGAGTATAGTTGAGGATACACGGAATTTTGTCAAAAGCAAAACCATAAGTCACTGTTTTTTCCTCAGATTTCTCAACTATCTAAAATTATTTGTAATGGATCAGATACAAATATTTTAGAACAGAAACATTGTGAAGTAAAAGTTGTTATCAAACTTACTTTATCATGGTAGTGTTTTTTTCTTTTTTTTTTTTTCTTTGACATTTGTTCCAAATATTCTGCAGGTGACTGCTTCCCATATCTATTCTGACTGGGCTTTGCAAATCAGAATAGGTTCTCACTATCTTGTGCTTCCTAACTCTAAGGGACTTGGCAGGAAGAATTTTCAGTAATTCTCTTGGTAACATACAAGCCAGAAAAGAACTGAGTTTTGAAAGTGAACCAAAAAATGTCAGTGTTCACTTGTAGGTGGGAGCTAGGAAGCTTCCTTGAGTGACTGGAACAAAACCTAAAACATGAATAGCTGCAGAAATTGATTTTGAAGTGCTGCCTCCAGTTCTTGCAAATATAGACAAAACGTGTTTAATGTAAGTATATACCATAGTATCTCCTCGAGTCTCTAAAAAAGACCATTTCAGCGTCAGCGTTGCCTTTCTTGGCTTTGCAGGCAGAATGAAATTGAGATAAAACAGATTTTTTTTACTTTAACCAGAAAACCAAAGAAATCTGTGAAATTCTGCTTTTCCGTTAGAAAATTTGGAACAGGAGAGTCAGGTGTTGAATCTCTTCAGGCAGCAGAACGGCAGAAGTTCTCATATCTGCTTCTAACATTTGTGAGGATGTAAGAGGATACAATGGCGTGCACTTCCCCTTCTGTGAAGAACGTGCTACTCGCTGTAGTAAAAGTTGGTATGGCTGTGAGCAGGAAACTGAAATCTGAGAAAAGAAAGTCCTTTGTTACTGGGGGATGGAGCTGCCGATTTGCTGACTGGGAGCTAGCATTAGATGCGTCTTTTCTACTGGCGTTCACTATGCTGGTGCTAAGTGAACCTCAGAGGTGCATTTTGTTGGCTACTGGGTTTGTAGTGCTTTTACTAAACGCGTGCATTTCTTCTGTTCTGGTGTTATCGTTGTATCTCTTCTTGCATTGTCTTGTTTGTTACACATCTTCTCTAGAGTGGTCTACAGATAGCAGCTTCCTTCTCTGCACAGCGCTTATGTTTCCCTGGATCAGAGTCCATCCAGTGCGCTGAATGAGGCAGATGTCCTGAGGAAAAATAGTACGTGATCACGTGGCTTAAATTGTAAGATAATGCATGTGAATTAGGCTGGGAAGAGAGTACAAACTGTTTGTTTAAACAGCTTTGTGTATGTCTGTTGTATACACACAGCAAAATATTAAAATAAATTACAAATAACTGGTTCATTTGTATAATTCAGTTTCTCCCACTCTATCCTCTCAAAACTGGGAGGCAGTTTTTAGTTTAGAGGTGCATTTGTAGTTAGAAGTCATAAGACCTTTTTAATTGAAATTTTGTTTGACCTTCAGAAAAAAGAACATACAGTTTAAATTAATGTATGTTTTTTGTCATGTATTATGTCAAAAGCAGCTTGTCCAAGAAGCGTCAAATAAAACCCACAAAGATGTTTTAGTGGATTGCCCGTGAAGCTGAAGTGCGTCATTCAGGCTCTTAGACGGTTGATAAGGGGCAAGTCTGGGAGTAGGTGGGTGTTAAAGAGAAGTGCCAGGAGACCGACTGGCACTTCTAACATCGTAATGGTTCTGAACGGGGCAGCCCCGCTTACCCGCTCCCCCCTGCTGATGGTGCAGCATGGCCCTTACTCTCTCTGTCGCGGCACGGCAGCTCTGGTACTTGTCTGAGTGTGTGAAAAGCTGATTGACTTGACTAGTCCAGCAGATTTCTTTTCTTTTTGTTTTGCTTGGCTTTTTTTTTTTTTTTTTCCCCCTTGGGTTAGCAAATTGAATTATTTTATTATGTGGTCAAATGAGTGCCAGAGCAAGTACACAGAATGTAGACAGCAGTGTCAAGCCTGGAAGAAGGAAACACTCCTATTTCCAGCAGCAAAGATCCATTTGGTCTGCTCAGCTGTACTATCTGACAGTGTCCTGTGCCACTGCAGAATCCAGCAGAGGATATGTATAAATTCAAGAAAACCATTAAGATAATAGTTTTGCTTTTATTATTAGTCTTTGTTTACTGTTCTTGATATGTAAAATGTCCACATCCGCAATGTTCAGAACACAACTGGATGAAAAATAATATTTCTGTACAATGTAGGGTTTGTTTGTTTGTTTTGTTTTTTTTTCAATTGTAGAGAAGTGCTGTTTGGTATGTATTTAGAGAAATTGTTTTTATTCGTTCAAAACAGGTACATGAAACATCTCTCATTTCATCCACTGAATAGTATACTTAATAAAATGTGACGTCTCTTCCCATGTACATCAGACATATTTGTCAAGGTTGTTTCTCCTTCTCTTTTTGTCACCATAGGAGTTGTTATTGAAAAACAGGCTTTTCCTTAGCTAGATGCTTTTCAGAACTCTATCATCATCCACTGGTGAGCATAGTAAGCTGATTTAGTGCCAACAGCTGCAGCCCTCTTACAGTCTAGCTTGTTCAGTTTGTTCTGCTGGGTTTATTGCATTCTTGTAATAGGTTCTTTTGTTTACTTGTTTCCATCCTTGTGAACTAAAATGTCTTATATTCTGAACTTTTCCCTGAAACTAAGATGGTATCTTCCTTGATATAGAGCAGAACCTTCTAAGGTCTGTGTGATGGGCTTTCCAGATCTCATATCACTTTGTACATCATTCCAAGTGAGATTCTGGCTCTGCTTATTTTGTTTCTTTCCAGGAAGTAGTGCAATTATTGAGCTTTTCAGAGCAATAGAAACAGAAGTGATGCCCCTCCCCGGCATTTACAAGATGCTTCTTTGTGCCCAGGGTATTTTGCTAGTCTTCAGCTGTGGTATCGCATGAAGAACTTGTAGTCAGTCCATTAGCTGACCATTATGGTCTGGAGGTAGCAATACACTGAACACATTAAATCAGATGTACGTAGGACTTTTCTCTCTAAATAATTTTCTCAATGATCTTTCTTTTGACTTGCGAATACTTGGCAATCTAAATATGCATTCTCATCTATGTTTAAAACCAAGACCTTTTCAATTCTCTCTTATTTGTCATCTTGTTATGGATTACATTTCAAGATTCAGAAGAGCAGCCCAGGAAGTCAAAATGTCATCTCTCTTCTGTTTTCTCATGAATATACATTTTTCTTGCTTTCGTTAATCTCACTTCCCATCCCCTGTCACCTCTCAGTGATAGAACTGGTCATTTAATCTTGTGGCACTGTATCATTGCAGGAATCTTGATGTCAGGAATTATTATGCCTGATTTTATAGTTTAGTTTACTAAATGGAAGATACAATGAGTAATAGTGTAGTTTCATTTAACTTAAATTTTTATTTTGGTCTTTTTCTAAGAATGCAAGAATGGCCACATAGGGTCAGACCAAAGGTCAATCTAATGTAGCCTCCAAGAATAGCTGTGATCTGGTGCCTAGGGAGGCATAAGAGAAGTTCAGGCATATATGATATCTTCTCCTAAAGCAAAGCTAGTCTGCAGCTATTTTCTGCTTGGGACTTCTGAATCGGGTGTGGCTTCTATTAAGTATTATTCCTTCGACTTGAACCATGTTTCTTCAGCATTGTCTTGAAAAGGCAGTTCAATAAAGCTGTCCCTTTCTATTTTTCAGACCTTCATTTCTCATACATGTTCAACTTTATACTGGCTTAATTTAATAATGAAAGTCTTGATTTCTTACCTCTTTTTGTTATTAAAGAAAAGCCAACCCAGTTTTGTGAGGTTGATGAAGATTCTGCTCACCTATCTCTTCTTCTTTAAATGATATAACGTGTTCTTTTTATTGTACTTCGTTTCCAAAGGGAATACTCATGTAATATGAGGGTCAAACACTTCCTGTAAGAATTGCTCTTTGGGGCGATTCACAGGTCAAAACACAGCTTGAATATAAGCTTTAAGGTTGAGTATAAAACTCGCCATTACAAATCTGTTTTGAATTGTAAGCAGAAATTATTCAGGAAACCATTGAGAACCCAGAACTTCTTTTTGTATAGTTTTTGGATTACCAGAGAGTTTTGAAAAATGACCGCAACTAGTTATTCCAAGAATAATGGAACCACTGAAGTCTTTTCATGATATAGATAATATTGCCCTCTCTGGTCCTTCCGTTTCCGTGTTTGTTGCTATTGCAGTTCATGTTGATAAACGTAAGAAAAGGTCTTGGTCAAAAAATATTTTTCTTATAAGGGCTGCTCATTCATCATACTCTCATAGTCCTTTCAATATCATGCTGAGGCATATTGGAGATAATTGGGTAGTGCCTTTATTTTGGCTAAGTTTACACCAACTTGAATCTTTAGCAACTTCAGTGAAACTATTTAAATCCAACAGAATTCATGCCAGTTTGTTAAAATCAGTGTGTTTAGTCTTAATTATTACCGTTTAGATCACAAATTTGGTAGCATATTTCCTCATTCAAAATTTGATTTTTAACTTCCTTGGGCAAGGGTGAGTTGTTCGTCTGCCCAAGATCTTGGTGAAGTTGATGAAACTTCAGGTACTGCAGCTGACTTCTGAATATGGCAGGATTGGTTTTTACACGGAACTGCAAGGCCCAATATAAAGGTATTGCATTATATTCTTTAGCTCACTGTAGAAGGTTTATTGCTTGGCACAATCCAATAGTCTCATCTTCTTTTTTCCTAAAATGAGTATTTCCTTCTTCAGTATTTGCATCTTCGAAATCACCACACATAATTGTCTTGCATACTGCATGTGCATTTTTTTTTAGCTTTCCTTAAGCAAACACCTTTGCTTTTTCCATTTTTTTTTTGACCTGATTGAATTTTCTTTAACACGCTGCATTAGCAACTTAACTCTCAAATTAAGCATGTTCTAGGTGTTGCATTGCTAAACCTGCAAATAGCGACAGTCAACTTCCTCCTCTGTGACTGGCTGATACTCCAGAACCGGGTTTGCATTGTTCTCTTGCAGGATTGTCATTGCAAGTGTATCGCTTCTAGATGCTGCCTGCTTGCTTGCTTTGAGGACTTCAAGGCTTGTAACAGAACCGAGAACTGAATTAGCCAACAGCTTCAGTTCTGGATATCTGAATCACACTGTAGTATCCATGTACAGTAGAAATGTTGTAAAGCTCTCATTTGTCATGCGTTGAACTCTATTTTGTTAAGAAGCAAGATTTTTCTTTTTTTACTGGAGATTTTGACATTGCTTTCATGGTCTCCAGTTTTATTTGCCTGCCTTAAGCACCCTAAACAATAAGTTTTCAATTGCTCCAGTTAAAATCCCTAACAAGCTGAATTCATTTTTATTCTTATATTGTCTGGACAGCCTGCAGCATGTAGTGAAGTCCTTTATAAGGTGGCTTTAAAAAATAAAATTAAAAAAATAATAATAATTTAAAAAGAAAAAAAAGCTGTAACATGAGTATCAAGACATGACAGTGAACCAGGAAGCCCTGAGTCATTCCTTGCCTGGTTGAGGCAAATTGAAGCCTTCGATTTAATAAAAAATAAACATCCTGTTATTTTTAGTGCAATGCAGAAATTAACTTTAAACAGTACTTTGGGAGAGGGCTTGATTTAGTAGATTTAGATCCTTGAGTTGCCATATTTTGTGGGTCTTTCTCTTTGCACAGTTCCATTCCAAAACCGAGAAAAGCACTATACTTAACTATTTTTATCTAGTGTGCTTTTTGGGAGGCAGTGCTTCAAAAAGGATTGTATTCAGGGATGTCTGTTGCTTTATTTGTATAGCTATTTCCATGGGAATTCTTCTTTTCCTTCTTTTCAAGATATTTATTCACACTTTGGGGGCACTAATCTAAGGCAGCATCAGAAGAAAGGCTGTGTTAGGGTAGCATGGGGTGAGAGACAGTAAAGATTTCATCACTGGGTTATTCAACTAAGCAACTGTTGATGCAAATGAAAAAGAATAAAAATATGGACTGAATCTTTTAAAAAGTAGATAGTTTTCTTCATTACCCATTACAGATTTAAAAAAAAATTACATTGTGAATATTATTATATTAATATTTCTTACAGTTACTGTAGACCTATCTAAGAAGTCCTGTGGTGTCTGGGTGGCACTGGTGTGATCAGCCCAGGTTCTCTCAGCAGCCTAGGCAGAACTGACTGCTAGCTGTCCTGGTCCTGCCTTTCTCTCCCACCCCTGACTGCACAGCCCCACTGCTTTTGCTGTGGTGCTACATTTGTGTGTGTTAGCTTCTGGGAACAATTCATTTGTTTTTGGGAGTGGAGAAGATGGGAGGAGTTGGTTTGTCAGCATCCGAACACGCTGAAATAGCTCAGCTGCACAGCCACAAGAGTCCTGCAGCAAAGGCAAGGGGAATAGTCGGGGCTGTGTCTGGGGCAGGGTAAGAGGGCTGAGATCCTGACAGCAGTGAGACTGGTTTTGGCTGATGTGGAACCGCAACATCTTCAGCTCATCGTTTATGTAATGTGGATTAAAATTACTTATTTGCCTGTTGGTTGAGTCTTCATCACAAAGAGTGAAAATAAATCAACACAGTGAAGTTCTGGGCAAGCAGCTTATGCCAGGAAGCTAGATATTAACTGTGTCAGCTTCCCATAGTAGCTCCTACTAGGTTGAGATTTGCTGCAGTGGAAGTGTAGGTGCATGAGCGGTTAATGAGGAAGAGATACCGTTCTATAAATTCATATCCCATCCTGCGGTCCAGTAAACTCTTCCTATGTTTAGATCTTTAACTGTGTAAGTTTAAGTGAGCTGCTAAAAGCAACTTTTCTGTTTCAGCCAGTAAAACCTTAGGCACAGACTGCTCCAATCTCGTTAAAAATTCTGAACACAATGTATACTTTGGAATTTATAGTCTTTTCAGATATTAAAACTTGTGGAAGGATTTGAAAATAAAATTCATTTCTTTTTCTCTAATCTTGGGAAAACATCTGTATGAAAACCTCTGAACATGGAGAAGGTGGGAATATAAGTCAGTCTTTGGAGCTATGTCATTCATAGTTTTTCTTACTATTTATAGTTCAGATATTAAAAGGTAGCTGTTTTGTCATGATTAGTTATTGGTTTGATTTCAATGGCCTTTTTATCTATGGAAGCTTGCAGACTGGTACTGACAGGTATGTTCTAGAGCATCTGGTCCTAACTGTAGGGCTTGACTTTTATGGATGTATTGGCCGGCATGGCTGGACCTTTATTGTGGAAACATCCTCTGTTTAATCCATTATGATGCTCGTGTGTTCATACTTGCAATACCGTGCGAGTGCACTCATTCTGTTAAAAAACATCTGCGTGCCCAGACTGGGGATTGCCCTCAACCTGTCCGTCTCCTGGACCAAGTACAGGGAACGTTTCTGTTCTTTTCCACTTCTCTCTCCCTCCCTCTAACTTGTAACAGTACATGGCACGTACACCAAGATTGAAGGGAAAAAAACACTTCTAAATTTCTGGTAACATTGTGAAAGCACTTTGCTTGTAATTAGAAGTAAAGCAATCCTTTTAAGATAAAATGGAGAGGAGAAACATACAGAAGAACAAGTATTGTCTGGTTACCTAGGGATGTGTCCTGTATCCCAAACTGTGCTGAGCCTCAGCATGAACGTGTGCTCTTTCTTGTCTGCTTGGTTGGCAACCAAAGATACTCTGTGGGGAAAATAACCTGAGTGGCAGATACCCTGTGAAGGCAGAGAACAGAGGAGCCACGCAAGTGCAGGGTGGCCAGCAGGCTACAAGGAGCTGGTACCTGTCAAATTCACAGCTCAGTGTTTCTGCCAGCGGGATGATGAACTTGTTCTTTTGATCAGTACTCAGCCCTCCTTCCCCCAAAGCTGGACGGAGTCTTGTGTCTCTGAAACCTCCAGCTCTCAAAAGCTTTGCTGGTAGGAGGAGCAATTGGCAGAAAGTGTGGCTACTTAGGTTATGCTTTCTCAGGCAAGGAAATAATAGTTTCGGCAAGAGTTTTAATTAATAACTGCGTGGCAAAAGGAGAATATAGTTAAAAAACATAAACCCTAAATTGTTTAAAAAATACACAGTCTTGCTTGAAGGGAGAAATATGCCTCTTAAAAATATGTCTGGGCACAAATGAAAATGAAGGCTCCAACTGGGCTATTTTTGGATTAAGCATGAGAAAATATTAGTCTTGTATATGACAGATATGTTAAATAAATATTTACCATCTCTTAAATGGGAAGTATACAAGAGGTAAAGTCCGGGAAGAGCCAGGGCAAAACAAACAAACATAGAAATGCAACACTAATTTACTCAAAGATGTTAGGTGCTGTAATTTATTAAACTAACAGGAACATTGCTCAGTGGGCACCAATAGCAATGCTAACTTTTATACTATGGATACCTAGAGGAGTTGAAAGAACAGCGGATGTGAATTGTTCCAGCCTCAAAAAAGTGATGGTCAGTCTTAATCAACTTCTTATGCTTTTGTCCGTATTTAGTTTGATGATAAATGATTTAAAATATTTTTGGTAAACCAGAAGACTGTGTCTCTATTGCAGCAGTGCGGTCAGTGTTGCTTAATATACTTTTGAATTTTTTTATGCAGCTGAACATAACCAAGTTCCCAGTCAAATCTTTTTGATGAGACTTCTGTAGTAACTGTGGATTTA
Source organism: Chauna torquata (assembly GCA_013399475.1). Lineage (NCBI taxonomy): Eukaryota > Metazoa > Chordata > Aves > Anseriformes > Anhimidae > Chauna > Chauna torquata. The sequence goes on from VXAL01007007.1 coordinate 9,478, forward strand.
AAAAAAAAAAAAAGGGAAAACCAAAAAACCAGTTGTTCACTGAAATACTGGTAGAAGGGATGACTCAATCCCTTTTTGTGGATGGGGTTAGAGCGCTGCTTCCTCTTGGTTCTGTGCCTGGAGCAGTGTGTGTGGAGTTCAGAGCTCTTTCCGTTTAGCCTTTCCTTTCACATCTCTTCCTTCCAGTCCTTTATTTTAAGGCAACTAAAGTGAAGATGCCAATTACTGAACTTACAAAGGAAAATCTGTATAGGTTTCCTCCCATAGAACTACTTGAATTCCAGATTTCTGTCTGTTGAAAGACATGCTTGCATGCATTTGATAGCCATTAAAAATATTTACTTTAGTATACTAATAAAAATGTGTTCCAATAGTCTCCAGATGTTCCAAAGTTAACCAGATTTTCATTGTAGTATTCTGCAAAACCTGTGCTAATGTTGTACCAAATCAATTTTAAATCAAGTTATCACCAGTCATTCTTAAAGCAGCTTATGAAGGTCCATCTGAAAATATTCTACTTGCATAGCAGTGAGGGCTTATGACAGTAATTTGGTTGAGAGATTGTAATACACCCGCTCAGACAAGTCCTTGCATAAAAATGTCAAGCTGTATATACTCACTGTATTTGGTAATAAGTTCACAGTGACAATTTCACACATAATTGTTTGATCACATTTAGTAAATAAGAGGTTGTATAAAAAGTAGAATTAGACTTAGCCATGCTGTAGTCTAGCAGCTATATTCCTGTTTGGCTGCATACAACAAAGGAGTGAGCAGGCACTGCAAGCAAGCATGGAATAGCTTCTCTCCAGGGAAGCCATTTCCTAGGTGCTAATTACAGACTGCTTTAGAATCTGGAGTGTAATCTACGCTGCTTTAAAATCTTTGCAGTAGGTTTTATTTGTTGTTAAAACTATGGGTATTCTTGTTGTTTGTGCAAATGTCTTGTCCTGCTTCATATGTTGCTAAATCGTGGGGGTTTTTTGGCAGTTGTTTTCACATTATTATACACAGAGAAGGTGTTTGTGTTGTATGTGTTACCTTGAAGTTTCATTTTATGGGAAGGAGAGAGGAGAAGGATGCTCCTACAGAACTGAACAAATAATTATAATTCACTTCGTCTTTTTCTACTCTATTTTTCTATGAATCCCCAGGAAGAGCACTACCCAGCAGGAGAAGCTCTTAAAAATTGAGTACATAATGTTGTCCTGTATTATTGTCTGAGATCGGCAAATGACAAACACAAAAAATGCTCTCTTTAAGTCACAGCTACTGTGCTAATTTTTAAAGAATTTTGGTTTTAAGCTTGTCATTACATTAAAGTTTGTGAAATACCATTGTAACACAACGTAATTGTGAAACAGAATGAACGAACTTTTATTGCACGTACACAAGCACACACGCTACCTCTGTCTTAAGATGGTGAAGATTTCCTGCAGCAAACATCACTTAACTTTGAAGAGGCAATATTTTGAGCCTCTGGTTGTTTTGTAAAATAAGTACATCCAACTTTTTTTCCCCTCCCCGCCAGTGTAGGGCCTGCGTTACTAGATCTTGGAACAAACAACCTCATGTATTTCCAAGAAAAATACATCTGTGGACTTGGCTGTTGAGAATAATTCCAAAAAGCTGTAAAGCATTCCATAAGGGAGAGGGTAGAATGTATCGAGGATTTTGCATGAAGCCTACCTTGGAATGATAAATATGTTTTTCATGTCACAGTGGAGGTGTAGCAAAGGTTAACGATTGAATACTTGTTTGAAGCGATGTATCTGTAAGACAGTGAGTGGATGTGGGGGTCGGTAGCGCTGACTGCAGCAATGGTCCTCCATTACTTCCGCTTTCATGTTCTGTGTACTTATGTATTGTGTCAGGAAGTAAAGTGGAACTGAAAACTGAAAGATAGATGTTAAAATTACTTAAATACATTTTTTTTTCTCCTTTGGAGAATATACTTACTTTCATATCCACAAAGTAAGTAATTGCTTGTATTATAGAAGAAAAATTTTGCATTGCTTTGAATGTAATTTAGTCTAAGTAAGTATCTTGGGACATGGAATAAGTTCCATATATTTCACAATTTTGGGGAAAATGAAATCACCACCCTTGGGAGGTTAAGAGGTCCAATTGTCTTTGCAAAGTGGTGTTTGTCTTTCCAGTAGTGCTGAGGACTGTGGTCAGTACTTAACCAATGCAAATAAAAACTCGTCTTCATACACAACCTACAAAATAACTTGGAGTATGCCATGATGGAGGCAGTGAGAATGGGAAATGGGGGAGGAGGACTTGCATCTTGATTACATTCTGTCTGAATGCAATGCCTGATTATTATATTTTCTTGTTTGCTTACCTCGGCAGTAATATAATCTGATAATATAGTCTGATATGGGGTGGGGAGAAGGAAGGGTTTCTGTAGCTTTCATCAAAGAAAAGTCTTTTCAAAGAAAAGTTTCATCAAAGAAAAAGAAGTCTTCTTAAAGGCAGTTTGGTTCCAGTTTCTTTAACCTGCTTGTTTCATTAGCACACTGGGTAAGTTAATCTGTGTATAGCTGGCCTTGTTTAGTCATGGTGAAATATGAAAATTTCAAAATGCTCTTCCTTATGCATTTCTTTAATCAAAATGAGAATGATGGACAAAATATGAACATTTGATTGTTTGATCATAAGTTAAGCTACTTTTACAGGCAGTCATTACTTTCCACTTTTAACTGTTTGTTGAAAGCAAGTTAAGAGAAGTGTTGCGTTTCAGTGTAGAAAGGCTGCAAAGAAGAACGTTCATGAGAACTGATTTCTTATTTATGCATGTAAAGATTAGGAATGCAAATTAGCCATCAGTTGGCTATAATAAACGCAAAATATCCTTATTATCCTTATCAAAGGTTAGAACAGGATAGCTTTTTTGAAGTCTGTTAATGGCTTTATCCTCGTGGCTAACAGCTGAGTATGCTTTTAACAGTTTGACAATACCTTAAAATTTTACAGTTTTTTTTTGTTTGTTTGTTTTTTACCCTCAGGTACCCCTGATTATTATAACAACAATATGCATAAAAGACATGATTGTTGTGAAAAACAATAACTAACCGTGTACAGTACCAGTCTTGTGCTAGGTTTTCTAATCAGTCTTCTAAGAATTTGCATGTTTACCAGTATTTTCAGTAAAGATACCCAGTATTTTATTTTTTGGCAAGTTGCTGAAGTCTTTGTTTCAGTCTGCGGACATCGCCTTTGGTCCAATAAATTTCTCCTAATACAATATGATCTCCTAGCTTCTACTAAGAATTCCTGTTTTGGAGGGTTTGGGGTCCTTTTTTTTTTTTTTCTTATGTGTGTCGTCCCGTTCTCCCCTCCCGCCCCTCCGCCTTGGTATCTTCTGAATCTCCTTGCATTTTTTTTGATTGTTTTTTTTGAAAAAGAGACTTTCGTAGTAGGGAATGGTATGACTGTCTTCATAGTTCCTGTAATGTTTAACTTCCCTTTCTAAGGGTGCTTTAAATGGGAGATTTAATTTCCACTGTGTGAGTTTGCTTAAACTTTGTAGGAAGTCTTCATGTTGGGTTTCATGTTTGTTATAGACATCCTGATGGTTTATTCTTGCAAATAATATCCTTTTGTGTACCATGACATTCAAATGATTGCTAGCCATCAATTAAGACTTTTCTGTAAAATTTTTTCAGTATTTGTATGCTGATGTTGATAGAATAGCAAAGGAAAAGATCTCAGGCTTTTTTTTTTCTTTATCACATCAAAAATTAAGTAGGATACAGTCTTCCAAGTTATAGTTTCTTGTCCCCCAAAATCAAAAACCCAACCCAACTTCCAGTGCAGCTGCACTGTTGGCAGAAATAAAGGTTTTATTTCGGTTGCTGTTCTGACATCTATTTCTGTGTGTCACAGCAATAAAACAGACAGATGTAATTCTGACTTGGAGTGGAGGGAGAGGATGTTAGTGCAGCTGCACTGCAGTAGCCACATCACGGGGCAGAGGTGTGCCTGTTCGATCAGATGACTGGCAGAGGGCAACAGCCTCCTGAGCTGCTTTCTTGTCCATCGCATGCGTGGGGCGACCCGCAGAGAGAGGGGAGTGTCTGGGTGCCTTCTGTAGAGATCTCAAACTCCCTGAATGCAGGAAGAAAATCCTGCTCTGTCCTTAATAGCATGCCCAGCTGCAGGCTTCTATGCCCTGTTGTAATTAAAATATGAGGGAAGAAATGCTTCTTCCCACAAATGCTACTGAGGAGTCTGCTGTGATAATCTGGCTCTAGGGTACCAGACTGGACCCCCCTGGCAATTCAGAGCTTCATCACTGAAAGCACTTCACTGCTGGCCAGAGGTGCCCTGAGAAATACATTGCTGATGCTTTACTGATTGGGTAGAATGCTAGCTCTTGGTGTTTTAGTCTTGTATGATGGGTAATCTGCCTGTTTGGGATGCATATTAATAAAAATATAAATAAATAAAAAGGGAGGGGTGACTCAGCTTGATCTCCTGATGGTTTGTAAATGCATTTGCTTGCTTTGGTTTTCATTTCTGTTCTGATTGTATTTTAAATTTTTTTCTCCTTAATCTTGAAATTATTTTCAAAAATATCTTTTTTAAATATCAGATCTCATGGATGTTGCAAGTGAACTATCATCTCTGTCAGGCCCAGATGTTTTAGTAGGCTCAGATTCAAAAAGGTTTACATAGCCTTATTTTGCTCTTCCTTCCTCCTGCTCTGTGTGCAAACAAAAAAAAAAAAAAAAAAAAAAAAAAAAAAGAAAAAGCGAGAGAGAAGAAAAGGAGAAGGGAGGCAGGGACAAAAAGAGGAAAAGAGAAGAGTCCTGCAGGGTAGTGGTTGAGAGAGGGTTCTTTGCCCTCAGTGGTTCCCTCGTTCTGTAGAACTTAGTCATGGTTACATCTCCAGATGGACACCGACATTTAGAGATTTCAGCAGAAACATAAGGCCTCAATTTGAATTTCTGATCTTTCTTCAAGGAATTGTAGCCACATTCAGAGATCTGAGCTAAGATGGAACAAGTCATATGCCTCAGAAGCAGAATGAAAACCCAAGGCTGTTGTTGAGTTGCCTTATGTCTTAAAGTAAAAACCTGACAAGCCAACAGGCCAGGGACTGTGATTTTCTTATAAAGTGTTGCGGTTTAGTGATAGGGACAGTCATTCTGAACATAGTCCTGCTCCCCATTTAAGCAAGGTAGGTAAATTGAATGGATGCTTCACTTTTCTTCCTGTGAGTTTCATGTTTTCTTCCATTTTACCAATTTTCATGCTTGCCATCCAATTCCACCCTATTACATCAATGTAACTCCTGAGTAATTGTATAAAGCTTTCATGAAACTTGGTATTTCTTTATATAAAAATTCCTGGTATTTTTTTATAGTGTGAACAGGAACAGTTTCTTGTTCAGGGCTGTATGTGCCATTTGAATGTTTCTGTAGGGATCTGTTCAGGTGAATTTTCCAGTCAGTGAAATATTTGGTAATGTAGCAATTGTAGCTTGTTGGGCAACTGTTGAAAATCTGGGATTGTTTGGGTCCATTTTTGTAAGCATGTAAGCTTATCATCTCTGTGGGATGTTGCAGAAGAGTTTCCTTGTTTTAAGCATAACCTTCGTTGTTTATACTTCCATCGATTTGTTTGTTTTAAAATTTTTTTGGAGTCTTTTATGCCTATATTTTTATTAACCTTTATGGATATTGTCAGGGTACTTTTCAAAGTTAAGTGTTTTCACTTGACACAGTAGTCCAAGAATAATTCGGGTAGCGTCTTTTTACTGTGTTACTCTTCTGTAGATGTATCCAATGTTGCTTGGCAAGCAAGGACCAAGGCTGAAAGTCTCCTTGCTTCCCCTTCTGAAATACGCTGTCTGTGACTTCAGAAGGTCCATAAATTCAAGAAAAATCTTCATCTGTCTTTAACCTAAAACACTTCAATTTTAGTTGGGTTCAAGAGTATTGAGAAGCAACATTGCACACTACTGTGGTCTGAAGGATTGCTTGTGTAGCCTCAATTGCAGTTGAACTGAATTCCAGTTCCCAATGAAAGGTTCTTCAGCCGTGCGTGCTTTTTCCTGCACAAGGTAACCTCTTTATTAGCAAATTTGCTTGATGGACTAACTCTAGGAATTAGTGAGAATTGCTTCAGTCAAGAGACTGTTGTTTGTGGAGCCCTCTCTCTGTTTCTGGGATGACAGCAATGTCAGTGTTGAAAGCAGCAGATGATAAAAACACCAAGGATAGCTTCATGACTAAAACATCTAGAAGCTAGCCTACGGTATGAGTTCTTCTATTTATAGTCCCTGTGATGGGAGATGAGCTATCTACCCCTGTTTTGGGAAGATGGTCTTAATTTTCTATCAGCCTACACCCACACCCTTTAACCTTACTTGCAAAAGAATTAGGCATTCAGTGTCATAACAAAAATAAATGAGACCATAAAAATAAGTGAGAACACCTGTAGTGGTGCATAAAACTAGGTGCTTTAAGATGAAGTGCTGTTGGTTTTAGAACTTAAATAGTTCAAAATTAAGGTACTTTAGTGTTTAAAAAAAGGTACTCTCTATAGTTCCCTATTTATAATAAACCCTTTACAAAGATGTTGTGGAGCTTTTGCCATAAGTGTTAATGAATTTCTCATGCTGTGGTGATGAGCATGGCAGATAAAGTCAGTAGGAAGTTAATAATTCACAAAAGGGTTTAGTGATGTGCAATAAATAAGGCACAGGCCGATCAACTGATGGGGAGAGGGGGGAAAAAAAAAAACTCATTGATTGTCAAGCTTTTTGGTTTAACCTGAATAAGGTAGAGGTCCTGGTTAAAGTATTATGTGGCAATGCAGTTAAGGGTTATTTTCTAATGCATGTGTGTAAGTAGGTTAATTATGATTGCACATAAAGCACCACTTGTGATACTGCCCCACTTCAGAGTGTTTTACAGAGCAGATTTAATATTATTGTGGTGTTTTCCACTTAACATCCTAGATTTTAATCAGTTGTCTTTATAGATTACTTTTTAGTATCAATTACATTGATACAGTAGTCTTCTCAGGGTTGGAACTACATTCACTTTGCTCTTTTCTCTCTATGGCATAATTTCTCTGTTTCAGTCAAAAATAGAACGGCTGGCAATAACATTCTTAACTACCTTGGACAGTCAGTACCGCAGTCATGGTAGGCACTTCTCCACTGGGCATTGTTTGCTGACAGCATTTTTTTTATGACTTGGCAAATGGTTTCAACTTCAGGCCTTTTCCAGTCATTACTGATGCCATTAGTGCTCTCTTAATTCTGATTTCTCCCCGACTTACACCTCATGTTTTCTTTCCTTCCTTGAGTCCTCAGTGCAGGGTCTGCCTAGCTCCTGCTCGGATGTCGTGTGCCGTTCTCCCCCCGGGCTCTTGTCCCTGGCCTTGGTGTTCTGCTGCCCACAGTGGGCAAACTCAGAGTACTGGACACGGGGGCACTGGTCTTGGTTCTAACTGCCACTGTGACGTGAAAGCAGTAGTTAAGGCAAACGTGGAGCATGCTGTGGGTAGCAGATGGTAAGAGAATTTATCTGTGTAGTTGCTGAACTAACACGCACGTGAAAAGTTTTCAAAAGCCCTTTGCTTGTCTGCGTTTGGATAGATTTGCACGAGAGCAGTAGTAGAAGGTACAAACTGGTACTAAGACCTGTCGCATTTCAATTACAAACATGCATGTGTGAGGTACTACTTCCGATTATTTTTTTTATGTGCCAGTAACGTAGAATATTTTCCTCTAACTTTGTTCCAAAAACATTTGAGTAAATTCTTCTGAAGGTTCCCCCAAATATACTAGGCAATTATATGACAAGAGGAAGACTTAATGTTAGCGAAACTTTTAGCAGCTGGAAACAGGAACTTAAAAGGGCAAATGCTGGGCAACATAGGGATTTCAGCGCTGTCAATGTTGTGTATCAGCTTGATGCAGAGGTTTTTGAATGTTATTTTAAAATATTTTAAGTGAAATGTGTTGTACAGTAACAGGATAATTATGTACTATTAAGATTATATGAGTTTCAGTTGCAATATGGAAGACTGGTGCTTAAAAGTCTGATTTCAGCATATATTAGGTTTAGTTTTAATTTTAAACATAGCTTTTTGCTTCTCTGTAGGACTGGTGTCTCAGTCTAGTTGGAGAAAACAGTTGGCTGTTCTCAGTTACAGGCAAATACAAAAATGTAGACTGTAGATTGCTCAAATGTGAGATTATTAAGGACTTTTGCTTACAATAACATTACTGTATCAAAACTATAATCTTGGCAATGTTTCTCTAGACATACTTGAAATTGGTTACACCCATCTTTTGGCTACATAATGTAGGGCTGTAGTTGTTAGGGCTGAATTATATTTACAGGATGATGTCGCTGATTTCCCTTTGCTGCTGCATCTGTTTCAAATGACTTACTACCAGTGTGTTTTCTTACACACGGATTATTGACTTTTGAAATTCAGTCCTTCACCATAAAATGCTGTTTCTTCTGCAGACAGGGAAACATTTCAAAGTTGCAGTGAAGTCTGAGAAACAGACTTCCACGGTATCTAGAGCGAAGCATTGCCTTGGATGATCGAGTCTCAATAATGAAATCTTTCCTGGGTTAAAGATTACAACACGATGCCACCCTATTAGCAAAGATGAATAGAATGTTTCAATAAAGTGTTTAAAATGCATTTTGCTGGGGAAGGAAATCCTAAGATGTTTGGTGAGAACCTCAGCTAAAAGGGGTAGTCTGTCCCGAAGCAGGACAGGTCCATCCAGGCCACTGTCCTGCTCCCCACGAGCACAGGTGCTGTAAGGAAGGGAGCGTGTTGGCTAGGACGATACCAAGGGACATCTCCCTAGAGCACGCTCCCTGGCTCAGGCAGTTCCTGAGCCAGAACGGGATCATTGCATTTAGTAGGCGTAATGATCCTTTTCTTCCCTGAATGCTTATTGCTTTTTGACCCTGTGTAACCTTTTAGTATCCATAACATCTCACTGCAAGAATTACCATGACCTAAATTAGCACGCTGTAAAGAGCCACTTCTGATGATGATTTTGCATCTGTCCTATAGTAATTTAATTTGGTATCTCCTAGACAGTGAGCAATCATTCATCCTCTTACTGTCCAGAATCTCTCCACTACAGCCAGAATACTTAATACAGCAGTGTCTTAAAAATATTACTAACTTTCATGAAGTTTAAGGGACACAATCTAGTTGTCCGTATATGGTCTGTGTAACTAATGAAAAGTGCAGTTTCATATAAAAATTTCAGTGCGCTTTTTTGCTTTGATATTAAGTAACTGTTGCTACTGTATCCTGTAATTTCAGTTAGTTTTGCCATGTGCAATTTCAGCATAGCTTTGTTGATCAAAGGCATTGGTTTATTCTGAAGAATACTTTAAAGTAAAATATGTATCTGGGTTGATGATTTCTCACTGTTGAGACAGCACTGTTTGAAAAGAACAACAATATTAAGTTTGCCAGAAACGGTGATGGGCTTTTAACTACAAATGTGCTGCCAAGCTGTGTGGCAATGATTGCTCTGTATAATTCCTTTTTAAAAACTATTTTCAGATAGCTTAATTTAATCTGTTTGTTGTCAGGCCTTATCATTTGTGGGAGGCTTGGGGTTTTTGTTTTTCTTTCTAGCTCAGTTGTTGTTGACCTACTTGTCTGTTTTAAAAGTAAAAGTATTTTTTTTATTGACAGTCTGTAAACTAAAATCTACTATTCGAATATAAACTTTTTCAAATAGCATACATCGTCTTAGAGTTTTCATATGAATTTCCTATTAGTGCAGGAAGGCCAAACGGTGTAAATGGTATTATGATAAGCAAATAGGAGGTTTAAAAAGTGGTGAAGTACAAACTGAATTAGGAACTTTGTTATTGATCAGTATACTTGCTGTCAAATGTCCATTTAATTTCCTTGTTAATGGTGGGAACCCAGACTGGCAGTTTGTCATACTTCCTTTTCTTTCTTAAAAGGAATGCAAAGATGTCATTTGATTGACCTAGTTTATTTTCTAGTTTTAAACTAGGTTAAATTAAAAATGTAAAGGTTACTTTCCTTCAAAGCTGCTGAATAAACTGTTGCAATTATTAAAATACTTATTTGGTAACTAGATGTGTTTAAATTTTATTTCAGTAAGTTATTATTGTAGATGCAATTTGTAATTGTAACGTATGATATAGATGCTGTAGGATTTCTTCTGTTGAGTTGGAGAACATCAAGCAGGCATAAGTTTCATTTGAAGAATCTGTTGTGATACAGCTGTGTGAAGATTATCCTATCATAGGTGTTGCTGTATATGAGAACACTGTTGCAAATGCCTATTTACCCTTTTAATTAAATAAGTATTTACCACATTAAATCCTCTAATTTGTTCCGTTTGAATTCCATTTTTTTAGTTGGGTTCACAGCTCTGCTAGTTCATTTTAGCACCTCCATAGCAAGCTTTTGCCTTACTGTGGCCTCGTTTGTCACTTTCAGATGCAGTTTTGACTTAACTCGTTCCTCTTTCTGTGCATTCATAATATGAAGAGTCTCTTCATGATTGTGGTTTGCCTTATGGGGCAGTGTTGGCGTTGGCGTCTTATTCAGTACTTACATTTATTCCTGGTTTTGAGAACCTCACTGCATTCTTGTTATTATGCAGATTATGCTCAAATCTGCTACAGGCTTATGTCTACTTATAGTACATTTGCTACCCTTGCATAATTTCACTAAATGACATAAATAAAAGAGAACAGAAATACCAGCTATTTGGTACTGAGAAGGAATGCAGACTGGTTGCTTTTTGTTTTCTTTATCTTCTCTTAATGAATAGAGAGTGGTAATGAATGAATGAAATGACTGCTTTGGCTTACTCTTTCTTAAAGAGAGTTTTGGAATACTTAAAGGCTTTTCCAAGTGTCAACCACTGAATTATTCTGGAGAGTGCTTTTAGTCATGTTTTTTCCAATGTCAAGTGGGCCATATTATGTGAAGAACTTTTTCCATAAAAGTATTTTCATCGAGTTTTCAAGCTTTTGTGTTTTCATGGCATTTTAAATGGCTATATTTTTATTTCTGTTTAACGATATACATCATGTTTGCTGGTAAATTGAGCTGAAGTATTATAGGAACACTGCTTCCAGTATTATGGAAACATTACTTTCAGTTTGGTTACTCGCAGTTAACTTCTAAATTGTTCATTTTGCTCCATTTTGTTTACAATTCAAAATGTGTCCTGTTGAATTTCCGAGATAAAAGTTTTATTGAGAACATCTGACAGTAAATAAGAAGCAAAATTTGGTGCTGTACAGAGAATCTGAGCTTAAAATGGAATGAATTTAAGTAGCGTTTTTTCAAAGGAAAATGTAATGATACTCAACACATGCAAGTTACTTGCTGTCTTTTGTGAACTTTTGCCATGCTGTTTATTGATTGTGATAGTGAAGCATTAGTGCAGCAATTAGCTTGATAATAAGCGGTTAAACGTTAAAAGCTTTCTGACAACTTGATGTATGTCTTTGGCATTAGCTAGCTGCTCATTTATTTTGAAGAAGCTTACCTCTGATTCAGTTTGCCTGATTGCATGAAGCAGAGCCTCAAGACTATGGAAATCTGTAGCCTGTCACTTCCTCCAATTACTGGATTCAGTGCCTGCTATTGAGAAATGCTTATTTTCAGAGGCTTTATGTGTTCTGCTCAGTGTTTGCTGAGTAGGAACTGTAGCTAAAAATAACTAAAATGAATTCCTCTGTCCCTCTTTCTTTCTGTCTCACTGCAGGATGACGTAGCTTTGCCAAGGATTTATCAGCTAAGCAGAAAATGAGCTTAACATCCTGGTTTTTGGTGAGCAGTGGAGGCACCCGCCATAGGCTGCCACGAGAAATGATTTTTGTTGGAAGAGATGACTGTGAGCTGATGTTACAGGTAATTGCATCAGCCTTCCATGTGCGATTGCTCAAATCTTGAACCAGTTTTATATTCCCTTTGAAAATTAAAATTGCCAGATGTTGGGAGGGGTGATAGTTTTTGGTTAATCTTTTGTGTTCATACAAAAAGTTACTTTGAATATATTGTCATCAATCATACACTTACTGTCAAAGTGTAGAGGATCATACTTCCTTTGTATAAATCACATACAGAATGCAAAAATAGAAGATTAAAGAAATTTTGCAATACGATGAGTAAACTGTGCTCCATAATACGTGATAATGCTATGTCCACTGGATGCTTTTGAAAAGAGCTTTCTTTTGTCTGCAACTTGTAATCTAATTTAATCACATGATTTGATGTAACTCTATCCCCATGCCCTGATCTCCTTGCACAAAGGCAAGTGAAATTAGTAGAGAAGAGTATTTCTGTATCTCTAAGGAAGTTGAGTGACTCAGTAATGGTTTCAGTTTAACTGTAAAAATACAAGTCTTAGTCAAAATAGTTTAATACTTAAGTAGCTTCCTTAACTTTTGGGTCGCTATGGGGAACTCTTAGAGGGCGTGTGTAGCCATTGTTGTGTAGCCATACAGCAGGCGCTTTGCCTTATCAAAGCTGTAGTCCTCTGAGCTTCTTTCTAGTGTATTTATTTTTGAATGGTTAATGGTAATATTTTGGGGAAAAAAATCTTGTCTTTGGTTACTATAGAACTATTATGAGGATTAAACTTTCATATTCTCATTTTACTACTCAATAAAATACTTTCTTTTGCATTCTTTGTTCTCAAGAATTGTGTATGGAGCCATTAACGGCTGGATTAGAGTCTCACTTGCAAATGAAGTGCCTAGAGACCTATTTTTATGTGTATTACTGAGAATGTAGTTTCTCTACGTAAACTGCATTTGGCTGTCAACCTCAGAAGGTATCCAAAGGGTTTATTGGAGATAGAAATAACTTTATCCTGTTATAAAGTAGTTGAAAATACTCAAATTTCTCTTAAAAAAAAAACAAAAAACAGGCAGTATGAGGTCTTGGTGATTTATGAGGGAAGTATTTCTTTTAACAGGAAAAAAAAAAGGGAAGAAAAAGACAAAAATAAGGTGACAACAACAACAAAAACACCATTGGTTCCTACCCAGGAGATTATAATCGCATAATACTTTTATTTTACCACTAGCTTGTTGCAATGGTTTGTTGTCCCTGAAAAAGGCAGCCTTTTCTCCTTCTGTATCCCCTATGCCGTTGCTGGCATCTCTTTCTGGTTTAGGTCATTAAACTGACAGCAAACTTTACTTTTTTGAGGAGGGGAGTGAGATGATATTTTTACACCTTACATGACCAAAACTTTGTGCACAAGTTGGAAAAATGTAAATATTTCAATAGTTTAAAGGTAGTAATACACTTCAAGTAATATATGCCTAATTAGACATGTAGGAAAATTGGTTCCCACCTCCCCTTCCCAACAATAAATGTTATTTCCTGTTTAATCCATGTAGTTTTTCATGCCAGGGAGAATAATAGGGTTGCAACTTGTTGGAATGTGACTGGTTGTCTACAAACTTTGTATTAAAATTCACATACGCACGTTTTCACTTGATGGTATTGAAGAAAAATCATATAAATACTGATTGCAGGAGCTACTGTTACTTCTATTTCTCTAAATGTAAGTTTTTTGTTCTGTATGAAATTTAGAGGTGCAGATTTCTTTCCTAGATGTTAGGGAAAGTGGAACCAATTTTGTAAAGACAATGATTTCTCAGCACTTAGTGGTTTTGTTAACTCGTTTTTCTTTATGATTTCTAATATTCCCATCTCTACTGCAATACTAATTTTTATCATACTTATTAGCCCTTTAATATTCACTCGGATAGGCTGCCTGCAAGTCACTGTCGTGTCAGGCCAGCCTTAGATCTGCTCAAGGTCTCGTTCAACACAAATGGTTTGTAGACAATATGCTGTATCTAGCATATGCTGCTGCAAATATATTTAGCTGAGTAGAAGAGACTAAGAATTCTGTCTGATAGGTAGTTAATCATTCATGAAGCCAAATATCTTGATTAACAAAATGAGTTGAATTTTCTACTTTCTGCTACCTAAATGGAGGATTTAAAACACTTATAGGAAGGATTGTTTTTAGCTTTATATACTCAAACCTAGGTTGAGTTCCTTGCTCTGTGTCATTTTCCTTAAATTTCTCTGTAGCTGAAGAATGTATGATATATGCATATATAGTGTGAGGAAAAAACATGGTGCATTGTGTTTTGCAATTTTCTCATTAGTAAATAACATAGGTTTTAATGACCCCTGTCTGTGGCTGATCAGTGTTTAGAGTGAAGCTTAATACTTGAGTGTTTACTGTTTTATTTTACAAAACTTCAGTCATCATTACCTCCAAAAGCAGGTGCCTCTGATTAATATTTTGAATAGAATCTAGCCATTTACGGACGTTAGTTGTTGTCTGTCGACTTTAGAGGTAGTAAAAAGAATCAAGGGGCCTGGTGATTTTCAAGCATATTCTGTGTAGCCTGCTGTTAGGCCTACATGCCAGCATGGCTGTGACACCACATATTGCTGAAGGGGGAGGAACCCACCAAAGGAGAGGCTGATAATGTGTTCTTGTTCTGTATGTATAGCTCTTTGTGTAGGACCTTCCATTCCACTCCTGACAACTTGGTTGTTCTCTTACTGCCAAGCATGTGGATAATGCATGATAAAGAAAGTAGAATTTAATGCTTTTATTCATAATCTCTTGACAGAAAACATGTTATAAAAGCCTTACTAAAAAGCATATCAGCTCTGTTGTGTACTTTATAGCATTAGACCTCAGCTCTATGCCTGACCACTATTCTTCTAATAGGGATTTTGTTCATGTCTGGGAATACAGATTTACTTTTAGCTGGGTTATTTCGTAAACATACTCAAACATGGTATGCAGTCTTTGTATTAAGCTAGCTGCTCCAATACACCAGCTTTCTTGTGGATAAATACTATGTTTTCCACTTCTTTCACTGTTACGTTTAGAAAACCTTTTGGATCTTGAAGGGGGCAATCATCTCCAAGGTAACAAAAAATAAATAAGTCTAGATTGTTACTCATATCAAAATTATTTCAAAAGAAGAATACTTTTTTGTATTCTGAGAATATATTTTTTAGTATTCTGGATTGGACTGAAAAGTAATGCCAGTTACAAATTTATTTTAGCTGAGGATGGAGTTTTCCTCATTACATGCATACAGCTCTTAGCACAGTTATTCTGTGATTAAAATTATTTCTGCAGTCATATATACATCTTTGTACGGAGTCTGGCTGGGATGGAATTAGTTTTCTTTGTTGCAGTCCTTAGGGTAGCATGCTTTGGATTTGTGACCCAAACAGCTGATATGAGACTGATGTTTTAGCTGTTGTAGAACAGGGTTTACACAGTGCCAAAGCCTTTTCTGTTTCTTGCTCAGCTCCTCTCCTCCATGAGTATATTGGGGGTGCACAAGAAGCTGGGAAGGGACACAGCCAGGGCAGCTGACCCAGACTGACCAAAGGGATATTCTGTGCCATATAATGTTGTGCTCTGCAATGAAAACTGAGGGGAGGCGGTTTTGGGGAAGGTAGCTGTTGCTCGCAGACTGGCTGGGCATCAGTCTGCTTGTGGGAGGTGGTGAGTGATTGGTTTACATCATTGGATTTGTTTTGTTTTTATTTTATTCTTCCTCTTTCCTTCCTTTAACTCAACCCATGAATTTTATTGCTTTTGCTCTTCCTATTCTCTTCCCCCATCCCACTGAGGGGAGTGGGGAGAGCAAGCAAACAGCTATGTGGTGCTTAGCTGCCAGCCAGGGCAACACAGTCACATAAAGAGTAATTTTGGTAGGACTTATATTTGAATGGAATGCGGCAATAATAAATTGGAAGGAAAAATGACGTTTCAAAGATTAGCACAATATTCGGACTTGTAAAGATCATATGTAAAGAATAAAAACGAGTTCAATTATATGCGAGTAGTCTAAGCCTGAGGAGAGCCATAACATTGTGCAGAATTTCAGGTGTCACTTTAAAAGCCACAGACTTAAGTAATCATTCTTACCATTTCAGAAGATGTGACAAAATATTGTGAAGCCTTAAGGATCTTTTTATAAGTGTCAGTTCCATTTTAATTTTTTTAATAGGAAGTGGCACATAAAGATAATAAAATAATTGATTAATAACATATATTTGAATAAAATAATTGGAGAAAGTTCAGAAATTTTTCTCATAACTGAGGTAAAGATAAGCTAATTCATGTGCCTGCGTTGTCGCCCCACTTGTGGAGAAAAGTATAATCTTGACATTGTAGGTTCAGCAGAACACCCACATCAGTGAATTTGATTTTACTGAGCTTATTTTCACTTGAGGAAAGGTTACTAAACCCATAGAAAATGAACTATAGCAGTATATCTTCATCCACTGTTAAGAACGCTTAAGTGATGTAGTATACTAGTGCAGTGTATTCTGGCCTTTGTATTCTGGCCCCCTTTCTATTTCCCTCAAGACTGTAGAGCAGATTGGCTAAAATAAAAAGTGTAGAAATAACATAGTAAATGTAAGCAGAAGAGATTTCACTTCTATAAGGAGAAAGCAAAGCAGTCAAAAGATCACATGGAAAGGAAAAATAAGGAAGTAAATTGAAGGAAGGAGGGAAAATAATACTACCAAGTCACAAGAGATAGAGAAGGAATGAGATGATGAGCATGGGATTCTGAGAAGAGAGAGGATTTTCTTAGGAGTCATGGTTGCATGGTCTGGTGCCTTGAACTGGCTAATGCGCTGATAACCTGAGATCCTTAGAATAGACAGACCGCGGGTGCTGGTACGGGAATGAGCACAAAAGTCATTCTCAGTATAGGTCTATATAGGTCTGGGAACTGCTTCATGATCACCCCAAGTCCTGAACAGTGAGTCGAATAGCAGGGGTAGAAGATACGAACCTGAAACTGAAAAGAATCCTGTTGGAAGAAATTTGCTGCTAGAGGATCATGTCAGGACACAGCACTAGGAGAATTACCAAGAAAAAGAGACTGGGATCAGGTGTGCACAGCTGGAGAAGATGAGCTATGGGCTACATCCAGTTGGGAACCCATCTAAAGAGCTGTCAAGGTGCTGCAAGGGTGTCATGTTGTCATGCATGCATGACATGGCTGGAAACCTGCTTCCAGCCCCACCTCTTCCTTTTTTGAAATCAGCACCTCAGGCTGTGAACACTTGGCCTTGGGCAAGCACTACGAGAGGTATTTCGCTCACAGGGAGATGGTGTTCTCAGAGAAAATAGTAACAAGGGTTGTTCCTGACCTATGGGTTCACATTTGGAAGTGAAGTAAAAAAATAAATAAATAAATAAAAATGATGAAATACTAAAGGATAAAAGAAAGAGTCAGAGCTGATGGGACTAGTGTCTCAGGGGCTGCTCAGACATTTAGTGAAGAAGTTAATAGGTAATTTGTTTAGAAAATAGAGGTTAAGAGGAGACAATTTGAGTGCTTTTATACTATGGTATACAAGAATCCCAGGCAACGTAATGAAGGGTTTGCTAATGCATGACAGGAAACTTTGGAGAGAACAGCAGTACCACAGAATAATATTCATCTTTTGAAAGAAGCATGTAGTTAAGGAGAGAGGGAAATAAGGGTGAAGTTGATAATGTAAGATTAAACATCAGAGATAGTATGGGGAATAGAAAAAGAAGTTCTTGGGATAAGATATGGCTGGATGTAACTTATTGTATCTGAGGAAACATTAAGAAAATAATTATTCTGAATTAATTTTATGATTATGCTATGGGCATCTAGAGTCAGAGTTGGATGTGGTTAGCAATCAAGTTAGTGTGGGACTAATTTTTTTTTGCATATAGTTTGAAGAGACGTGTCGTGTGGAAAGAACAGAATTGCGCTAGTCTAAGAAATAGCCGTTAATGCTATCTTGATCTGTTTTTTAAATACCTTAGCTTATTTTGTGTTCTTTCTAATATTTTAGTCACGAAGTGTGGACAAGCAACATGCTGTACTTAACTATGATCCCTCTACGGATGAACACTTGGTGAAGGATTTGGGCAGCTTGAATGGGGTAAGTTAATATTAGAAATGGATAGCTCTCCATAGTCTTTTTTTTTTTCAGCAAGGAGACTGACTTAACAAGTGTTCCTTAATATCTTCTTAATGCAAGTTTGAAAATGGGAGGAACATTTGAAAAGAAAACATAGTTTTGTGGGGTGTCAGTTAAAGGACTGGAACGAAGTCCTTTAATAAGAGAGTCTTGGCAATAGAAAGAAACTCAGAAGAATACAAAGGGATATTTTACTCTTCTGTTTTTCAGAAATGTAGAAACAGAAAATCTTAAATCGATTATATACTAAAAAAAAAAAGGCATTTTTCAATCTCTAACATTTTTGCTTAAGAAATGGACGTATATTTTATATGCTATTCCTTGTTATCCTTTTTCATACAGAAAAGAATGTTACTTTATTCTGTATGTGAAAACAAATTTTAAGTATGCAATAACCATGTTGCATGTAAACTTATTTAACATATTTTATGTTTGCATATACTTTCTCAGAATCCTTTGTGTCAAAATCCCTATGAATAATGTATAAATGCAAATTATTACAAACTAACATAGGACAAATGCGAAGTTATGAGCAGAAGTTTCATCTTATATTTTACATTTTAAGGCTTTTCTAGGTGTTGCATATACAAAATTCTAGGTAAGCGTCACCTTTTATAAATGTTTTGAATATTATAGTAGATTATTAAAAACTTAGTGGCTTTGTCATATTTTAGTAGCCCTTTAGATATTTCTTTGAGCTGTTGATAGATGTTAGTTATGGTTGATATTTTCTCTGTTTGTCTATGTCATGAATGTATGTAGAGTACGCTAAATTGTGAGTTCATCTGTGATACCTATTCATTATCAGTAGCTTCCTAAGTATTAATTTCAGTAAGCATTGCCAAGTATTTTAAAAATATGTATAAAGATGAAGAAGAAATCCCAATTTTCTGTCTGTTAGCGTTGATTTCTAACTTGGTGTTTTATCTTGAATTGCATTTCAAAATAAATACTCAGACTGTCTTTATTAGTTTTTCTGTATTTTAAGGTACAGACCTTAAGACATATGTAGGCAACTCAGCCTTCCAAAGGTTCAGAGTCTCAACTCCATCTGAAACCAGCGTAACCTGAAAGGTTATATCCTTTGAATAGCTGTATGCAGATGAGAACTTTGCTCCTTAAATATTTAATATACCTCTGTATTTTGAAAGTCAGTGCACTGTTTCAAGGAGATGATCAAAATTCAGATCATAGTAATTTCTTGGAGAGCCACTTGATTTTATTCCCAAATTCTGTGTTATTCTTGTAATTAATAGGCATACCTTATTTTCATTGCCTTCTCACAAAACTTGNGGTCTAAAGAGGTTAGCTTTCTGTGACTGTACCTCATAGCATAATTCAGCTAGCTTCTGTGTGCAAAGGCTGTTTTGAAGCCATCTTTGGAAAGTATTATCTGGTGTTGGGATCAGGGAGAGAGCTACTAAATCCAGTAGAGTCTGTGATAAATTAGGTTAAATAAATAAAGTAGATAAATTAGTGAGAAAGCATGCTTTCCACTATGGCTTTAAAATCTGACTTGGTTTTGGCAGACTTAATTGGTGACTTCCTGGAGAAAATGACAGCTGAATTCTACAAAGAGTTCTTCAT
>VXAL01007011.1:3388-15979 GCA_013399475.1 Chauna torquata
TTTTTTTTTTTGTAGTCAGGAGTGGGCTGTTGAAAATATTCAAGTTTTAAGTACCTCCTACTGATTACCTAAACATTAAATTTTAGTATTTAAAACACTAAAAAGTAGTATCTATTACTTATGAAAGATGTAATAATATCAGCATAATTTGTCCAGAGAATGAACACAGAAGTACAAATTCTGTATGTGAACATATTGTCATGCTAATATTCCAAAATTCCTACACAGATGAGACATCTTCATTTAATTAAAAACTGATCATTTCATATTGAAATGAATCACGGTAAAAGACAGACTGAAATTTTGAATTTTTTCATTCAATTTGGTGGTCCTCGGATACAACCCTGGACACTGGAGTAACAAGCCTGCTTTAAAGACCAGTAAGGTATATAATAACACTTCTTAAAATGTCTACAGATAGATATCTCTTCTCCAAACATTTCTTTTCCACAGAAGGCCAGAAAACAGGGCTAAGAGGCATCTGGAGACCACTTTTCCAAAGAGATTATCACCAGTATCTAAACTTTGACATTNNNGAAACTTGTTCACTTTTTTGATGATCAATTTTCTGAATTTTCCTTCAAGTTGAATTTCCAACTTAGTTATTATGCCCTCAACTAGGAAGAAACCAATCTGTAATTCCACAGTGTGTACCTAGCCTTCTGTAATCAGAAATATGTCTCTACATTCTCCACTCTGTATTTTAATTAATACTGAAATATTTTTTTGGAAGAAAAACTGTACAGCAGTTGCATCACATAAGCATCAGAGCATCAAGATAAAGAAGATTTCAAAGGTTCAGGTTGGTACATCTGGCATTCACTTGAGGCTAAGAACTGTATTTTCAAAGACAGATAGGTAGGCAGTGGGATTTTGAACATCTTACAGGCACGTAAATTCAGTAATAGAAGCTTTAAAAAAATCCCACCGGGCATTATTTACCTGCTTAAAGAGCACTGAAAGTCAAGCTTTAGAACATATGGGCCCTGGATATATACATTATCTTTTCCTTTCCAATTACTTCTTCCATCTCTTAGTAGCTCTAGAATTACACAAAGAACTTAGATCTTTATGTGGAAAAATCAGTAAGGTGCTTTCACTGCATGTTGAATAATGATGCATCCATGATACAATTTAAGATGGAATGTGGGAATGTGGTGCTACTAGTGAAGAGTTTGATTCTTTTGGTATTTAAGGATGCACTTTAAGCATCTTAAGTGCAATTTAATGGCTAAAGGAGCATTGGTTAACCTGGTATTTCAGAAAAAATAAAAACAATAATGGTCTTACCTTATTGAATACAGTTTTGCTTCAGTTATATGCTTCAGTAGATGAATAGAAAGTTTCAGGAGCTGTATGGTTTTAGAAACATACTGAAAACTGTAAAAGAAAATGAGAAGATTTAAGAAGCTGGGATTTAGGGCAACATATAGTACATGGGATCTCTTCTTGGTCTTCAGTTTCTATTTAGATTATACTTGTATGATTAAGTAACAAAGTTTTACAAAATAAACTATGCTTTTGTGGAAACAAGGAAGATTCAGCAAATTCCTTACAAAATCTGTATTTAAATAAATGAAACATCAAAACTTCCTTTACCAAACTTTATAGTTTCCAAGTTCTTCAAATTTAGTTTCTATGTTTCTTACTCCAAGATCTGTTTCAGTATTAATGTCAAAGAGGATGCCAACATTGCTGTCATCTGTGTGACTCCTAGTAATCTCCAAGGAGGAGGCACTAGTGGCCAGAGAGGGACTTAAAAAATAATAATTTCATGTTTCAGAAGTGTCTGTAGATTAAGTATGTAGCTACTAAAATATTAAACATAAGGCTGAACACATACTAGTTCATCTGTTGAATGTTAGCGCTGACTGAGAGTACAGTCGAATTTCTTTTCATCTAAACCAACATTTATCTTTGTACAAATACACATTATCTAGCAAGTCCTGTTGAAGCAGCACCTTTCCATTGTTCATCATGTGTGCACCTCACCTTTTACAAAGAGTTGGCCTTGTTTTCTCTCCTCTAAATGTAACTGTATCTATCCCAATTAAAATTTTCATCACTTCCCTGATTAAGATTACGACCAACTTTCTTTCCTCATATTAAAAAGGATGTTAAAGCCTTCTTTCCTGTCATTTTATCTCAAATGCAAACAGCCATTTCTTCTTGTCTCACAGAAGAGTTCATTCCCTGAATCTATATAAAAGAACACTGACAACACAAAAGTCTAAATCTGGTGCTGAGGCTGCTTTTGATGAGATCGTTTTATTCCTATAGTAGTGCCTTGATTAGATACCACTTTTCAGACAGGTGTTACGATGGATCCAGCTCCAAAATACATGAAGTTTTGTTTCCAAATTTTGCATTATCTGCTCTTCCAGGTGGAGTACTGTCAAACACACTGAATTTCCTATTACAACAGTTGAAGGCACCCTTATTCTTCTTAATTATTATTATTTTAGTCTGCAGACTTTTTTTTTTAAAAAAAAAAGATAAAAATGCACTGACATCCAATAACCTTTAGAAGATGTGATCTTTGTGAGTGAGAAAACTAAATATTAAAAAATCTTAAATATGTAACCTGTAATTCAGTCTGACATCACATCACACCGGACTGTTGCTCTTTAAGAAATATGCTACCCTCAACAGTAACGTCATTAACGGGTGATGGGAATAAGACTGTAATATTTAGCTAGGTTGCAACAACAAAGCACATTTGGGAAACATTTACTGGAGCCTAGAGAAGATGGATAAAAATCAATATTGCCTGTTGACTACATAGCTATTTCATTCTCCAGTTGCCAACAAGCCATAAATTGGTGCTAGAATTAGAATTCTGACATATCATTAATCAGAGGAATAAATATGAAACAGCTTGATGAACCTTGGTATAAGAAACACTTTCAAATAAAAAGTCATCCCATATGTGTCATTTCTTACTAGGTCTTTATATAATTCAACAAATTGTATCATAAATTTTGGCAAAAGGGACACTGGAGCTGCCAGTTTTTTTTAAAGGGAAAAGCTCAAAAGATAATATTAGTTCCACATCACACATAGTAATCCAGCTTTTCCTACTTTTATGTGGATCTAAATACTGTTTTCAGTAATGAGCGTATAATCCTATGACGGTAGGTATGCACCTAATTTGACACTTTAAAGTTCCAGTATTCTACATCTCTGTTTTGATCCAGCTGTCTGATCAGTCTTACTTTCTCCTTTCAATCCACATGGACATTCTTTTGTTCAGCCAGCTACAGTCAGCATCTTAGTAGAGTGATATCAGTAATGAATTTGGTTCAGTGAAGACAAACAAGAATTTTGCTGTTAACCTCCTTAGAGGCAAGGTTGGACGCGTTTGTTGATGGTAGCTACATCTCAGCACAGAGGTCTTTGGAGTTTGTGCCAATGCTTCCTTTTTAAAAAGGGATAGAAATTGTCCCTTGGCCAGCAGAACTAATGAACCTCCTTTTCCTTTTCCTTTTCCTTTTCCTTTTCCTTTTCCTTTTCCTTTTCCTTTTCCTTTCCCTTTCCCTTTCCCTTTCCCTTTCCCTTTCCCTTTCCCTTTTCCTTTCCCTTTCTTCCTTTTCCTTTCCTCAGGGGGATGGTGAGAACTGTGTTCTTACTCACCCATTTTCCTATCTCTTATGATTTGCCAATCTCTATTGTAAGCATCATTTAATTACACAGTCTTATACTGAATAAAAAATGTCACTCACCAAGTAATATAATACTTTAGAACTTCCTGGACAAGGGGTTAGTAACATTTCAAGAACAGAGGGACACTTATGAAGTGTTCTTTCACTTTGATCTTTCTATAGATAAAGAGTAATTGGCATAACAACAGAAGCTGCAGTTCAAAATGGCAACGGAAAGCTTTTTCATCTCCTCCACTACTGGAGAAACAGCTTTCCTCCTTCCTCTGTTCCCTTCCCAGGACACACAGATTTCCGCTAACTACAGAACTGGAGTGACTCTGCTCTTCTTCCATGTTTCAAGGGGAAGAGAGAGGAGAGCACCAGCTGAGGGGAGGAAATGGAGGATGCAATCAAAATCCCCCTCCTTTTCCTCCTCTTGTGTTAAGGAGCCAGGCAACACAGTTGAACTCTGGCAGGTGTAGGAAGGGACAGGGTGGAGGCAGAAGCTGAGCAGACTGGAATACTGGACAAGGACAGAAGACTGTAAGGCACAAGAGTACCACCACGGGTACTGCAGTGACATGTCTTCATCCTCAGCGTTTCCTTATTGCTTGTCTTCTATACATGCATCATATTATGCACATGTAGAATTGCAATGTTGCCTCTGTAACAGTTTAATCATCCAGCATTATCTGTTCCGTGCTTGAAACACATCTTTTGCATGTCCCCAGCCTACAGGAGGTTGAGAAGCAACAAGTGCTGTGGCTGGCTTCAAGCTACATGTATGCAAATTGTCCAGACAGCAGAATTGTGTTATGATCAGGCAAGTAGCCTTTCTGTTAGTGGATTTCTGCTTTTCTTGAAGGAAGGAAAGTAAGTACTGTTAGCTTATTTTATTTCAAAAATAAATAAATAAATCATCACACTAAGGAAGATAAGCCAATAAATGCAAAGATTAGGCAGGTGGAGGAAGTAAGTTTGCAGTCATGTATAAAGCTTTTCATCTGGGACAGGATAAATTTAGATTGTTGAAAGAGTAAGTTACTGGTTACTTGGAGCTATTATGCCTTTATTTTAATCGAAGATTTTTTTTTTTTTTAATGTTAGTGGTAGTTGTAGAAGTACAGATGGTGTCAAGATCCAGTCTGATGCTTTGAAGATCTTCATTGCCTAGTGTAGAGATATTTCCTGGTGTCAGGTGGCTGCACGGATGTGCATATGTTGTTACCAGGCATGCTAAATCGCATAAAGTCAATGCTATGACATACTCTTTTCTTTCCATACTAACTGCTGTGGTAGGGCTAGTAATAGACAGTGAATGTTGCAGTCTGTTCTGGGTGTGTGTCTGCCGTCAGGCTTATCTGGAGTTTTTGATCCCTTGCAGTGTTCTGATTGTGCCTCTTGTCTGGGATTCTTTTAAGTTCTACTATTTGTATGTTAGCATTAACTCTACTGCAGGGCAGCATTTAGATCTTTGTGTGTTTTTGAAATAATCCTATAATCCTTTCACTTTCTAAATTGTTATATAATTTGGAATAAGTAAAAGCACTATATGTGCTTATGGCCTGCTTTACAGACACCCTGAGCACTTAAAGATCACACTGGTTTATCAGAAAATCAAGAGATTACACAAATTAGAAGTTGTTATAAATCTAAATCAAGTACTTTTAAAGGCCTGTATTCCAGGACAACAAAGGTACCAAAAATCCCCTTATTTCCTCAGATCCTTCTTGTTATTGGCCTCAAAGTAACAGGGTCAACAGGGTGGGGCAACTTCTAGTGCATGTATGTGCATAAATGCATGTATTTCAGGCTGCCTGAATGCTCTTTTTATGAGGTGTTGTAAACGTGTGTGTGTGGTCCAGAACACTCTGACTAAAAGTTATAATCTGTGTTTCTTGTTCAGTGGTTTTTTTTTTAATTAGTAGAGAAATGTTCCCAGAAATTTAAGCTTCAGAATTAACCTTTTTCTGCTCTTCTGTAGACGATTTTCGTATATCTTGTGTTTCACAAACTAGCTATGTGCTCACAGACACTTCAAGGGGTAAAAGAAGTGCGAGAGACAGTGAATGCTGTGAATCTTCTCAGAGTATCAGTTTCAGAAACACTAGCGTTAATCACTGTTGAACAGATCTAGTGTGAAAATGGCCAAAGTGCTCAGTCTTCCAATTTCAAATTTTAACATAGGAAAAAACTGTTGGTTTAAAAAAAAAAAAAAGCCTAAACGTGTTTTGAAGGTCTAGTCTTTCGATTAATATGTGAAAAAAAGATTTTTGTTAATGACAATAAAAAGTTAATGACAGTGTCTGAAAAGTAAAATGTATTGATTTTTCATAAAGCAGGGTTGCCTAAAGAAACCAAATTTTTCACCAGAATCTTTTACCTTCTTACAAAGGATAGTGTAAAAATTTTTGATATTAAGCCTTATACACACGAGCCAGGAAAGCTAATCAAATGACTCAAAAGTGTGTGACCAAATTTACCTGATCTCTCAAAAAATCTCAAGTTGCTGCATCTTAAACAGATATGTTTATAGTACTGTCTGTTCTGCAAACTGCAAAATAAAGAAGGTAGCTTGTGTGCAAAAACTTGTCTCATTGGATTACCAATGACTTCAGTTTGGGTTAATTTACTCTACTGAGAAACAGGCTGAATTAATCTTTGTGGATTTTTCAGGCATTCAGTGTTAACATGGTTCAGCTGCTTCTAGAGTCTGAAATAGTTCATTCAAAGCTATCTTTGTATTGGTGATCTAAGAATTTCCACAAACAAAAGTGTGGGAGTTTTACAGCTTGTCTTTCCTCAGCATACTTTAGCTACTCTGTTTACGAAATAGATTTTGTTTGCTTTTATCAGGTTTTAACTAAAGACTCAAAATAGCATGTCTGATCACTGGTCTGGGACTTGTAGCTGTGAGAATTGCTGGGATTTGGCAGAGGAGGACTGGTGGTACTTATAACTTGGTCAGCATTTTTTCACCGTTAAAGGGCTGAAGAGGAGTAGATATCAATAGTGTCTTTTCTGGGAGGTATAGGAGAGTAAAGTTTCAGAATAATAACTGATGATTGTTGAAATAATCAGTTGGAGAGTGACTTTTTACATGGGCAGATAGTGATAGGACAAGGGGGAGCGGTTTTAGACTAAAAGAGGGGAGATTTAGACTAGATGTTAGGAGGAAATTCTTCACTCAGGCGGTGGTGAGGCACTGGCACAGGCTGCCCAGAGAAGCTGTGGATGCCCCATCCCCGGAAGTGTTCAAGGCCAGGCTGGATGGGGCTTTGGGCAGCCTGGTCTGGTGGGAGGTGTCCCTGCCCATGGCGGGGGGTTGGAACTGAATGGGCTTTAAGGTCCCTTCCAGCCTTCTATGGTTCTATGAAATAAATATGGATAAATCCATACTGAATCAATCTCTTTCTAGCGAGGCATATATGGGGAAGGTGTTATCTAAACTCAAACATGCTAGTCTTATCTCTACAATGAAATCCTTATTAGACTGATTTTGGAATTTGTTCTAAATTGGGTGTTAAATGGCACCTTAGTTTTGATTTGTTGTGTTGACTACAGCATGGATAGATCAGTAAAAGGAAAATCCTTACACATTCTGTTTGAGCTTTTGTCCATTTTGGAGGGAAAGAAGTGTAAACTCCATTTAATTTCGATAAGAAAGGAAACAGTAATAAATACATTACTGCTCAAGCTGTGAAGTAGGGTAGGCAATTAGAATCATAGAATAATTCAGGTTGGAAATCACCTCAGCAGGCCTTCCAGTCCAACCCTCACTGCAAGGAGGATTGGCTGACCTAGATGAGGTTGCATAGGGCCTTGCTTGGGTGCTGCTGCAACAGGGGAGATGGTTTAGATCTTTCATTCTTGCATATGAGTTGAGAGATGTTTAGAATGCATGCTAATTTTTTTGCTGTAAATTGGCAAAAAACAGTATTTTGTTTGTGCTATTTATTACTTTATGCATCTACTTACAATCAAGAAAACACACAGTTTGCTGGGATAAAAATAAATTCTAAAGATACTCAAAGCACATGCAACCTTCATCAGACTTAGCATTTGCTGTTTTTTCCCCTTTTCTATTGGCCTCTCCAATGAGTTTTGCTTTTAAGATTCTGGAGGATTAATTCAGCGTATCTCTCTAGCTTTACCCTCTGTGATCTCACAGGATAAACTTAGAATTAATTCCTCATACCCTCTCTGATGGAGGAGATAAGCCTTTAGATAAAATGTTATTTCAGTTGCTGTCTTATCCGGATGTTTGAGCTGCCAGTTAAATTGTAAATTAAAGGCTCAAAACTCTGGATTATGGACTCCAGCTTCATTATTAATGAAAAATATGCCCTTTTCACAGTTCGTCATTTTTCTGTCTTCCAAAAAACTCTCAGAAATATTGTGAATCTTTTCCACTCTTCTGTTTAAACAAAACAAAGGCACAGTGATACAATCTTCCTTTTAGAAGACTAAGTTTCTACCATAAATAATTGATTTGTGCCTATTCTGTCCACTTGAATGACCAGCCTATGGAAATGTGAAGTTACTTCCGTGAGGTACTTCTTGCTTTGGAATACAGAAGAGACTGAATCAGGCTTCCCTCATTATACTTGTCTGCAAAGTTTGTGTCCCAAATCATAATGTGACAGAAACTTCTCCATTGTCGTTAACATTTGTATACAGCCTGTCAATTTTCCTGCTTCCATTAGCTCCTTTTCCCAATTATGCAGTGGGGATTTATCTCAGTCATCTTTTCATACTTTTAAATTAAGCCAGTTAAATGACTAAATAAAAATTGATTGTAGTATTTCAAAGCTATGTTTTTTCTTGTGCCTTCCTGTAAGGACAGCCTTTTTTTTATAGAATGCTACATGTACTTGCAGTTCTGTTTCCATATGAAATCTTTGTGAAGTTACATTTTAGGTATTAAGATGGAAATCTCGTGAGAGAAGTCACTTATTGGTAAGATCCACAAGATGTTGGTTGGTTCAGATACAACCTCTAACTCTTTGTGTGGCTGCAGTATATATGTGAAAAGGTTTATGGAAATAAAAGAAGTATTAAGTGTTTGAAAGTCTACCTGATAGTATTTGTCATCTTGATAGGTTTTCCTGTTCAGTACAAGCATGATTGGTAGACAGACCAATTCAGTAGGGTTATAGAGTGATCAGCCAAATAAGTGGGAATTTTAACAGTTCAGTGGTATGTATATATCTGCTCATTTTATCTCTTTCCAAACGATTAGTTCTTCAACCTCTGTTCCAGTTTCTCTCTAAAGGCAGTGATTCCCTGAGGCAGAATGCATGCTGACCTTCTGTGATGGGCCAAATCTTTCTCTCTGCAGTTCGCTCAGGTTGGACTGTCATGTCAGCTTGCAGCCTTCAGCCTGTGAAATTAGCACTGCTACATGCTGTTTAGGTACTGTGGTGCATCCCCCAGGTATTTGCATTTTTTATGTACTTTGTATGTTAACTGACCTTGCAACTTTCAATGTTGTCACCATTTGCTTGAAGAGGGCTGAATATGGGAGCTAGGTTCACTTATAAATTGGAAATGTACTTAGTGTCTTGGGGCACTTTGGAATGGAAAGCATTATAAATACGTACATTATTAATGACAGCATAAGTACTTTGTAATAGTGTGTATGGCTTATTGATGAAGGTAACATGAACTGCATTATTATAGAGAGCTATGAAAAAGATATGAATGACAGGATAAAAACAAACAAACAAAACCTCATCTATTAGACGAACAATTTTCCAAACTTTCTCTGTTTTTCATTACAAAACACATAACCACCTTGGGCCAGAGGGAATGTGGTGAGAAAAGCTGAAGATTCTATTCACTGTACAGGGCAAGAAGTGAGGGATGTGTTGTCTTCCTGTGTACAGGAAATGAGTATGCTGAAAGTTAAAAGATGCAATAGTGGTTGCAGAAATGCATCTTGAAAGTGAGGTTCTGTTTAGAGAAGCAATTAGAGTAAACCAAAAATGTGAGGACTTAAACGGTTTGTCTTTGTTGGAAAGTAGTGTAGTTCTTAAGTGGTCAAGAGACCTACTTTCTGTTCTTAACTATGACAAGTTCAGTGTCTCTATTAATTGTCCTTCCATGCTTCATTATAAAACCAGTTGAGGAACCTTAGCTACCTTTCTAATGCTCCAAAGTATGCTATTGTTTTTTAAACACTGCTTATTAGAGGTTTTCATCTTCAGTAGGCATTGAATATAAAATAACTAGCAGAGGATATTATATCCTTCTAAGTGGAATGGTAATTTGAGTAAATTACTCTGTTGGTGTTAGACACAAACTTACGGCAGCCAATACTCTGTACACTTGTTGAATACACGCTTGTTCACTGATTGCTGCCAGGGTAGGTCCCCTCAGACACTTCTGTAGATTCCAACCCTCAGGTTTTATTTCCTTCTTTCCCCCAGTGTTAATAAAAGACTATCTCAAGCTTTCAAGTTGTCCATGCAACTGAGTTTCATGTCATTAGCAAACTCTTCAGGTTCTTTTTGACCTGTGCCAATGAGTATTTCCTTCTTCTGTCATCTGCTTAAATGATAACTGTGGTAGGCTACCATACTTCCCACTTGCCTACTTATCCTTCCTTAAATTTTATTCTCTCTATTCCTTAATATTAAAAGCAAATGAATGGATTCAATGAGGAAAAAATATTTTTTATTGTGGCCTCACTCTTCAGGATAATCAGCTACTTTCATGTGATCCATCCTTTTGACTATTGTATCTTACAAAGCAGCAAAAAATGACTCTGAGTGGGGATTCTAAAATTTTTCCATGATTTAATGTTAAATGAAGTCCAAATTCTATTCCAGACATAATCATAAAATTATGTTTGGAATTTTTCTACTGTTTAGAATAGATCCTAAGTTACTATTTTTTCAAAATTCTCAGAATTAGAGCCAGATGCTGTGATCGGAAGATGAAGGGCTAGTGAGAAAAAGGGAAGTACAAACTGTTGAATATTTTTCATTATGCTCTTCGTAAAATTCTTGAGTTTCCACAAAAATAGATCCTTTCTACGTAAAAGCAACTTAAATCAGTAGGATTAAAGACACAGCAGTGTCCACACTGTTTTTGAATTTTTTTCTTCATTTTAAGATTTTTTGTCATGTACAGCAGACAGCAGCTTTCAACATGTTTTTTGTTATCTCAGTTTTCTGATTTTGTTCCAGTAGCTGTAATTTACACAACAAGGGGGATATCATATTTATTTTACTCACCACCAAGATAGAAAGAAACTTTGTGATCAGAATGCATCTAACAGTGAAATGCCTTGGGTTTGTTGCCAGAGTTCTCAGTCAAAGATACTCTTTTTCTTTTAAAGTAAAAATAGGTAGCATAACTATAAAAAATGGCAGTGTACATCCCTAGGGGATATGTGACTTGCTTCAGAATGAACAAACCCAATATACTTAAGACCAAATTGTGCAAATTCTTATTTGTGTTCTATTACAATTAGTGCACTGTGATTAGACAGAAAAGAGTGATTTAGATTGGACTGACAAAGCTGATTAATTAATTAATCCCTTCTGCTATTTTTGTTATGGTCAAAAGTGCAGTGATCTGTTCATTTGAGATTCAGACTTTCATCACAAGAACGTGCCCATTCATCTAAAAAATGTAGTCCATAAGATTGTCAGATGGGATTCTGTTCACACTGTCTTTAAAAAGCTAGTGCGTTACTCCTTTGTTAACCACTAACTTGTCCAACTAGTCCATTCAGTCTAGGGGGATTGTGTGAGAGAGTAACTGGTTGACACTGTAGTAAAGGTAACTAGTTTGTAAAGACTGATTTTTTTTTTTTTAAACTGTCTTACTCCCTCAACATTTTAGTTTCTTAAAAGGTTTTTGCTTCATTGCGTTGTCATTGGACATTTTGTTGTTCTCTGAGGATCAGCTTAAGAAATTGTATCATTGATCTACCTGTAATGTCAGTTGTATGACTGGCATGCCTTTGCTGGCCAAAAAAGTAATGACTCAAACTAAAGTTTCTGAATTCAGAAGTTACCTGAAATAAGGAACAAGAAATTCCTTTTTGGCAGGTCCATTTAAGAAATGTATAGCAGTGAAGCCTGTGTGTGAGGGAGGTCTTCTTCAATATATATTACAATGGAAGAGACTTGAGCAAAAAAAAGATGAAAATCCAGCTTTCATGCTGTCACTCTCATCTGCTCCTTCCCCCTCCCCAAGTCAGATCACCTTTTTCCTGTAATAACAGTGATCTGTAGAGAGCTATACATGTATATCAGTTTCTGTACAGCTAGTTTTTTGTTGTTTTTCTATAAACAGATGCAAGTAAGCACAAGTACTACAGGAAGACAGACAAGTCATTGCGCAAGTAATTTTAATAGCCTCAAACTCTACATAACAAATCTAGGAAACATCATACCGTAAGACATACTGTGTAACTCCTTCACTTATTCCATTTGATGAAGAGCAGTGTCATGACTCTCCATCCCACTGCCATGCTATAAATGTAATTTTAGCAGAGATGTGCGTGACTGAGAAGGAGCAGTTCCCATAACTGGAGTCCCCTGTCATGTACTTAGTTTTCTCAAGGAGAAGATAGCTACTATATGCTCCAGTTTATTGGGAAAATGACCCCATTAATTAATGATTAATTGTGTTGGAGAGAGCTGTAAAGAAAATACATTTTAAAAAACCATGGAGTGCAGAAGTTGCATAAAAGAAGGAGAAGAAAACCCCAAATGAATTTAATAATATGAGAGAAACTCTTTCCCATCCCCCAGCAGGCAGCCAGGATGATGCATGAAGCCACTGAGGCATGTTTTATTCCTCTGTTATTTAGACAAACCTGTAATATCTGCATGGATGAAGAGAGGGATAGACCTTTAAATAAGCATGCAGAAAGAAGATCTGTTGCCCTCTTGCTTAAATGTGAAGTTTAACAAAAGGCAAATTTTATTTA
>VXAL01007013.1:0-18591 GCA_013399475.1 Chauna torquata
TGGCAGTGACAGCACCCTCCCTGTGCACCGTCCCATGCAAACTGCTAAAATCTAGAATTCTGGAAGCACACTAATATTTTTAAGCAGATACTTCCACAGTTTTGAAATGATGAAACCTGATTTCTTATAAATCTATTTTATGAGTCTGACACCTGGAATAAGCAAGAATTTATGAAGGTCTGTGTGAAACCTTTATCTTTAATCATGACAGTCCAAACTGATCAATTCATGTAAACAGCCTGTTTAATCATTAACAAGTCTCCATAACTGAAGTCAGTTACTCCACCACTAAGAGTTCTCAAAATGAACCTAGAACATCAGGTGCTATCACTGCTGAGGAAGTTCACACTGATGAAAGGGAGAAGTAAGACATGATATAAGAATGTAACACATTGCTTATGTCTTGGAGGGAATGAGTGTATTGGGTTTACATGGTAAAGGTTTGGTAGCAGGATGGCCACAGGGGTGGCTTCTGTGAGAAGATTCCAGAAGCTGCCCCATGTCAGATCAGAGGCAGCTCCAGCCGGCTCCAAAAGGGACCCAACGCTGGCCAGACCTGAGCCAATGAGCGATGGTGTTTGTGCCTCTGGGAGAGCAGATTTAAGAAAGGGAAAAAACTGCTGTGCAACAGCAGTTGGGAGTGAGAGGAGTGAGGAACAGCCCTGCAGACACCAAGGTCAGTGAAGAAGGAGGGCAGAAGGTGCTCCAGGCGCCGGAGCAGAAGTTCCCCTGCAGCCCGTGGTGAGGCCCATGGTGGAGCAGGCTGTCCCCCTGCAGCCCATGGTGTACCATGGCGGAGCAAATTTCCATGCTGCAGCCCGTGGAGACCATGGAAGAGCAGGTGGATGTGGCCTGAAGTAGGCTGCAGCCCATGGAGAGCCCCCCCAGGAGCAGGCTCCGGGCCGGACCTGTAGCCCGTGAAAAGGAGCCCACGCAGGACCAGGTGATCTGGTGGNCGTTATGGACTGACCACAGCCCCCATTCCCTGTTCCCCTGCGCTGCTTGGGGGGAGGAGGTAGAAGAGGGTGGATGGGGGGAAGGTGTTTTTATTTTGCTTTTAGTTTCTCACTGCTCTAGTCTGCTAGTAATAGTAATAAATTATATTAATCTCCCGATGTTGAGCCTGTTTTGTACATGACAGTAATTAGTGAGTAACCTTCTTGTCCTTATCTCAACACTTGAGCCCTCTTCCATCATATTTTCTCCCCTTCTTCCTTTGAGGAAGGGGAGCGAGGGAATGGTTGTGCTGGAATTCTGCTGCTCAGCTGGGTAAAACCACCGCAATGAGAAATAAGGATAAAGACATATGCTGCTTTAATAGGAAACTGAGATCAGATGGAAGCCTAGGTCCAAATATGGGGACTATTTGATTAGTCCCAAAAGATCCCAGTGTGACTTCTTTTGCCTGGGTACTTATGGACATTGTTGTATTCACACTTAGCCACACCAGGCCTTGAAGACAAGTAACCAGAACAACCATACATAACCAACAATACCATGGATAAGATATTAACACACAATTCCCTTTAATAATGCTCGGTTTTGTATAGTTGTTTCTGAAGAAGAGGGACATATGCACCGTTCAATGGAGTTTGCTACAGTCTAGATGCAACCTGGAGCTGTCTCCACCTGCATTATTATTTATGGTCCATTTTTACGATTATTCACATGGTTAAGTTATGTGATTTCCATACAAGATTAACAGACTTTCGGACAGAAAGCTTCTGTTTTCTTTAATTTGATATCACATCCATTCTGTGTATCATTCATAAATGTAAATTTTTACAGATAACTTGTTCATATCTTGTGGACAGTACATTTTCTTACATTATGTAAGTCACTCTGAGGTCATCTTTGTACCATCCATCAGGGTATATTTTTCTACAGCTGCAGATTAACTTCATTATTTGTATTTGTATTTATTTATTTATTAACATAGTATTTTACAGTCTTAATGCATTTTTGGTCATACATACAGTAAGGTTCCCAGATTTTTCAGGCTTCTTTGACATTCAATTTACATTTCAGTGTTACAAGAATAAAAAATAGACAGATAGAAAGAGACATACATACATACATACGAAGATGTATAACATATGTATATACATGTAGGTATTTTTAATTCCTTTCTAACTACTCATAAATAACATCTTAATATCTAATCATGGTAGTGCAAGTGACAACTATTAGACTTAAATTAAAACTTAAATTTATTTCATTCTCTTCAGTTTGCAATATGATTACATGTACACTCAGGGTCATTAGGTAAATCATATGTTCCAAGCAACAACAGAATCAGGAGCTGATTAACATAGAGGAAACCAGAGAGTCTATATTTGCTATAAATTATACCCTTTAAGGTAGAGCAAGTAGAGGATTAACAACAGTAGGAAAGCCAAGCCAGAGTTGGAACTAGAAATCAGGGATGAGCAAGCATGTGTCAAAAGAGGAATGAAATGAATGATTGCAACTGCACCCAGAAGGCACACTGAGCAGTCAAGGATGGAATTGTCTCAAAAAGGCAATAGTAACACAGCCTCTGAAAACAGGATTTGGTTGCCAGGGAGACTGATAGTGTCAGATGGTTGAGTGCAGATGGATTGTCTAGCTGAGGCCAGACAGATCACAGCTTCCATGTTCTCATCTTTTTCAATCTAAACTTTCCCCATATATCCCAAACACTTCCCACAAAAGTCAATGCTTCTGTCCTTCTTTGTTGTGTTAGAAAGTGCAACCATTGAGACAAGCTTTCTCACATCTGCAGCATTTATATAGACTTTGTCTTTTCTACTGAACAGAAATGGGGAAGATTTTAGTTATCATTGAGTCCATGAGGTTTGTTTGAACCCAGCCAACAAGATGTAAAAAAGAAAGAAAAATTTCTGGAGAAACAGAAAGATTATGCTTATAAATGTTTTTTTNNNNTTAAATTTTTTTTTTTTTTTTTTTTTTTTTCCCCCCCCCCCCCCTCCTATAATCAAAATGCTAGAAAGGAAAGTTAAATATGAGGGAACTATCCTTTGCATCACAGAAATAGGAGTAACTATGTGAAAAACAACTAGATGAAGCATACTTGTTTTAGAGTGTTAAAGATGAAGCATACTTGTTTTAGAATGTTAAATTGCAGCATACTCTCTTGACCATGTTTAGTCCATCAGCTAAAAATAATTTTGATATGCAACCTGAACAGAAAAAAAAGTTAGTTTTGCAGTTTCACAGAACATTTTTTTTTTCAGTCAAAAAAAAAAAAATAGTAGGAAGTGATCTAGTGTTTAAAGAACTAAGATTTGTGTTAATATTTCGTGGCAAGTAAGTAACTAGGCAAAACTGGAATTGAAAAAAAAAGATATAAGAATAACTCAAGTAAATATATATAAAAGAATTATGCTCTGTGTGCACACATGCAAGTACACATGTGTATGAGTGTGTAAAATTTCTACACTTAAAACCAATGAAGTAAGCATTTTGATTGTGGTCATTAATCTTTACAAAATCCTTTATGAAATTCTATATATGTATTTTAGCATTTATTTGGATCATGTTGAGATAATCTTAAATTTGCAAATTAAATGTTCCAACATAGATTGACCAATTCATCAGATAGATGCAAATTAAACTAAAAAGAAGAAACATCTGAAACATTTTGTAGTGAAAAAAAAAATATTTAAATAGGCTGTAATTCATTTATCTTTGTTCATTTTTCTTAAAAAAGATACTGGCATGATTTTTGCTCTCCATATTGCAGTGTTCTTAAATGGAAGACTGTTGCAAATCAGGGAGCTAGTGCTCTACATAACAAGTCAACTTGCGCACATGCACATATTTAGCCATGCCATACTGCACACACAATTAGACCTTGAAGACTGTGCTGTGCCATACACATTTCTTGAAGTAGAATAAGCAAACCTCACCACAGAAGGAATCTGCACAGCATGTTGTGTCCTGACTGGAGGTCTATCAAGTGCTGCACCATCTTGGGGTTCCCAGCCTCAGAAACTACGTAAAATTTTATAACTTCATGTAAATAAAATAATTGTTCCGTCTTGAGAGAGTTTTTGTGGGATCCAAAAGAAGCAGTGCATGTCTTGGTGTGCAACATGTATGAACTGAAAGTTCAGTTATTTGTGAAGTTCTAGTAGCAAGGAGCCTAGACTGAGTACCAGACATTTCCCAAAACATAACTTTATCAACCAACATTTTTTTCTTTCTCTTTTAACAAATGCATTTGTCAAACAAACAGCAATTCATTGTTCTGTGGACATCCTGGCAGAATAATACAGAATAGCATTGATAATATTGCAGCCCTTCAGATGCTGGGAACCCTGACTTGTGCAGTGTTGAATGTGCCAGTAGTCAGAGTGCAGCACACAGTGGAAACGTTATCTGACGTTTTCGTCCTTTGAGCTCTTATAGGATTTCTTAAACGAGGACAACTCTGCTGATTTTTCTACTGTCAGACTGAAAGGATGTTCACAAGAGAACATATTGGTGCACTGTTAGATAAAGGCATAGCCACACAGGTAGGGTAATCACTAGTACTGAGTGGGAGCTGCTGCAGGCTCCTCTGTTACAAGGAGCTGCTGAGCTCATCCTGCAGCCAAGGACTTCGTGTGGCACAACATGGGGTTGTAGGTGCAGCAAAGTACAGGCCTGTGCCTGATCACGTTAGCTGTGATGTCAGTCACCAACTCCTCCACGAACAAATGCCACACAGTCAGTATCACATGAACACTGTAAGAAACTAAAAAAAAAATCTTCTCTCTATTCGACTATCTTTTTTCCATTTGGATGCTCATTAGGTGTTCCATTCAAATTTGAAATGTTCCAAAGCATAACACTGAAAAACAGTAAGAGGGAACAATAGTGGAGGGGACAGGGAAGGAGATCTCCTCCATCCAACCGTGACCGTCTTCATTCTGTGTATTTTATATTTCTTGCATCCTTGTTTAGGTCTAATACTTTCTAGTAAAACCTAAAGTTTAGCAGAAGGAAAACTCTATTTTCTAATCAACTCTGTTGAGAATATAGTTTGTACTGACTTAATCTGAGGGAGATATTATTTAGCAATCTTGACGTTTTGGTTTTTAGAGCTACTGCATGAATTTAGGAAAATAATTATTGATATGCAAGCTTGAAAATTTCAACTATGTTTTGAAGAACCAAATTTGCATAAAATGTTTCCTTTCAAGTGCTTAGTTTTTAAAACAATTTCAAGCACTATGTAAACCATTACTGAAACAAAATTACTTTTCAAAGTGGTACACAATGATCTAGCTGTTCAACTGTCACTGGCATTAATGAGTCACACAGTTTAAGTCCCTGTGTACCACTTTGAAAGTTTACTGCAGTGTCTCCGTTAATCATATCACAGAGGAAACATCCCCTATCAGCTGTTTTTTTTTTTATTAAAACTGCATAGCTCCTTTTACATATTTAACCCTTATCTATCAATCACTGTACAAAGACCCTCTCTCAAGCAATTATTTGCTATGAAATTTCATATTTATTCATATTAGCTATGACCTTATTCTTAGTGGAAAGCCTAAGGTAAAACTGTAATGTCACTTGGGACAGTAGAGATAACTGTAGATATTTTATGATTTGCTATTTTATAGTAACAGCCATCTGCAATCTACTTATTCGCTTTTGCACTTCATTTGGTCAAACAACTTTTTTTTTTTTTTTTTTTTTTTTTTTTTTTTTGTAGGATAGCAATATTTGCAAGGAGAACATCTCTATTCTGTGGATAGTAAGGATGCTTGAGATAGAAGAGTAGAATGGTTGTGTTGATTACAAAACAAAGAGGAAGTTCTTCAGGTACTCTTTTGGCACATGACTTTTTTTTTCTGACATTTACACTTCACTTTAAAAGGTAGCAGGAAAGCAGTGGATCTAAGTTTAACTAAGTCTATTGAAGGAAAAAAGAAAGCTATTGAGATTCTATTATTACTTCAAGGACTTAAAGACACTTCAGATGGGTAAGCAATAGTAATTTCCATGAAAAAAAGAAATCACAAGAAACAAACAGCATCAAAACTATATCTTTCTTGTCCTTTTTCTTACATTATTACATTATGGAAAAGGAAACCACAAAGAAAAGATACCATAAATCAGCAGATAAATGGAAATTTTTCTTGGGGAAAACAATGTTCATTACCTGAATATTTTTGCACCAGTAGTAATCATCATTGACTTAGTGCTTTGCAATGCATATGTCTTCATTGGAAAGTATTTAAGTATCCATTTTGCCAGTATTTTCTAAGCAAATAAGAAAGGCATTCGCAGTTTCTTGCAGAATAAACTGTGTACCCATATGCATTATCAACATATGCAGTCATATGTTAATATACAGCAGTACAGGTAAGTGTATGTTTTGCGTAATTTTCTAGATAATGGCAACTTCCCCCATATTTTCTTACTTTTATTTGACATTTGTAAACAATATTTTTAAAACAAGCTTCATCAAAACTTGCATTTGAAGTGACTGGGTGATGAAAACAGGGCCAGTCCTCTACAGACTTAAAATGTATGTAGTTCTCTGCTTAGTGAAAGGCTTCAAAATGCTTTAGAGATGGATAAGGATAGTGAATGAAAAACTTTTCAACACCAGTTCAGACACATTTTAATGAAGAAAACACATGCCTGTAAACCAAATAAATACAGTATTTACAGTGATTCAGAAAAGGAAACACTGAGTATAAGAAATAGCTATATTGATTTGTTTTGGTGTTAGCTCAGTCATTAGTACTGACTATAACTGTATGCCCTTGTGGATGGGGTACTTGGATCAACATTTTACTGGCTGTGAGCACATTTCCAGAAATATAATAATAATAATAATAAAATTCAGCGTCAGCATCGAATCATTTATCAATATCTTCTATCATTGGTTGTCAAGAGTTTGTCCAGGAAGATTTTCAGTGTACTGAAACTATATACTGGCTATGAACATTTTTAGTAAAATTTAGTTCTATTTCATCAAAATGGGTATATTCTGGGAGTCTTTGAAGAATAATTTTCCCCATCAGATCATTTACTGACACCTGCCAAATTTTCTCATTTGTTTAGGAGGAGTTTTCCAGAAAATGAATATATAAATGAATTATTATCCACACATGTACGTACATGGAAAACAGAAGAAACAGAGTGCTGAGACTGTGGACTTCTGAACTTAATCAAAATAGAATCTTTTTTGCTTGTTTGTTTTTGATTTCTCATTCATATGACCACACATCTCATCAGCAGAAGTACTGTTCTTTCAAATTGAACTCTCAGAAAATCTGCATCAGAGGAGGAGATATGAGCAATAAAAGGTAATTTCAGGGGATGGGTCTCAGTGCAAGTGCTCACTTATTTCTCATACATATGTACAACACAAAGTGTTGTTAAATCTCAGGATTATTATTATTATTATTACAAATAATTAGAGATTGCATTTATGAAAATATCTTTATTATGTAATAAGATAGCCAAAAAGCAATTAGGCCACAAGGCTGAACTTCCTTTGCAATAAGTTCAAATGAGGCCCACTGCTTCAGTGGGAATACTATTCATTTCTAAATACACAAAATGTTTCACACAATGGAGTATGTCTGAAACATTTTCACATTCTGAATCTTGTAATAAAGAGATGCTGTAAAGACAAATTTATCTTCAGACAAATATTAAATACACAGTAAAAACACATAAATGGAATAATTTCCACCTTTGGTCTAGAATGTCTTAAAATACTAAAAGTTTGAAAAGGCAATTGTATGTTTCTGCCATCACTATCACTGAGTCTGGAAATGTTGGAGACACAAGGACATGACATTCATTAGACATCTGTCCAGAAATATTCTACATAATACAGCATTATATTTACAGAGTGTTTCAAAAATATGTACACTTGGAATGTAATTAATTCGTATAATTTATAACAGCTAGAAAAAAAGGAAGACATACAGCACATGCAGCACATTGCATTGCAGAATAGATTCAGGTTTGGAACAAAGACTCCTGGCTCTCAGACCTGCACTACAGCTACCTCTTAGGTAACCAGACACTATTTGTAAACCGTGTCAGTGATAGCTCTGAAAATATTGCTGGTTAGAAGGGATTTTATTGCAAACAAAAGATTCAATTTCTTTAAACTCTTTCTGGACAGAAAATAATAATCAAATTTCATAGTGCTCTAGCCATATTGTTAAAATATTCAGCAAGAAAATTACAAGTCAGTTACTCTTACCTGTAGAAAATAGAATCACATAAATAATGTATTTAGAATCTCATAGAGAGTGATGTACCAGCTGCCAAAATTATTTAAAACTGAAAGAAAACTATGATCACTAAAATACAAAAGGCATTGTTTAGGTGTCTAAACCTGCATTTCTTACTGTAGCTGTTTAGCTACCATCCAAATACTCAGAGAATAATAGGATAAGCTGACCTGGCTGGTTCCTTAAAATGTAGGTCAGGTGTTCAATGCCTGAAGAAATTACCTGCTACTTGCCTCACATTGGATGGAGAATTAGCTTATCAGCAGGATGATATATCACTGTCACATAGCAGAATGAATGTGGCAAAACATGATAAAAATGAAGAAAGGAATTACGAAGTAGGACAAAACAGTGACCTATATTTTAATTAAGCTCCAAGGAACTGTATTGGCTGTATTTTTCAGGGAACTGGGTTTAATAATGATCTCATAACAAACTAGTCTTTCAGTGCAAAATTTATATCAATGTGGTT
The DNA here is from genome assembly GCA_013399475.1 of Chauna torquata. Taxonomy (NCBI): domain Eukaryota; kingdom Metazoa; phylum Chordata; class Aves; order Anseriformes; family Anhimidae; genus Chauna; species Chauna torquata. The sequence goes on from VXAL01007013.1 coordinate 8,731, forward strand.
CAGAAGGTTAGTGTCTAAGCTCAGCAATTGTACCAAAATAAGTGTACCATGATGTGATACCTTAAACTACAAACACATGGTAGGTAAGCTAATAGTATCATAAGAAAGCAATAATGTCTTGGCATACACGAGGACAAGGATATTCTCAAAAATACGCCCTAAACTCTCTCCAAATTTGTCAGGGTTAATTTGTATCAATCACTTACAAATCGTCAATAAATAAATGTAGGGATACATGTTTGTCTAGCTCTTTGAAATATAAATATAGCTCTTTCTATGTATAGAAATGACTTGAACTATTGAAGCTATGCAGACACTACCATGCAAAAAAATCCTCCAATTATAAATGCCAGTCCACCTAAGTAAAAATATGATAATATAAAGAACATTTTCATCAGGCATAGGACGCTTATTTAACAATAGAGAATCTTTCATTTACTTTGAACAGCTAGTATTTTTATGCCTGATAAATTCCTGTCACCTCAGGAGCCCAACGTAATGTTACCATCCTGATCCTGGAACATTAAATTTTTTTCCTTGAGCTCCACAAGTCTCAGGCAAATAAATAAAGGCCAGGAAATTGGTTACTCTGAGTTTGGTCTTTCTCAGTTTCCTACGTGACAGCTGTGTATCATTCTTTAAATAGTTATTGTCTCATCGAACAACAGTCTCATATCCCAGTTTTCATTAATTAATTTCACAGTACATTAATCCTAATTTTATTTTGCCTTAGACTATTTGGAATCAGGAATAATGTCACACATATTTATTCTCAAAATGGTGCAAAATAAGTATAGCAATAGTAATATGTGTTCAAAGAAAGGAGTCCTCTCTTGAAGAAACTAAAGGAATAATTTTACCTTCCATTATCTTCATCTCAATGGGTCAGGAATCAGTAGCAGAGGATAAAGTCATGACTTTTAGGAAGTATTAAATTCTGTTTATTCCTTTCAGCCTCTACTTAGAAAGGAATCTTCAACATGGAAACTTTTAGTTTTTATTCTATATTCCTAGCTAATCTTGTCTGAAGTCTTCAGGCATAAATATTAGCTAAATACTTGCATGATTATTTGAATATCCTTTATTTATTTATTTATTTACTTATTTTTAGGACACTCCTCTGCTTTGGAGCAAGAAACACCTGTAACTGGCTTTTATGTATTTATGTCTCCCTGAAGTGAAAACAGAAAAATATCTATCAATTTTTTATTGTCTCTCTCTCTCTCTCTCTTTTTTTTTTTCCCCAAAGACTACATGCTTTTGGCTTCAACAAGGAATTCATTTCTTTGACAAAACTGCAACACAATTACTCATTGGTTTCAGTAGTCATTAATGGTGTTGAACTAATTTCTTTAAATTGGAGGAAGGGTGTCCTTGCCTTCTCTCCTGCTTGTTAGTGTAACAAAACCTCCTATAGCTTTAATTAGAAATGTTAAGAGAAGCCAATAGGAATGAAAGCCTCCTAAATTTTCCGTCCATATTCTTCTTTCCATACAGTGGTTAAAATAATTAAGTCCTCTGTTTTTCCTTGATTTTAAGGCAAGTTGTTAGATATATGATCAACACCCCCTGCTCCTGACCCTTGACAATATGGTTAGCATAACCAGCGATAAGATGAAAATCCATAATATGTAAGCGGACTGTTAGTGTATCACCGTGCCCCCTTCTCTCTCACCCTTTCTACTGTGAGGATATGGGGACATCCATCAACAGGGTGATAAGGACATTAGCGTTATCAAGATCTAAACGTCACTAGAGGGGATGGTACACCTATTGAGCCCACGTGCTGGGTTGCCAGGATGTGGTGGCATCCATCCTGGAATGGGGAAGCAGAGGGAGCACTGTCCGTAAAATCAAGCAGCAGCAAGTCCTAAGGGGGACTTCGACTGGAATTGCTGCTGGATGGCAAAACCCATGACCTTGGTGGCCAAGGGCACCTCCACCATCATCTTCTGCCTCTGAGGACTGAATGACTGACTCATGATCTTTCAGGTAAACTCTGAGTCTAGGTTATGATTGTATCGTGTGCTGATTGATAAGAATTTGACTCAATCTGCAGACGGTCCAGGTGACTGAGAAGTCTATGTAACAGAGAATTCTAGAAATTCTGTGCAACTATAAGCTGTGCTAAGTGCTAGAAATTGTAGACTATAAGCTATGCTGATTGTTAAAACCTTTATGTAATAATAAATCTTTAATGATAACCACAACCCTGTGGCCAGTCCTCATTTCTGCCAGGGATCCCTAAAGAACTTGCATGTCCTCCATAGTGTCAGATGACAGGATGCCAAGAGTACTTATTAATATAGGATTTTCTAGTTCTTGATTTCAAACTATCTTTAAAATATTAAGAAACAGTGTAGATTTGTAAGAAAGACTCCATAGTTTATAAATGCAAAATCTTTTATAAAGCAAAGCAATTTATGGAAAAGACAAATCTAAATGATATTAAAAATTAGGATAACGTAGCAATGCTAAACATGCTACTAATAGCTGATTTGCACTTACTATCTGTGGTTCACACAGTGAAATTGTTGGTAATCAGAAAAGTAAGAAGCAATAAGATTGACCACAATGGGTAAGAAGAAATTACAGATTTTGCATAAGGCTGTTGTGTTCAGTGCTTTCACAGCTCTCCACAAAAGGCAAATTGTAACCAAGGATAACATGAAGTTAATTTTAACAAGAAAATAAGATTTTAGATCAAAGTTACAAAGACAAGGTTATGGGATATAAATTTTGTTGTATTAAATTCTGGAAAAAAAAAAAAAAAAGGAAATATTATAGAACCTGGCTAGTGATATTTTTTTGATCATCAGTGATTATATTTTTCATAGTTATAGAGGATAAAAGAGATTTTGTATGACTGGAGAAAGGGAAACAGTAGTTTCTATTAAAGAGAAAGAAAGAAGTTCACAAGGTATTGTAGAGCAGTCCATGTAACATCAATCTCTGCTTAGGTTCTGGGAAAACATATTTAAAATACATTTCTAAAAGCTTAGGAGAGGAATAATCTGATCCTATTATTATTATTTTTATTATTTATGAATATGTCTTGCCAAACAAAAGCTGTTCTCTTTTTTGAAAGAATAAAAATTAGACGTACAACATGAATAATAAGTACCACTGGGTACTCCTCATGCTAGACTTGCTTCCACTTGTTTACATTATAGACTTAGAAGGTATAGTGGTTAATAAGTTTATAATGCTTGTAAAGCACATTAAATTGCAAGGTGAAATTTTGGGGAATTCATTGAATCTGGAAGAAAATGTCAGAATCACACAACATGTTCTTGGCAGTTATAAATCAAGAAAATAAAATTTCTTGGGGATAATTTGCACAATCAAAATGTAGAAATCTATGTTGAAAAATACCTGTATAGGTAGCAATAATCTCAGTGTTACTATGAGTCACTAACTAAATCTGGTTAAGCATATAACGATCTTACAGAAAAGGAAATACTATTCTAGGATCTCTGAAATAAAATCTTATCTGTAATATGCAGTAGACAATTCTTGGCACTAAATGGAATTCTGCTGAACATTATGCACAATTTTAGATGTTATAACAAATAGAGAATTTGTCCATTTGACAGTATCAAGAATGATACAAGTTTGGGAGGTGGGAAGAAAATCTGAGGGAAATACAAATAACTGGACACTCATATAAAAATAAAAACTGAGATGAAATCTAATAACTTTCTTCTGCTAGTATTGCTAGTACTATTTGACCTATTTTTATGCTGTCATATTCTTTTCCTACACAATCACTTCTGGCTACTGTAGAAAATGAGCCAGGTGGTACTTAAGCCTAACTTGGTATGGCTGCTCTTATACAAAAGAGGTAGTTATCAGGATATAATGGCTAAATTTGTGCCAGAAATTCTAAACCTAAGGATACTGTTTTATCAAAATAATAATTTAATTGCAACTTCATTTTTACAGGAAAAAATATTTTATCAAAAGTTTAGTTGCTTCTAGTTATTCAACATGCCTCCAATATCTCTGAAATCTCTGTTAAAAAGGAAAGCCAAGCCCTTTCTTTAATGACCTTATGGCTCTGCTGTGGCTGGGATAAGTTATTTTCAAGCTACCAGAAATAAAAAAATCTATACTACTTCTTACTCAAGTACAAGGGGCATTCAGGAAATACTGATGCTGAGACATTTCTGAAGTGAAATAACCAGTCCTGCTAGACCTTATGTTGTCATCTGTCAGAGGGTTACACAAAACCCATCACTCAAAGTAGCAACAATGGGTGGTGGCTCACTAAAAATTCATTGTTCAAGTAAAGATTCTCCATAAGCTCTTTAAATATCTGGGTTTTGTGCATCATGAACTGCATTGGAAATTCACTTTTCTATGAATATGGTGCATCATGGATCAGTTTGATTCCATACATCCACCTCATGATTCCATGGAAATAGAGTTTTGGAAGCACAGACACGGTTTGCGTCAGTGAAGCTGCTTGCACATTTACAGTCAAGGATGCTGTTGAGTATTTGCATAATCCTCCACACAATGTCTGACCAAGTTCCAGGTTCATGCCTTGCTGTGCATCCTCTTATGATAGACTTATGCCTTACGGTTTTTTTATTTGTTTGTTTTTTGTTTTTATGGGACTTCGCTATTTGACACTCCACACCATGCTAATTCACTTATATACCTCCTGGATTGGATAATTAGATCAGATGTACAGCAAATCAGCTTGCTGCACAGGCAGAGACATACATGTAACCTCTGTTCTTGTGAACTGGTCTTGAGACAGTCTTGCATAGAAAGCTCTCCCCATTCATTTCAGTATGACATTAGTGCTTCCACTCAAACATGAAATTAGTATTTTTAATAAGTATTTGCTTTGCACATTAAATGTAAATATATTTACATATTAAATGTAATATATGTAAATGTTATCCACTATTTTACTGTTAGCAAAAATATGTAGAAAAGGAAAGGATGAGTGCATGAAAATTTGTGTTACCTAGATCAAGTAATATCTTTGGCAATGTAGACATAGCCCCAAAGACCTTTGCTGTGTAGAGAAAAGCAGCTGATGCTGACCATCTGATGTCAATGTCATATACAATTGAGGTTTTTATTTGTTTGTTTTTGTTTTTGTTTTTGTTTTTGCTTTTGACTAGGTACAATCTAATGCACTCACCAAACACCCACTTGTAGCTGAAGTACACTTTCCAGTTTAGCTTCAGCTGAAAGAAATCTAATTCATGTCCTCTGGATGAGGATGCTCCACATCTGGACCAAATCAGAGTAACTAAAGACAGCTAGCAGATTCATTTAAAAGGCACAGTCTTGATACATTCTAAAATGGTAGTTTATACTCACCTTGATCTACATTCCTTGCCTACATTCTCTGTAAAGAAATCTTGACTACAATCTGCATGATAACAAGCCTCATGTGATTATTAATGCTGCCAGGTTGCCAGCCTTACTTTGCAGTTCTTCCATATCAATTTCTATTTTCAACTCACTCTTTACTAATCAGATTTTGAATTTAGTAGAAGTCTTTTCCGTGAGTTTTAGCTATCTTTTCACCATTATCTGCATGACAGAAAGCTAGCAAATCTTCTATCCATACAGTAATAGAAAGTGACTACAGCTAAACAGTGAAATGAATCTTTCATCGGCTTGTGATATTGCCATTTATGAATTCCTCTGGCAACCAGTACAGAAAACAACTATCTGTACTCTGTATATCTGGAGTATAGACTCCATTCACATAGATCTTTTTTTTTTTTTTTTTTTTTTCCCGAAATAAGTCAATGTGGAGTTATTTTTCACATTGTGATATGTAAATGAGTGTCAATTTAGTCTTTTCTAGATGAAGGCTCAATATGCTACCATCAACAATATTTAAGAAATTTAAGAGGGAGTTGTATAAACATCCTATATTAAAAGAGGGAACAAGTTTGTAAATTTAGTAGTGCATACATGCTATTAATATTACCCTTCAGAGCTCAGAAATACAAAAATGAAATTCTCAAAGAAACTCTGCAAAAAGTGTAAAACCATTGAAATATATATGAAATACATACAGATAAGTATGTATATTTACGACAATTATACATGCTTAGTCATGTATAAATACTAATTATTAATTGTATAGCACAACACAGTTCAAAACATCCTGTTATGAGTACATTTGCACATAATCAACAGTAAGAAACAATGTATGTTAATTTAAATATGAAGATCAGAATCACAAAAATGAAAAGTTGTCTCAAATATTTCTCTAATTAAAGAAATTAGAAGAAAATAATATTCCAGAATATCTTCCGAACTTACTGTAAGCAACAAAATGTATTTGGAGTATATCCGCAATTGATAAAAGACTATATACAAGCTGTAATTCTTTTCTTCCAGTTGGACCAAGTCTTATAAGCCATTTGATGACAAAAAGTGTTTTTTTTTTCTTTTAATTAAAAAGGAAAGAGAATTTGAGATATTTATTTATTGATTTATCTTAGAAATAAATTGGACCTTAACTGATAAAAGTTGTGATATTGACAAATTTAAAACTTGATGTGACCTAAATCACATGCTCTATGTACAAGGAAATTGAGGCAGTATACCTCATAGAAAGTTGCATGCAATTAAAAGAAACACATATGCTCTGTGACAGCAATTTATTTTTTCATTGACACTTAAAATTACAGTCTGTGAGATATGCTGGCAAATGAGATATATCATGAATAGCTACAGTACAGAGAGAATGATACCAGAAGCAGAACAGAGCAGTACATTTGAAGGAGTCTGATGGCAAAATCTTCAGTTTTAGTATATCATTTTTTTTTTTCTGTCCAATCTACATCTAAAAAGTATATTTGTTGTTGTTGTTTTCCCCCTTATTTACATTCTGGTGGGGTTTACAATGTAGTAAATCCAAACAAGGCTAAAGCAATAGGAATTTTTTAATAGGATTTCTTAATCTAGCATAGAAAAATATGAAAATCAAAGTGAGTTTTCCTAGTAACTCATGCTACAGAGCTTTTTAATGTGATTACAGTTTTATTAAATTTTCAGTGATGAGTCCTTGGTCTATTTCACTATTACTTTTCTTTCAATCATTTCTAAAAAATATGGGAAAAATAAAGCCTACAGAAAATGCATTCTTACACAAACACATGCACAGACTCCTTGTCTGAAATTGGTAGCACACTTTCTGAGTATTCCATGTAGCGTAATCTAAACGGAGCATCTCAAATTTTTTGGATACTTTTGATCTCTCAGTGATTTAGTTCTTCATTTTAAAATTATTTCTGACATTAAATCTGGCAGGTTTAATATAACAATAAATTATTACAAAATAACTTTATAATCTTAAAAAGAAATTAATTCTGATAACTTGCACACACAAATTGTAGGCCGTAATTCTATAGTCTAGAATATTACTTTAAACAATAAGGAATATAAACTATTGAAATCCTAATCTGTTCTGCATACCATATAATTAAAAACTTCAAGGTATGATACACTTGTGAGTTTAATTACAATTGTCCATATCATCTTCATTTTCAAATTTCCTAACTTTGGATTTCTTGAAGTTGCAAACATTAATAATCTTACAATATGATGTGTGTGACACACACTATCAAAAAAAAAAAAAAGAAACCACAGAATCACAGAATGGTTGAGGTTGGAAAGGATCTCTGGAGGTCTAGAGGAGTAAGGAGAATCTCTATCCTTTATTGGATGTGGGGGGAAACAAAAATGACAAGAGATGAGGAAAAGGTTGAGGTAATTAACGCCTTCTTTGCCTCAGTCTTTGTTAGCAAGACTAATTCTGCTTAGGGTACCAGCCTGCTGAGCTGGAAGACAGAGGCAGGGAGAGGAATGGATCTCTTATGATCCAAGGGGAAATGGTTGCGACCTACTACACCACTTGAACACCCACAAATCTATGGGGCCAGATGGGATCCACCCAAGGGTGCTGAAGGAGCTGGCAGAGGTGCTTGCCAAGCCACTTTCAATAATGTACCAGCAGCTCTGGCTAACCAGGAAGGTCCCAGTTGACTGGAGGTTGGCAAATGTGATGCCCACCTACAAGAAGAGCAGGAAGGAAGATCTGAGGAATTACAGGCCTATAAATCTGACCTTGATGCCAGAGAAGGTCACGAAGCAGATCATCTTGAGTGCCATCACATGACACATACAGGACAAACAGGTGATCAAGGCCAGTCAGCATGGGTTTATGAAAGGCAGGTCCAGCTTGATTAACCTGATATCCTCCTCTGACAATTCACCCACAAGTCCTTCTCTGTTCACAAGCAGAAGGTCCAATGGGGCACCATCCCTAGTTGGCTCACTCACCAGCTGTGTTAGGAAGTTATCTTCCACGCACTCCAGAAACCTCCTAGACTGTTTTCTCTCTGCTGTGTTGTATTTCCAGCAGACATCTGGTAAGTTGAAGTCTCCCACAAGAACAAGGGCTATCAACTGTGAGACTCCTCCCAGGTGCTCATAGAATATCTCATCTACTTCTTCAGCCTGGTTGGGCAGTCTACAACAGACTCCTACCATGACATCTGCCTCACTGGCCCTCCCCTTGATTCTTACCCATAAACACTCAACTCTGTCATCACCATTGTTAGACTCTAGACAAACAAAACACTCCCTAACACACAGGGCTACCCCATCACCTCTCCTTCCTAGCCTATCCGTTCTGAAGAGTTTATAGCCATCCATTGCAGTACTCCAATTGTCCTCACCACAAGATGGATATTGAGTTGCTCAAGTGTGTCTAGAAAGAGCAACAAAGCTGGTGAAGGGACTAGAAAACAAGACAGATTAGGAGTGTCTGAAGGAACTGGGGCTGCTTAGTCTGGAGAAAAGGAGGTTGAGAGGAGACCTCATTGATCTCTACAACTACCTGAAAGGAGGTTGCAGATAGGAGGGTGTTGGTCTCTTTTCTCAAGTGACAAGTGATAGAACGTGAGGCAACCACCTCAAATTGTGCCAGAGGAGGTTTAGATTGGATATCAGGAAGAATTTTTTTCATGGAAAGGGTGGTTAGGTATTGTAACAGGTTGCCCAGAGACGTGGTGGAGTCGCCATCCCTGGATGTGTTTAAAATATATGTGGATGTGGCACCTAGGAATATGGTTTAGCAGTAGACTTCTAGTGTTAGGTGGATGGTTGAACTTGATGATCTTGTAGGTCTTTTCCAACCTAAATGAATCTATGATTTTATGATTCTAATAGCGAACAACTAGGTGGTACAATAGGGCCCATAAAAATAAATAAACAAATAAATAAATAAATAAATGCAGAAAACTTACTTTATATCTTTTACTTATTTGTCGTGATTTTCTACATAGTCTCACTTCCATCAATCTTCCATAAATTTCTGATGACAGAATCAAAGAATGGTTGAGGTTGGAAGGGACCTCTGGAGGTCATCTGGTCCAACCACCCTGCTCAAGCAGGGACACCCAGAACAGGTTGCCCAGGACGATGTCCAGGTGGCTTCTGCAGATCTCCAAGAAGGGAGACTCCACTACCTCTCTGGGCAACCTCTTCCAATGCTCTACCGCAGTCACAGTAAAGAAGTGCTTCCTGATGTTTAGACAGAACCTCTTGTGTTTCCAAGAGGTTGCCTTTTGTACTGCTGCTGGGCACCACTGAAAGAGCCTGGCTTCACCTCCTCTGCACCTTCCCTTCAGATATTAGTACACATTGATAAGAATAAAAGAAACTTATGAAAACTACATGAGCAACAGTGAAAGGAAGATACAAGCTTGGTATAATCTATTTTCAGCCTCCATAAAAAGGGGAATTTGCAATACCATAGTAAGGTGTTTTTTTTTTTTTTTTTTCTTTAACATTTTTATTTTCCTAATAAAA
>VXAL01007016.1:0-24597 GCA_013399475.1 Chauna torquata
ACTAACACCCACAGGACTGCAAGTGCCCTGATACACAGAATGTGTTTTGCAAACAGGAGCCATGTAACTTTGGCCATGGAAATCTTTGGTTTGTGCTTGTGCTAACTGTTTTTTACCTTTCACTACCATATGCAGCATGCTCTGGCAAATTGAATAAACAATATAACTTGCGGTCCAGAGAAATTGCTTGAGCAGGCTCACAAAGAGTGACAAACACTAGAGTAGGAGCAAATATCATTATCCAGCATTCTGGTCCCAAATGGAGCTCATAGATCTTGAAGTGGCAGTTTTTTACTGTAAAAGTTAAGAATCACATGACAGAGGAAGGCTAAACATCAAGAGCATAAAACACTAATTGCTGAGTCTGTGCATTTGTAAATGAAACACAGCAAGCAGTATTCCTGCTTAAAATCCTTATGGCTTGTACTGACAAGTTTGGTAAGTTCTTTTTGCAATTTTGCGCAGTGACATTGCATATATTTACTGTATTTTAAAGGTACATGCATGTAGCAAATATGTGCTTCCACATGTAAAATATTTTGTTTATACTGTTAATCCTTACCACCCTGGAGCAAAGGTATTTCTTTTCCATACTCTGAGCTGGGCCAAAAGGAGTTACTGCTTCATCTCTGCAGCTGCTTTAAGCTGCTTTATTTAAAAAAAAAAAAAAGGATTAAAAGGATTTTAAGGAGATGGGCTATGGGCTTCCTGCTCTACACTAGCAAAAAAGTAACACCGATAACTGAACAGGACCCCTGGATCCAGGCACTTCTAATAACTTTCTAAAATGCCTCCTGATTAAAGACAAAGAACCTGTGCTAAGATAATTGCCACATCTTCCTGGCAGCTGGCTCACATAAGCAAAGAATGGGCATTTGGCAATCCCTAAATTGCATGACAAATGAGCTATATTGGATGACTGCAAGTTGACAGTACTGGCTGTTAAATGTGATCACATCTCCAAGCCAAATATCAGCATCTGCATTTGGCCACACTGGAAATGTCTATAGCCAAAAATTCAGCTCTTGCAGGATAATGTCCTAGCTAGCAATTTAACCAGAAGTTTAATCAGACATCAGGGAACTAAAGATCTGATTTAAAAGTCAAGTAGACATGAGCGTACTGAAACATCTAGAAGAGATGTTCGTGGCCTTTGCCTTTTACTGACTGTCCCTAGCTTGCTTGCCCTTAAAAGTGACCAAGCAGATCCTGGGATGCAGTTAACTTGAGTCACATCACAGCCTCCCACCAGACTACAGGCTGGATTACGATGTGAACATATGACACGGAGTTCTCAAACATGATTTCTTTCAACAAGCCATCATTTTCTAAGAATTCTAAGCCTTTCAGTGCTGCTTGTATAAGCACAATGACATCCAAGGTGTCTAGTGAAGGGAGAATACGCATTCTGAAAAAGGCATCTAAATCACCATCACTGTGCTACTGATGAATGTGTGCTCTTCCCACATGTTGAACAAAAGAAAAGCTTTGAGTCTCATTGAAACCTTCACTGACCTTCTCTTTCTTAATATTTTAATCCACTCTCTCATGAATAGTATTGCTTATCTTTCTGAAACATACCACTTCTGCTATCTGACAGGATTGACCTTCACTACCTTCAAACCACGTATACTCTAAAACATGTCAAGTTTATTTTGGATGAAAATGAACTTTAATTGAATGGAAATGTATTTTAATGCTTTGCATCTGATGTTAGCAAAAGCACTCAATATCTCAAGTGGTTGGGATGCTGATTCTTAGAATCTAAATGTACACTGAAATATTACATAAATACAAGAAACTTACATGAGAGCTGCAATTCCAGACCTTATAGTATCGCCTCTGGGATCTCGATCTGTACAGGCAGGGAGCTTCTTAAGTCATTTTCACAATGATTTCACAGTAGTCTTCTTCATCAAGAGAAAAGTAAAAGGGTGAAAAGAGCTGAAGCCAGTCTGTCCCTTAAGCAACATCAGATACATGTTTTAGATTACAAGAACTGAGTCATTGGACTGATTTTTCCATGCGGATGCCTAATTTATGGGATAAAACTTTTCTTCCACACAGGAACACTAAGAACCAAATCCCCAGTGAAGTGGTATTAATCTAGCTCAACTAACACTAAGAAACAAATGTTAGTTTACCACCGCAAGGTATCAGGGCCCTTTAAAACCCATGAGGATAAAATTTCTTCATTATAAAGATGTTAATTGTGGCTCTCTGCTTTGTGGTTCAATGGTCCAAGGATATACAAAAGAACAGTTTCAGTTTCATGGTTTTTTTTTTCACTGTAGATCCAGGACTGATGGAAGGAAAAACTGAAGGTTAACATGTAGAAAAAGTTGTAAAACATGTTTGCATCCTACAGATCCTTACAACCCATGCAATTTGTGTGACCATATCAGCATCCTATCAGTTAGAGAACATCTGAGAGTATTACAGAATGGTGTGCTGATCTTAGCCCACATGTGTATGCCTGGTTTTCCCATGAAAGCACAGTTCATCTACCAAAATCTGGATTTTGTGGGAGGATTTACATTTCAACTAAGCCAATCATCAATCAGTGTACTACTGCAGGATGACAAAGCATTTCAAATGAAGGTCATAATGCTTACTAGGCTGAATATAGTCACAGTCCAATTCCCCAAATAAACGTAACTGAAATGTTCTTGGCATTTATTTTAAGAGTCACTCTTAGGATATTAACAGTGTAACACCCTGCAAGCCATGAGCTACCTGTGCTTAATTCCATCAGATGTGATTGATGGGATTCTCATGTGGGCTGGATGGAAAACCTGGCCAAGCTGGGTTTTGCACTCCAGGGCACATAGGCTTATTGCATAACCTTCTTCTAGCCTAACAAATACCTTATTGACACACAGAACATTCAGGGCAATAAAAATATATCTTTTTATCACTGCTGTCACAGCATGCATAGACATGACACTGGGGCATTCAACCATAGCAACATTAGAGAACCATTTATTTCACCCTAAGCAACTGGGAATAATGCAGGACTCGACTGATAACCTCACACAGAAGAATGAATTTAAAAAAAGGTGTTGCATGTTCTGATTATTTTTAATGGGTAGGAGGAGAGATCAGTTATTGTTTTGTATATTGTTTTTGGAGAACTTGATTTTCATTGAAATATGTTCTTGATAAAGGTGGGGCTTATTAGTATTTATTACTGAAGCTGCCTGCCACTTTCTCTTTATATGCACTACTTTTCAGCTGCTTGTATTTTTTCCAGCCTGTGAAGTTCTGGGCTTAAGTTTTCATGCTGAATATCTGCCTAAGAGTGAAAGGAATGCTTTATCTCTCTCTCTCTTTTTTTCTTTTTTTTTCCCTGGTTTGTAATTTCAGACATGGCACATTGGCTCATTTTGAAATAGAGAAAAGAAAAAAAGAAAAGAAAAGAAAAGAAAAGAAAAGAAAAGAAAAGAAAAGAAAAGAAAAGAAAAGAAAAGAAAAGAAAAGAAAAAAGAAAAGAGAAAAATACACTAGTTTCTCCATGGTCCAAAGGCACAAATACTCATGAGAGATACTCTGAAAGACTTCAGTACCCTTGTGTTTTGTAGCAGGATCTTTGAATTTGGCATTTGGCTTCCATATGTGCCAGAGATGTACTGTTCCTATAAAAAGTCTATATAATAATTTAGGCTAGACATGGCCTCTGAAGAGGGTGTACTTCAACCCTTTCCTCAACCCAGGGTCATCTTAGAGCAGCTTCTCACAGCCTTGTCCCGTTGAGTTTTGAATATTTCCAAAGATAAATGTTTTGCAGCCTCCCTGGGCAAATTTTCTACTGTTTTACTAGCCTTCCATGGAAGTGTTCAAAGCCAGGTTGGATGGGGCTTTGGGTAACCTAGTTTAGTGGTAGGTGTCCCTGTCCATGTCAGGGGGGGTTGGAATTAGATGATCTTTAATGTCCCTTCCAGCCCAAACCATTCTATGATTCTATGATTCAAAGTACAAAACTTTTTTCCTAATATCTAAGGAGAAATACCATAGCAGTTGTTGTTTCTTGCCCTTAGGCTTCTCTTCCTTTAGCTGAGCGAATCAATTTTTCTCACCCTCTCCTAATCCTTCATGTTCTATAGCCCCTTGACCATCTTAATGTTTTCCACTGGATTCATTCCAGTATTTCAATGATATTCTTGTACTGGGGAGCCTCAACCTACTGGCTACACTCTTGCTAGTACAGCCTAGTACGTGGTTGGCCTTCATCACCACAAGGGTACATTGCTGACCCACGTTCCATTTTTTGTTCACTGTCTCCCCAGGTCCTTTTCTGCAAAGCTGCTTTATATCCAGTTGGCCCAGCTGGTAGACTTGCATAGAGTTATCCTTTCCCAGGTGCAGCATTTCCCATTTGCCTCTGCTGAACCTTATGAGGTTGCCATCAGCCTATTTATCCTGCCTCTTAAGGTACCTCTGAACAGCAGCTTTACCTTCCAGCATATCAAACATTCCTTCCAAACTGGTATCACACATAAAACTGCTGCAAGTGCATTCTGTCTTATCATCCATTAATAGAGATTTATCAATATCAACGCCAGCACCAGCATCTGATGAATGCCACAAGTCTCTGACTGCCAGCTGGATTCTGCATCATATTTGATCCATATTTTGGATCAAAACTCCTTGAACACATCAGACTTGTCAGTTTTCCATCCAGCTTAGATTCCACCTGTCCAAAATTCCTTCATACCTCACTCATTTGGCTATAAGGGAAACTATGGCAGACCACATTGAAGGCCTTACTAGAGTAAAGGTAAATAATATCAACAGCTCTCCCCTCATCGACAGAAGGGATGAGATATATCATAGAAGGGTATCTGATTGGTCAGCACAAACTGAGATCCATTTCTGCAGTTCAAGAGGTTGTAAAGTGCATTGAGTGACTATGGAAGATGCTCTGATCACCTGAGATTATTTTTCCCCAAAGTGATGATCATTTATGGTCATCAGATGGGCATACCCTTCCTACCTTTTCTCAGCTACTGCAAAGATGATCAAGAACGTGACTATGTGGATACACTTAGTTGTTCATCTTGTGCATTTGTTCTATGATGAACATAGAAAATGTGAGGAAAAATTTAAAGAAGGAACTGAAATGAGAAGTTTTGCAACCTGTAACTGTTCTGCTGCTTTGGAAAGTCATTTGGGACAATTACTTTGTACAACAGATGGGGGAGAGCATAGATAGACTATGTATCATTTATGACAAGGCAAGAAACAGTAAGCTTAAATTGCACAAAAAAAAAAAAAAATAAAAAAAAAAAAAAAAAAAAAAAAAAAAAAAAAAAAAAGAAAAGGAAAGGGAAATTACTAACATTAAAGACTCAAACACTGGAAAAAAACCTGCCTAGCGGGCATTACAGAATATCCATTTGGAAAGAGGGAGAGCATGTTAGGAACAGGTTAGACAAATATCCGTAACAGTGATGAATGAAGTGCAATATCCTTTCAAGTTCTTTTCCAACCCAATTTTCTTTAACTTTAAGGAATCACAGTTAAGACTGTTTTGTACTATTTATAATATGGTAGTACTGAGTACCATATTTCAAGTATTCCTTCAAAAATTTTTCTGTCCTCATGGACATCATTAGGGGCTCTCAGAAATGAAATAGATTATAGCCTCGTCAAATTACAGATTGTGAAAATTTCAGGAAAACTGAAGACCTAATAGAGCTCAAATCACATTTATAATATTAGATTCAGGTTTTAAGTGAGGAAGATCATTTAATTGGGAATGGATTGTAAGTAATATAGGTGGCAGCTGGAAGAGAAAAATTGCAGTTATAAGGGGTACTTGAAAAAACTCTAAAGATTTGGTCCTTTAGAATGAGGATTAGAGAGACAATAAGGACTGTAAAATATGTCAGCCAAGACCAGTGCCTCAAGGCAATAGAGGCAGGCCCAGTTAGAGAAAATGGTGGTTTATCTGTCCATTTTAACAGCCAGGTGAGTGGCTAGACAACCATGACACTTGTTAAAATAGCAAGAGAGATTTCCAAGCACAGAACAAAAAAAAAGATTGTTTGTTCTTTACTGTTTCCTCTTGAAAAATGCAGTACCTGTTTGCTATATAACGACCTGCACAACTGCAGTACTTTTTAATAACTTAGAGAAGGCATATTGATTTTTATGCTTTCTACTCTAAGGGGAGTTGCTGGAAAGCAATAGCTCAGCTGCTTAGCACGTTGGAGTCATCTACCTGTTCAGGATGAATCGCTGGAAGACTGTGAAGAATTGTATCCCTTCTCTCTCTCACTCGTTGTCTCCGTCTCTTTCACTGTCTCCCACATTTTTATTCCTTCATTTTTCTGAAGCAATTGCTTAGGCAGGTTTGCACATATGCATGTGACTGAAATCCTTCCTACACGAGCAATAATCATAACTATAATAATAAAAAAACTTACATTCCAATTAGTTGCTATAATAAGAGGACACTATTACCTCAAGATTGCTTTCTGTGATCTGGCACTCTCTGTTACCAAAAATTTGTATAGCTGGAAAGACCAGAACCATGTTGTGACAAGTAAGCAGTAGATGGGCTAAATCATTCCCAGTACACGGGTGGGTTGTGCCATAGAAACAGCAATTCAGAGCTGAAGGACTTAAAACAGAATATTTCATGAAAGCACATACAGAAGTGAAAAGTCATCTTAACAGGGAGTCATGACAGTCTCTAGGTCACCTGGGCTAAGCCTTTGTGTGGGTGGATAGATGATCTCAATGAAGCATTGTTATGCTTTAACACCGGTAAGGAGCTAAGCACCACATGGCTGCTCATTCACTTCCTACCCCCAGCTGGATGGGGGGAAGAGAATCAGATAGGTAAAAGTTAGAAAACTTGTGGGTTGAGATAAAGACAGTTTAATAAGAAAGAAAGGAAAAAAAAAAAAAAAAAAGGAAAAGGGCACTATTAAAAAAAAAAAAAAGAAAACCAAGTGATGCAAAATGCAATTGCTCATCACTGGCTGACCGACACCCAGCTAACTCCCCCCAGTTTTATTGCTGAGCATGACACCATATGGTATGGAATATCCCTTTGGCCAGTTTGGGTCAGCTGTCCTGGTCCTGTCCCCTCCCAGCTCCTTGTGCACTCCCAGCCTCCTCACTGGCAGGCAACCCAAGAAACTGAAAAGTCCTTGACTTAGTGTAAGCACTGCTCAGCAACAACTAAAAGAGTGTGTTATCAGCACTATTTTCATTACAAATCCAAAACATAGCACAATACAAGCTACCATGAAGAAAATTAACTATCCCAAACAAACCAAGACAAGAAATATACTATCACCATTTTAGCTGCTGAGCTTAACACCACCAACCCAGAAACCCCAGAGCGATGGGTGTAGCATCAAGACCTAAAAAGAATAACAAATTAATTGAGGGAAATAGGGTGAGATAGGGATGGAAGAGAACATATGTAATATCCTTTGAAAGAAAATTTGTCTTTTTTCAGTTTAGAGGTCATTTGCTCATCACACCAGTTTAGTTTCCTTCATTCTTAGCCTTACAAACCAAAGTTGGCAGAGATCCTAGCCCTTAACCAGAAGTTAACCACCTAAACTACCAGTACTGTGTGCACTTAAAACATTTTTGTAAGACATTTTTTTCAGCTGACATTACTATTGTGTGCTTTAAAAGCTACACCAAAGAGGTGTGGGAAACCCATGAGTAAATCATTACCTAGAATGTGTTATTGAGTCAGCTGCTGTCTCTCCTCAAAATGCATTCTGCAACATACCTTTGGGGGTGGGTTGGAGCAGCTTTTTTCTGGTTTTGAGGTTTTTTTTTCTTTATTAGCTTGTTTGTTATTTCTTTAGATACAGTTTTGCTAGACAGCTGATTTGTTGATGTACTGCATCTGGGATGGAGTTAACTTTCTTCATAGCAGACTATATGTTGCTGTGATTGGGATTTGCAACAAGAAGTGTTGATAACATGCCAGTGTTTTATCTATTGCTGAACAGTGCATATACAGCATCGAGTCTTTCTGTACCAGAGCTTTTTACTCTACTCCCCAGTGAGTAGGTGGGGTGCAAGCAAGAGGTTGTGAAGGGACACAGCTGGGAAAGCTGACCTAAATTGACCAAAGGGATATTCCACACCGCATAACATCATGCGCACCAATAAAAACCACAGGTGTAGTTTTTGCAAAGCAGCTATTGCTCAGAGTCTGGCTGGGCCTTTATCAGTCTTGCTTGTGGGAGCTGGTAAATGATTGCCTTTGCATCATGTCCTTTTTTCTCTGTGTCATTAAACTGTCTTTATCTTGACCAACAAATTTTGTCTCACTTTTGCTCTTCTGACTTTCTCCTCCATCCTGCTGGGGTAGTGAGTGAGTGAACAGCTGCATAGGTGCTTAGTTGCTGGCTGGGATCAGCTCACCACAAATGAGATACACAGAAGCTCATTAGGTTCAACATGACATTGATTGCTTCTGTAATAGAGATGCCAGAATATGGTGTTACCTGTTTCTCTTTTAACCTTGATCCATTGGTTGGCAATAGTAGGTAAGAACCTAAGTAAATCAGTTTTCTTGCTTCTTCTGAACTGCACACTATGCTTTTTGAATTACAGCTATACAATTCAATATTATAAATAATTGGCATTGAACAAATTAGGCTCAAGTAGGTTGCTTGCCTCAGCAGATTTCTTATAAGCTAGAAATCTGTGTTTTGTCCTCCATGGCACTGGATATCTTCATGTGGCTCTCATAGATATCAGTTCCTGACAAAGCACAGCTTTCAAATTTCAAATTTCTCACCTCCAGAAACAAATTGAACATAATGTGCTTAAAAGTCTTCTGATTAGTGTGTGAGAGAGTGAGAAAATGTGATCCTTTTTAATGTGTAAATCACTCTTCCTAGCACAACTAGGGTCTACACAAAATGATCCATGATATGCCTGAAAGCATTGCTATGAAAGCTTTTACCTGAATGTAGCTTGGGATGTGAGAATGAGAATCTGAATTCTGTAGTGAATAGAATTCAAAAAGCGACAAAATGATGGTAAATAAATGGGAACAGCTGCCACTATTCAAAACTCTAAGAGTACATTTACAGGAAACAAAATCACTTTTTAAAACTGTCAATTTTAGCAGGGTAGAAAGTAATGTTTGTTCTAGTTCATTTCAGAGTTTTTCATATCTAATAAATGTCTTGGCCATAAAAATAACTATTGAAACCTAACAGCTAACAGCCAGAATATTGGACAATAAAGCTACTTAAAAAGTTATTTATCAACATAAATGATTTTGCATAACCGACACATTTTTATGCAGAAAATGATGAAGTAATATGCCACTGCTTTTTATAATGTAATACCCTGTAACTAATGATTTTTTTGAAAAACCATTTCACATTTCTAACAATTTTATGAGGGAGCTAATGATTTTATATGACAAATGGTTATGCAAAAAAGAGTGATTTTGTGCAGTTAATGGCTTCATACAACTAATGAGTGAATACCACTCCTACAATTTTAGTGCACATTACTTTCATAGTGATCATTCATCCTAAAGATATTTTACGTCTTTTGTAAAATTTATTGTGTGCCAGTCCTTTGTAAGATGTATTTCCATATGGTTCCTATGGTTTTCTGCATACTAATGAATTTCCAATATGGTTATCGCATATTAAAAAGTATACCATAAAAGGCATTATAAAACTAATTTTTTTATGTTGATTTGATATTGATAGTCTTCCTCATTCTCCTTATTGAATTATTTTTAGTTAATTTAATTCTGATCTGGAATAGCCCTCTGTAATCTCCTTAGTATGCTGTTTTTGATTCATTTCAGTTTTGCTCAGTTGATTTTCATTTGGAAAGTAAACCATAAAATATCTTTCCCTAGCTTCAAAGAATGCTAATAGAATGCTTCACAGCGTCCAAGTGTGATTCCACCATGGAATCACAAGTAACCTGTGAGATTGCCTTAGTATTCCTTCAGAGTTTGGAAAATCAGGAATATGCTCTGAAGTCTCATGACCAATGACTAGAAGACATTTAGTAAGATAACTCACAGCTAAACACATAAGACAAATGTGCAAAGAGACATCACTTTACCACTGCAAAAAAGAATGAGATGTGTGAATCTACCCACAATTGCCTTGTAGGCTCCCTCATTTAGCAAGCCAGCCAGTAGGAGATGTAAAGAACTAGTTTCTTTATGACAGCTGTCATCAAATTTATTCTGAGACCCCACAATCCACTGTAATATCAGTGGATTATTATCATCCTATTAGTGATGGCCTGAGCAGACAAGACACAGGAGTCAGATTTAAATGACTTCACTGCCAGTTCAGGCTTTGACTAAATCCTCAGTACCACCAAGCAATTAAAACTTGAGCCTTTACTCCCTGCCTCTGGCTTTCTGACTGTCTTTCCTTGCCTTCCTGTCTCTATCTTTCTTTATTTTTCCCCTGCACTTTTATAATGGTTTGATAGAACCAATCAGTACTACATCTTCTGCAGCTTTGCTCTAAGCCTGTCAGAAAATAAGTAAAATGAAAACAATGGCTTAAATAACTCTTTGCTAAGCATAGGTTTGCCATACTTCAGACAATGAAAAGAATATGCTTTGTACCTGTGATAACAGCATTAAGATTAAGAAAATGTCACTGTGAAAGAAGCTACTTTTTCTGTCTTTAGCCTTCTCTTTAAACCTCTTTTTACATTTGCCATCCTTTGTCAGGAGAACAGAGTCCTGTTAAAGTCAGTCAACTTTAAAACCAAGAGTTTCTTCCAGCCCCCTAAAATGAAATTTTCCATTTTCTTTCAGATTCCAGAAAGATTTTTCACAGCTGCAGAGGATGAGTGCTATCATTAAAGTAAAGATCTTTTAAATTTGTTCTTGTTACCTCAACTCTTCTGCCTTCTATTTTCTGTATCTTCAATAAATAATTAAAATATTTTAATGGTGAAGGTTGTCATTGCCCTTACAGCTGAGTCCTCTTGTTCAAACCCTCTGTAACTCTTTTATGTTGAGCAGTGACAAATGCACATTATACATTTTTGACTGAGACATTTGCTTTACC
This sequence comes from Chauna torquata, assembly GCA_013399475.1. NCBI lineage: Eukaryota > Metazoa > Chordata > Aves > Anseriformes > Anhimidae > Chauna > Chauna torquata. The sequence continues at coordinate 11,055 of VXAL01007016.1, forward strand.
AAATGTATGTTACAATGATTGCCATGGTGTCCTTATAACATGACACTAGCCAGCATTGATGAACCTACGTTTTTGATGAAGACAGCCTCCTTGAAATATGTGCAGTACTTTCATATTCTTTTCTTACAATGTAAACATGTATTCTGGTCGAGGCTTAGGAAGTGTTTATACAGCTGACTTTTTGCAATTTGAATGTATTTTCACCAAACATTGAGCTGCTGTGGCTAGCAGGCTTGCAATATCAGTCTAACTAGACCCAAGCAAGCTTAGGCATCACCCACTACACTGCAGCATCAAGCATAGAAATAACCCTCCTCACAAAGCTCTAGTCAATAGCATAGTTATAACTTATAGCGATAGACACAGTTTTTCATGAAACCCATTTCCTAATTTAAATGGATCGACTCTTATTTTGTATTGAAAATCTGAATGTCAAAAGTAAAAAACAAATGAAATATTTCAGAGAAGCTGTTTATTCAGTTGCTGCATTTTTCCCTGATCCACTTGAGTTAAGCTGTCCTTGAATCATCTCTACTCAACTCTAAGTATTCATCTGGGCACATCTTAACTCCTGATAGCTATGGAAGCTGGCCTAAGGAAGAGGCTAGAAATGTATGTCAGAACAACAGCTTCCACATTTCAGTTGTGTAGTGCTTCACCTCCCTCCTAAATGGAAAAACTGAACACTGAAGAAATTAAATATCAGAATTCACACTTTGGTTTAAAAACAAAAACAAAAACAAACAAACAAACAAAAAATGCAACTAACAGCAACAACAAAAAAAGCATTGTATTTGAGCTTTATTTATTACTCATTACTTGAAATTAGGATGGTATGAACTGTATTTCATCAGTAGTTAAATGTTCATCCTTAAATGTTCATAACTGAGATTTTTCTCTGATTTGTAATGGGAGCAGCAATGTCTTACTACGCAGAGTTGCCAATGAGTATGAAGAACTTTGTTAAACAGATGTATGATTCCTTCAAGGTCCTTTACTTTTGTCTCAGTTTATATCTAAGTGATGTTGGTTGGAAAGGGACTTACCAGAACCAGAGAGGAGTACACTGATATGGAGACCACCTTCGAGTTGCACTAATAAATCACACAAGAAACAAGTAACTCAGGCTGCTGGTCACAATGCTTTTAACATTTGCCTACCCAAAAGTCATCCACTGCTAGCACCCCAATGAGTTTTAATTATCAGTATGATGAACATCTAAGTACTCCATGAAAACTATGGAGTAAGAGAAGCCTCCAGGTGCTGATTTTGGTACATGTTATTATTTTAATACGTCTAGCAAAATGTGCTCCGTTCAACAAAGTAGATGCCTGAGAATCATTCAGTGCTGAAGCAGGTCTCTTCGGAAACGTTTCCCTCTGATGGCCTCAATGGGTAATATTCCACAAGATATGCCTGTGTAAGAATGGCATATACAGCCCAGAGGAGATGCACAGGGCACTGCACAATCAAAGGAGGAGGCTTTAACTGTGAGGTTGCTTCTTTCCACTTAACTCATGTTACATCCCTTTGCACATTTCTGTACATTATTTATTTATACACCCTGAAATGAAGCTGGCAGATGTGCAAATATATATCTGTGGAGATCTACTCTCCTGAAAACTCTCATCAGCAAATTTTAATAATTACAATTTATTTATGACTCTACCTAATGCCAGTGGAAATTGGAGGAAAGATACATACACATCTGCCAAATCTGTCAATCATATTTTAATGTAAAATACCTTTAGCAGCTCAGGTATACTTTTAAGCAATTTACACATTTCATAATAGTGGAAGACACATTTTTGGTGAATTAAGGATCAGCCTATTAGATGTGAAAAAGTACAGACACCATGTATCTTGCTGTAGACTAGGTCCCTGAGGTAACAAGTGGCTCAGAATAGGCCTTGCACTACTACCCAACTGCTCCAGATTGATGCTCCTGGCTTTTGGAAACAAAGTCATGCTTTTAAAGATGAGTTATATTCATTAATTAGGTCTTACACATTTTATTTTTTCTTTGGATTTAAATATCTCAGGCACAAGAAACTTCAATAAATTTTGTTGCTTAATTCGAGTGTCTTGTTGGCAACAAGTGTGTTCCATTGGTGAAGAGCCAGCACCATGTTGGCTGGACAAGTCAAAAATGTGCTGAACAATGAAACAGACTTTCAAGATAGATTTACCAAAACAGAAGATAAATGTTGCTTTATTACATGAAATTATGTGACTGCCTTAATGCTTTTCAGTGCTTGATAAATCACGAAGTTGTAGATCTCCCTATAAATATTAACTGCCATTTAATTTCAGCTGATATGATTATAATGGATCAAGGCTTGGCACATGTGGAAATTTGGCTCCATGCAGAGAAGAGAAAATTAGTAAGTGAGATGAAGTAATATTAGAAGCGTGGGTTTAAAATGTCCCTCCTTCTGTTTTATTGTAACTGTCAGGGTAGCTCTGACTTCGATTTAAAAAAGTCCTTTGAGGGGGCCACAAGTGATTACCTACGAGAAGAAATTTATGGGAGAAAGGAAATGGTAAAATCAGAAAAGACGTTTTTTCACCCAGAAGATACACAATCACATTTCAAATCAAAGCCATTCAGCTGTATCTTTACCACTGCTAAGGAAATGCACACTGTCTGCTACATCTGCAAGTGGTCTATTGGAATCTGACCCACTTGTAGTAAGCTTGGACTTAATTTCACAGACAGTAGGGAGTCACTTATGCTTCCTCCTATATGACTGTAGTAGGCAGGCAGAACCCAAAGCAAAGAGACCAAAGATACATATGTCTTGATCCTAGACCAAAATTAGAACTTTAAAGAACTACCCCAGGGAAAAAAAAAAAAAAAAAAAAATATCCTCTTCAGAGCTGTGTATCACAAAGAATTTTTGGTGAAATTATAAATGCTCTACAAAGTCATGCTTTGTTCAGCTGGATCATGCATTGTCATACATACATCAGACACTGCCCTTCTTATCTGTTTGGTTGGTCTGTTAAATTCCTCAGTTTTGGCTAACGTGCTGCTTTCAGCCCAAATTGTCATTCACAAGATAACATAAAGTTAGTCCATGCAAATTTCTGCATTTTTGTCTGGACACCATGTACCGTGCTAGAAGTTTTCTCTTCTTGATCAGAAATATCTATGCACTGTAATTCTCAATCATAAATTTTCATGCCCTATATTAAATGCTGCTGTTGCCTCATCTTGTATAAAATGCTTTAAAGATCCAATAAATCTGTGATTTACAACAAGATAAATGCCATAAAGGATGATACTTCTAATTTGAATCTTGGAATCTGAACCTCAAAACATTTGCATATGATACACATATTTATAACACAGATTTATGGGTTGCAATTTTCTTGGCCTTTAAAATGTTGGTAGTCTTATCATTATAGCAGACTGAAATCAATATTCTTATTAGAAAAATATGCCACTGACATCAATCTCCAGTGATTAATTCTTGTGAGTTACCCTGAATTTATTATCGACAGGGTTGATCTGTTTAGACCCACAACCCAGTTCCTGCAAAGGCAAACCTGCAGATGCCAGTAAGAAAACATCAAAGGACAAATCAAGCACAGTGAGTGATGGAAGTGGAAGGCCCTTTTACGCTAGTGTGTGAGTTAATTTCTGGCAAGTAACTTATATACAGAGCAAGTGCTGCAGGGCGCAGAAGCAATGAAGCTCTGAGTGCAGCCACCACAGAACCAGTTGACCTTGAGTGCAATCAAAGTGAGCACATGCATGTCAAAGACTAATACTGAAAATGTCTTTAATGCTTTTAAGGCTTGTAATTGCATTAGAGTATACTATTTCTCAAAAAGAACATTATTGTGCCTAATAATACATTTCTTCACCAATTTTAAAAATCCTACCTTAACTGCAGCAGGACAAAGCAATTGCTGAATCCTCTTTTTTCCTAGACTTTAACATTGCAAATACAGATAAGTCTGACTCAGAACATCAGGCAAATGTAACTCTGAACAGCTGAAATGTCTGTGAGTGCCAGTCCTCAGTGCCAGCAGTAGATATATAGCTCTGATTGTTGATCTGTTCTCTTGGTTTGTATGCCTTAGAACTCATCTTCCACATTGAATTCTACACTCCACTCCGTTTACTTTGAGCCAGCAGATCAAATACCCTAAATACTATCACAAAGTACAAAAGAGAAGGACTGCTGATGTGCTGAAGGAAGGGGATGAGAGGTAAACTTTACTATCGTTGAAACCCTTTTCCATTAATCCCATTCCCGTAAAACAGTCAGCAATTAACCAGCTTTCAGGCAGCTCCTCAGGCTGCCTCCAAAGAATCTTTGTATTTCCCAGAAGTCCAATTTTATGCAAATATTGTTGTCAGAGCTGCTGGAGATAAAGATATGCAGCAAAGTCCTTTGTAGGCTTTATTTTTGTTCTTCCTGGCAGTTTTCATTAGCCTACAAGTCTTTTATTAGTGTCAGAATATAAAGAAAAATATAAGGAAAAACAATAATTAGAATGGAAAATGTTATGCAAGCTAATTGTCAAATATCTCTTATAACAAACACCATATAAATGTTTCTTTAAGAACAAATGTACACTAAATTTTATTCTTGCTTTCACAAATACATCATCCCCTATAAATCAGGCTAAATCAATTAAATCCCACTACCAAGGTCTATATTCATAAGTCTTTTATTATCAATAAATACCCTGCCTTCTGCATGGCTCTCATTCCACATGTTTTGCACTGTATATGTTCTTTACTTTTAACACCGTGATCTCGCTTATGATTGTTTTGTTAATCTTCTCCAAGTAGTTTCAAGGTTACTTGTAAACCTTGCCTCTTAAGTAAAGAGTCAGTAAGCCTTTTTTTTCTTTTTTACCCGTATTTTGCTTATTTACCCCAAAGTCCCATAATTTCAACTGTACTGCCTGAATAAATGCCAGTCAGTTTTCCCTGACTATTATATTCTCCTATGGCCTTATTTACTTACACATTTTTGTAGGCAGAGCTCACTTTGTATGCCTATATCATTTCAGTAACTGTAATGCCTCCTATGTGCTTCTGACACATTTTCTTGGCCTCAAGACACCCCTTTTCACAGTTTAGAGGAGCATTCTTGGTCCAATGCCAGATGATCAAATGTTCATTTCCATTCTGTTTGTAAATATTGAATACAAGCTGCACAAATGTGATAATTTTTCTTTGAAATGTAATAATCCTGCAGCAGTTTCCTTGAACATCAGAATTAGTCTTTCTCCACTTTTTTACGCCTGAACATGTTACAAATCTCTTAAATCTGTCTCTATTCACATATGAGTACAGATAGTTTGAAGAGTGGGCATATATTTTCCTGCTTGGGAGTTTGTTAGGTTTAGATAGATGTGACTCCTGTTCCAAATGTTACAGACATAAAGGGACTCCAAGTATCAGTGGGATATCACTGCTCAAGAAAGGAGAATATACAGAAAACTAATGAGGCATCACACAGGAACAGTTTATTCCCTGCACTGGTTTTGATTTCCTGGGTAAGAAAACAATAGTATGTATAGGCAGGCTGCTGCTTCCCCCATCATTCCTGAGTGTGGACCGAGCACTATCTCTTCAATAGCACAGACTGAACACCGGTCCACAGCCAGCCCTAAAGCCCCACTGCAGCTCACCACCAAGGTCTGCCAGCCCAGGGAGTGCTTCTAGGCCACTCAGTAGCTGGGACTCCAAAGAGCTCTTTCAGCTTACCACACACCTTCAGAGTACAGTGACATACCGCATCACCTAAGGTATAACTTCATGGTCAGCTGCTACAGGATACATCATTATTAACTCTATGTCTGCTAGGAATGAGCACAGTGAGCTATCGTGAGGCAAGTTTTGATCATCTTCCACGTAACTGTAGGGGAGGCCAAGTTGTAATGTTGCTCCGTGATGCTGTTTGATATGGACCCTTTTTTTTTCTTTTCCTATTTTCTTCTTTCATAGCCTTTCAGATTCTTTTTATGAACTTTTTGGTTTTATGCAGAACTAATTTCTCATGTGCAATCAGAAGCTTTATCACACTCACTAATTAATTCACTAATTATCTGCTGCTTATTATGACTTTGAAAATTATCTCTGTCTGGTTGGTTATCATGTTATCATTAAACAGCATAAAGGCAAAAACATGTCCTTTGTTAAAAGGTCAGACTCCTTCATTTTCAACCCAATTGGCAAGTTGGTTCTAGGGGTCATGAATGATGTTGGAATAGCAATGCCTCCCACTAATGTTGTAAAGCACGTTTGTAATTATGCTCTTCACTGCTTCTGGACTGCTACTTTTCCAGATTTGTTGCTTTGTCTTGGCCATGGTGCATGCTTAAGATTTGACACACAATGAAGAGAACCCAACAATATTTCTCCTGAAATGGTACATCTGACCAGAAATCAGGAATGTTTTTGTTCTTTTCAATGTTTAACTGTAATTATTTTGGCATTTCTGATGCTAGCTCCCAAAAAAATACCTTAAAAAAACTTATCGTGAACAGGACAGGATAAAAAGAGAACAGCAGAGGTAAATAAGCTGTTGTCTTTACAACAGCAGTAACCAATTCTCTATCCATTTCGGTAAGTGTTCACAGATGGGAGAGAAGGATTGTTTTATTTTGTCAGAAGGAGATTGCCTTTACCTAGGAAATAAGCATGTGCTGATATTACTGATATATTGAAAAGAGAAAAACAGATTTGATATTATGTTTATGGGGAACATGTTTGTTAGTATCATAGAAGTAAAAGTACAAACAATAGTCATAAAACTTGCTGCATGTATTACTGTAATCCTGTCTTGGTACGTGAAGTAGGAAATGGAAGAGTGTCATTGTCAACTGCGGAATTCAGTTGTGCCCAAACAATACCAGGACTGAAAAATACTAGAAGATTTTATAACATCTGAGATTCTACTAAGTGTGCTGCGATTCCTAGTAAAATATTAGCATATGCCAATAACTATCCCATATATGGCATTTTGCATCTTGCAGTTTTTTAGGTTTCCATTTTAGGTGCAGGGTAATACTGCAAATTCTCATAAAATACTGGAGGCCAATAGAGGAGGCAAACTCAAAACATACCACTTTTAATCATAGATGGAATTAAGATCCACATCTGACACCTTTCACCAAAGAAGCTAATGCAGAGGTTTGAAATAATTATCTGATCGATTATGTCCTGCAAATTCAAAACCCATTATGAGAAATGACACAGCAGCAAGTGAAACAAGATATATATAGATTATTGCAGAGCTTGAGCAGTCTGACAGACATGAAATACACCACATAGTGTTTGAAACTTTCAAATACTGCTAATGAAATGTACCTGAAATCTGACAGGTAGGAACTTTTCCAAGTCCAGTACTTGTTGGAAAGATATGGAGTCACACTTATAGGTGGATTACATATGTTGTATTTATATTTNAATATTTCCTTGCAACAATGTAGTTCTCCTAGATCCAAGGCTGTGCACATATAAGTGAAATGTATGCTATAAAGATAATTATAATAGATTTTGCCAGAGTTGACAGCTACTTTACATAATGGAGACCTTACAAATGAATGCCTAATAATGTAGGAATAAAATATTTTTTCATAGTGATAGTAATTTAAGTGCTACCTGGGAGCTCCTCCCAGGATAAGCATGATTAATAGAGTTATAATACCACACCCTCACTTTCCTTTTCACTTTTCTCCCCCCAGTTTTCTTTCTTTCTGTTCTTCTAACAGACACTGTTATAGAATCAAAGTACCACATCCTCCCATGCTGTGTATGGAAACAGACAGATGAATACTATACAGGATATAACAATCGGGAAAGTTTAAAGAAAATGTGGGTTTTTTTTGGAAGACACTGTTCAACGTTTTCCAAAGTCTTTTTGAAGTTCAAATTTAATCAGTTGCCTTTTGGAATACACTCTCAAGGTGATTATCAAGGCTTTACCTGACACTTTAAAACAAAAAAAAAGCTTTAATTTTCAAGTTAATATGATATTTTTGTTTTAAATTCTATTTTTAGTAAAATCTGTATAATTCTGTGGAACATTATTCTGTCCCGGAGTGATTTTCTTTTAATTAATAAATGTCAACTTTTTATCCTAATGCAGCATAAGAACAGTTTTTTGAAAATTTTTATGTTTTGATGGGCTGAGAATGTCTACCATTTCTGTCTCAATGGGAAATCTTTAAAGAGTAATTTTTCTCAGGTTATTCCATTTGCCTGTTCTGATCATCTCCTATTGGAGCCAGGCTTCCAGTAGGTCCCTTTCAGAGACTGTCTTTAAGATTTCACAAGTCATCTGTCAGAGCAGAAAAAAGAAATGGATCAGAAAAGATACAGCAAAATACAGAGAGAAAGGAGGAATAATTCTCATATCCCATATCAGATTGAAGTGGATGAAACTTTATTAAACTGTTACTCATGGTGTTAGGCTATTTGGCAATGCCCAACATCACATTTCTAAAGAGATTAAGGTTTTATAAATGTATGGAACAGAGCTGTTCTGAGTATTTTAGAAGTGTAACTCTAAGAAATCAGACAACTCTAAATTAAAGCTTTATAAACCTCACAGAATATTTCTTCTTACAACAGCAGATCCCTCATGTGAAGGCTTTGATAGGCATACCTCAAACTTATATTTAATTAACTCCCTTGAGTGAGGAGAACTATCTGCCTCTCTCAATTGCTTGGACTTTAAGTGCTTTTTGCATTGCAAGGTATGAATATACCACCCAATGTAAATATCAAAGTGGTATCAGGAGAAAAGCACAAATGAAAGAATTTAGAATTCAGCAAGTAGACTGTTGGCTTATTATCTTACAGATAATAAATTGCTTACTTCTGCCTACCTCTTTTATAACATGATTAATCTGGGGGAAGTAGTGAGAGTAAGATGTGGTCAGAAAAAAGGACAACATGGCATGGAAATAGCAGAAAGTAGTGAGAGAATAACAGAGAGATGCTGGCTTGAACATGACTGAAAAATAACTGTAGAAAACAATCATACAATCATAGAATATCCTGAGTTGGAAGGGACACACAATGATCATCAAGTCCAACTCTTGGCTCCACACAGGACCACCCAAAAATCAGACCATATGTTTGAAAGCATTGTCCAAACATGTCTTGAACTCCAGCAGGCTCGGTGCTGTGACCACATCCCTGGGAGCCTGTTCCAGTGCCCGACCACCCTCTCGGTGAAGAACCTTTTCCTAACACCCAGCCTGAACCTCCACTGCCACGGCTCCATGACGTTCCCTCAGGTCCTGTTGCTGTCACCAGAGAGCAGAGATAAGCTCCCGCCCCTCCGCTCCCCTCGTGAGGAAGCTGCAGGCCGCCATGCGGTCTCCCCTAAGTCTCCTCTTCTCTAGGCTGAATAAACCAAGTGACCTCAGACACTCCTCATGTGTCTTGCCCTCTAGACCTTCCACCATCTTCATAGCCCTCCTTTGGACACTCTGTAATAGTTTTATATCCTTCTTATTTTGTGGTGCCCAAAACTTCACACAGCGCTCGAGGTGAGGCCACATCAGCACAGAGCAAAGCGGAACAATCCCTCTCCTTGACCGGCCAGCAATGCTATGCTTGATGCACCCCAGGGCACGGCTGGCCTTCCTGGCTGCCAGGGCACACCGTTGACTCATATTCAACTTGCCGTTGATCAGAACCCCCAGATCCCTTTCTGCAGGGCTGCTCTCCAGCCTCTTGTCCCCTAGTCTGTACGTATAGCTAGGGTTGCCCCATCCCAGATGCAGAACCCAGCACTTACTCTTGTTAAATTTCATATTGTTGGTTATTGCCCAGCTCTCTAATTTGTCAAGGTCTCTCTGCAAGGCCTCTTTACCTTCAACAGAGTCAACAGCTCCTCCCAGTTTAGTATCACCTGCAAACTTACTCAATACACCTTCTAGTCCTTCAGAAAGTTGAAGTTTTAACTGGCTACGTCTGAATCAGCAGTTGCATTGGCAGATACTTTATGTAGTTCGGCCATGAAGACACTAATTACACACCATGTCTAATTTAGCCATGAGAGCACCCAGATCAGACTTGCCTCTTCATCTGTCAGGGTGACCTGGGAATTGAGGTCTAGAAAACCTAGCTAAGGAAAATGACCACAGCTGGAAAACAAAGCATCTTCTAAGTGGTAGAATCTGTGTGTTGTATCTGCTCTTGCTGTTTGTATAATGCAGATATGTTCCTTGCATGTTAACTAAACATTTTAAAATCCTAGTCTTCATTTTGAAGCATTATTGTCTCATCCAAGCTATCCTTAAGAAATACAGTGAACCCACTAGAAGTTATAGCAAAATACCAACTAGTCTGTTGATGTAAAGGTTTTAACATCCTGAAACTTGGTTTTAAGTCTACCTTTTTGACAAAGACCTTAAGCAAACGTCTGTGAAGTGCTGCTGAAAATACTTCTGAAGGAACTGAACAAGAGCTGACAAGCATGTTTGGGCCATTTACACATTATGCCTGCACAACAAACATTGTGCCAAAATTCACCCTTTATGAATTGGTACATTTACCCATGAAATTCTGACTGTTCAGCTTTTTTAGTTCCCATGCTGCTTCCCTGATTCCTCAGAACTGCTACATGACTCAGTGACTATTGGAATTCTTTACATATATACATTTGTAATATATACAGTATGCACATATAATGTTGTGCACTTGCATTTTCATAAAACAACACATAAAACAACACACAAAAGTAGCAAGACTATTCCTTTCAGTATCTTTTCCTTAAAAAAATACAAAGTGTGTGTGTATTTATACATCAACATGCAAAAGAGAAAGAAAGGACTGTAAATAACTCCATAAAACATCTATGCCAACAAATGTCTGCTTTAAGCTGTGGCTCAGCTTCCATATTTGGGAAAGTATAAGTATACTGTCTAAGTATTAAGTATGGTGCTTGCCAGCACATCCAAAGATATGTTTAGTGAACATTGAAAAATATAAAGGAACAGAAACATGTAGAAGTTTACAAAGTCTTGAAAGTCTGCATGAAAGAGGTCATCTGCAGAAAGATGTTCTAAAGCATCTTTAAAGGTGCTTTAAAGAGCTGGAAAAATATTCCACAGGTAAGGTTACATTACAAGAATACTCAGAATACCTGCAGTCAAAGAAATTTCACTGAAGCAGTGCATTAAGAAGAGAATTAGATGGGTTTCTAATATGAATAGAGAAAAAGGCTTATTGCTTACTAAGCTAACAAGTAAAAGCACAGTAGTTACACAGTTCTCAGAAGTCCTAAATGTTTAAAAAAAAAAAAGCCCTGAATGATGTGTTTCTGAATGCCAATTAAACGGATCCTTAAATAATTAATTATCAAAACAAAATTTGGCTAAAATACTTCTTTTTGTATCAGGCCACAGCTTAGTTGCATAGAAAATGCTCTACCACACCATAATAAGCATAGGCATAAAGTGTTATATGGGACACAAGTATGAATTCCAACAGGGAGGACCAAATGGTAAGTTAATGATAGGAACTTTACCTTTAGAAAGACGAGCTGCTGAAGCAGAAGAATCTCAGCTTGCCACCTTGTATGGTGGCAAACAGCTGTACATTAGCATCAGTTTGGAGGAATCAACTTAATAGTGGCAATTACACAAACACTGTGCAGGATACCCATTCCTCAGCCAAGCACCACTTAAATTTGTCTGCAGAATGTCTTAAGGCTTATGTAGGGGTTTAGTGGTGTGCATACCAGACTGCGTTTATGAAAAAGGACAACTGCCACTCCTAATGCAGGAATTTATCAGTTCTACGTACATAAAGAGCATCTTACTGACCTAGAATCTCACACCTACAAAAACATCTTGGAAAATAAATAAAAAACAAGCCAAAATCTTTTAGCTTGAATGAGTTCCCCAGTATCACATGGACTGTAAGAAAGCTTGCATCATAATTGCATCATTAATTTCATGGTGCAATTATGAATAGTTTAGCATTTCTGCATCTTAGCTTTGCAACAAAGTGAATGTGAAACTCTATCCCTCAGCTCTCTTTGAGATAGCTATTCACAAGCTGGGGTATGCTTATTTTCATAAACTTACTTTCTTCCTTCCCCAGGTCAGTGAAGCAGTAAATAGAGAGGGGAAAAAAAGGTTTTCTCTAAAGAGCATCAGATCACTGGTGCAGGAAATAGCAAGCAACTCCCTGCAGAAGCATATGCATTCTTAGCAAATTCTACCAGCAAATGATAATCATCCAGTTAATTATATTTAATTGCTCTCTGCATCAAAACAATAAATAATGAGAGAGTCCAGTGTTGCTTGTTGGAGATTATAATTTGACATAAACACAGGAAACACAAGCAAAAGAATAAAAATGCTTTCTTCAAAATGGAGTAAAAAATAAAAACAACTGATTGTAAATTGTAAATTGTATTAATGCTGACCAACATCTAGCTATGACGCCAGAAATTTCAGAGAAAAAAAATATTTTTTTCTGGGAAAATTGCTATCAGTGAATCTGCATAAAGAAAACACTGCATCCAGAACTTTTAAGTCATGAATACTTAAGCAGGGGCCAGGGCAGGGGTGCGGGGACAAATTTCTGTGAGAAAGGTGGAAGCATGAGAAATGCGGAAGGGAGAACTCAAGCAAAGAAAGAAAATATGCTAATGACGGCAGCTGTTAGGCTCCCAAAAGTTACAGAAGTCCCATCAGTGACTCACTTCAAATGTATTAGACAAAGCCTTTGAACTACGGGGAGGGCAACCCTGAGTAGAGAAAGTGTTGGCTTAGGTAATACACTATAATTGATCTTTTCCAGTTTAACAATCCGTGGAAGGCACCAGCCCCTGGAGAACATGGATTATTTCATTCATTACAACAATCTGCTTGGCTGCTTTGAATAAAATTCAGAAGTTCATCATCTATTTTTAGTGCTTTTGTTTCAAATTCCACATCTCTATTTTGGTAGCTCTTGCAGCTGATAACCAAATCTGCAACCCCAGAGTATCTCATATTTCAAATCAGAGAACTGCTTCCATTTGCAAATTGTGTATTGTATTACGTATATATATTGACTTACAGATAAATGCATATGTATGCATAAATATGTATATATATACGCTTTAAAATGCATGTTATTGTTTGCTATTTACTACAAAAATACTTTTTTGAATGAGAACTCCTTCAAGTTAAGCCAAAGCCAAGAGAAATGTGAGATCACATCCAAAACATAACCCGTTAGTTTGCTAATATGTGTGAGCAAGAACTCATGGAAGCATGTTAGAAGTACCTTTAACGATCTTGCATACTCAAGAGCCTTTTGACAGACTAGAAAGAGGAAGAAAAGGTTATTACTGGATTATTTTTACTTTCCCAAAGCTGAATAAAAACTCCAGCAAAAATTCTTGCTCAGAAAAATTTAGGCAGAAAAAAGTGACTTTTCTATGGGAAGTTCCATCAGAAGAATTTAGTAGAAGGTCAAAAAGCCAACAGTTTACAGAAAAACCTCCCATCCTGGTTAGTGGCAAAGGTATTAAAGGCATTAGTGACAAAGCACCATTAA
>VXAL01007016.1:39707-73207 GCA_013399475.1 Chauna torquata
AGGCATTTTGAGAGAGTCTGGTGAGAACAGGAGCTATTGAAAGGGACATGTCTTGCCAGAGGTATTTCAAAGAGAAAGGAAGCAAACCTGTAAGGGCAAAGGAAGCTCACTCTGTGAGATGACGGTCTCACACCTAATTAAAGGCTGACAGCAAGGAGGGTGCATTCAGTAACTTTATTCCTTTATAAGTGTTTGGAGTAAAAGCAAAAATAGAAGAGGATTTCTCTGTCATTTAAGGAGATCACCCTCTGAATCAAATACTGCAAAACACATGAAGGGTAACTTTTAATTTTTCAGAGAGATATTGAACCTGAGTCCAGGATGACTGAACAAATTTTGTACCTGTCATGATGACCTTTAGTTCTTCAAATGTCCATCCGTCACTGCTCAGGTCTTCTACTCATGAATCGATGCCTGCTTCAAACAGTATCTCCTTGATTCTTATTCTGCCTTTAGGATTTTGTTGAGTTCAAGAGGTTCAAGACAGTTTTCCCAAGTAATGCATTCTGATGTCAGTAAATGCTCAGGTAAGTGTTTATGCGAAAACTTTTGTTTGTTTGATAGCAATTTCCTCTTATTAAGAAATTTTACTTTTTCCTTTTCAAGCAGAAATAAGACCTAGAAACTATTAGATTCTCACATGAAGTTTCCTGAAAACTAAAGGCATAAAATTGATGCAATCAGAAAAGATATATCTAATATCTGTGTTCTAACACAAAGTGGGCCAAAATCCCTTCAAAACAAAACAGAACAAAGCAAAAACAAAACAAAACAGAACAAATAAACAATAACAAAAAAAAATCCTTCTATCCATTTACCCAGCTCACTTACCCCTGGAAACTCCTTTAGGGGCCAACACCACATATTTAAACAAATCTTAACTCATATCATTCAGTTAGTGCTTAACATCTTTTGGAGATGGAAGGAAGGGGAGGATTCACCATTATACATAACTGGCCACTTTGTTTTGGAAAGTAGAGTTGAAATAGCTGAAACTGAATTTCTTTTCTCTTGAAGTTAAGCACCCTCTCCTTATTTTCAAAGCAATCAATGGAACATCATTTATCTAACATTTTCTCCGAAACATCAAATGTAAATTCAAACTATGTTATATACAGCTGAGCTGTGACATGCAGTTCAGCAGAGGAGCTCACCACAATAGTTTTTCAGCCTCACCAATCATCTCAGCTAACTTCACAAATCACAACATGTCCCATTACCACCAAGTCTTCCAAAGTATACTAAAATTCCCATTGTGCTTTTTCCCTCTTTTCTGTAGTAAACATAATTTATTTTTTATGAATAAAATTCACTGTCATAGATTTGCTTCTGTCAGTTTCTGTCAGATGACTTAGTCATGTTTCCTTTGATATCTACAATAGAACAACCATTCACCAAAAAAAATCATTGAAGGTCATAAGATGTTAAAAGAGTAATCAAAAGAGCATTCTTTGGGGCTTATTATAATTTTTGTTTCTCTGGCGGAAAAAAAAAAAGAGAGAAAGAAAGAAAAAAAAGAAAAAAAAGGAAGAAAGGGGGGAAAAAAAAAAAAAGGAAAGAGATTTCCACAATAAAGTTTTAAGGAAACAAAGTAAACTCATCTCCAGAGGAACATGAATCATCCATTTAAAGTTTATGCCCCTCTAAGTGTATAAGCAGTTATAACAAGTTTACCAGGAATTATGTTAGTTCAAGGTCTAAAACATTCTGCTACCAGTTTGCTTGAAACAAGCCATCAGAAAGAACCCTTAAAATTCTAAGATGAAAACAATGCAAGTAAAGGGAAAATGATGCAGGTTAAATGTACCATTTAGCCTACATACAAAGAGGAATCATCCAATGAAAGTGCAATTGAAACAGAAAACCATACAAAAATATTAAAATACCTTCATACACAGCGTCTAATTAGCTTATGAAACTCATTGCCACAAGATGTCATAGAGGTCAGAAAACTGAAGTCTTAAACAACTTAAACAACAAGAAATCCACTGTAATCCTTAGAACTAAAGGAAATAATCCTTAAATAGAAAGGAAATAAATCACCCCATCACCTTCCAAAAAATAATAAAAAAAAATTCCTATTTGTTTTAAGGATAGGACACTATTGAAAAGGAATCGTTGGTCAAGTCTGATATCTTTTACTCAGGGTGTTATCCAGAACTAAGAAGCAACAATCTCCTGCTCCATATACTTGTGAAACATTGTGAGCTCAGATGCCTTCAAATAGGTACATTTACTCTTCTTCTGTTCTGAACTATGAAAAAAAGAAACAAATTTCTAACAAGTTTCAGGAGAAGAAAAAATTTTCTGGATCAAGAATCTATAGAGAGACTTATTAGTAAAAATAACTAGCTTCAAAGACTAGTTTAAAAAAAAATGGAGTTTTAATCCCAAATTTAAAGCCCATTTTCCTGTTGCAGGTGATGCTGTAAATATAAGGTTCTTTTGAAAATTACGTACTTAATGGAAGGATCCCCATTTATTGACTCTGGTTACTACACTCTATCCGTGGTAGAAGATTTTGGTATTGAGCTAAATGACTGTCTAGTAAGTATAGAAGTGCTGCGCTGAAGCCAGAATGCTGACTTACGTAACTACAAACCTTACGCTGCAAACAGGGAAACCCTGATATCTCAAACAGGGTCCAAGGTAGACAACATGATGAACTGAGGGAAGCTCTGGTCAGAAGACATATCCTTCTGACCACCTCCAGAAAATGTGTACCTCTTTCCCTTCAGGATCCAGGGCCTGAACCCTTAAATGAGTAGTGTTCTGTGTTTCCTTTCAGATGGCAGTGACAGTGATTATATAACAGCAGCTTGATCTCTTAACCAGACAGTGGGATAGCTGGGGTTAGCGTCCTCTGCAGTACAAGAGGATGCACAGCTACTTCTTCTTTGTTCAAACTGAAGGTCCCAAGATCAGAAAGCAGTGTGATCCACTCCTTTCAAGTACCAGACTATCAAAAAAAAATTGTTTGGCTGCAGTTTGACTCAAACCATTTAAGGCTGCATACTGAGTATTTAGACCATTCGATTTCAAGAGCGGAATCATGGTTCCTGATCCCATGGTTGTCTGCATTTCAAGTAATATGAATAAATCTAAATTATTTCAATTAATTAAAATAAACTGGATTAAACAAAAATAATCATAATTGTCCTGAGACATGGACTAGAACTCAAAATTTAGCTGACATTCCTCTTCAACAGCAGTTTAAATCAAAGCAGTCTGTAAATTTAAAATGTACTTAATAATAAATGAATAGCTGTTAGTATTGCATATTTAGGACACATATTCACTTTCAACACACCAAGAAAGAAGAGATTCAAAGTTTCTATTCCCCAACATACAAGCCATGTTGTTCCTATCAGCAAAAATCTTTCTACACTTATTTCTTTGTTTCATCAGAAATGCAAAACTCTCAGGCTGAATAGCCAGTGGTGTTATAATGACTGTAAGTCTAATTTAGAGCGTGAATTGCAGCTTTGATACAAAATTAGCTAAGTATATTTTCTCACAAATACTATTGAGTCTAACAAATTCCCATGTAAGGATGGAGAGAAGGTAAATAAGAGGTGGGGGTATGAAAGGATCAAAATAGAAGAAAAAAATCTTAGTCTAACTCATGAGTTTGAGAGATTTGGGATTCTGTGAGTTATTGTAAGCCATATATTTCTGAGAACTCTTACCTGAGCTAACATTTCTTGACTCTTTACTCAGCTGTTCTACAACTTCAAGCCTCTTCAGTGAATGAAGATTTTCTGGCTTCACCAGCCCCCTAACTGTCACCTACTTACCTTCCAAGAACACAAATGTTAAATTATCGAGGCTGGGGGAGTGCTTCAGGCATAGCCTAAGGAAAATTTGAGCAATGTATTCCCTAAGAAACAGGAACAACTTCGGTTTTGGAAGAAACAAATCATTTAATTTCTGAATGAGGGTTTAAGAAAGTTAACCTTTGCTGTCATTTTTGTTGCTGAATTGCATTCGAAGATCATACCGTTCTGGTGCCACACACAGCTCTGGTTTTCTTTGAATTTCCTGTCAAAGTACAGGATGCTCTGGTTTATTCTTTTCAAACAAGTGGAAGTCAAATTTATATCATGATCCAGGGACTTGTGCAGTAAATGGGTCTCAGATGATCAGTAAACCATTTTCCCTTTTATTGAAAAACCCTCCAAAAAGAGCCAGAAAGTTGGTAGAGGTCCTGAGGTCTTCCTTAGAAGCATAGGCATCCCAAACTCAGGTGGCCAGGAGATACTATAGGAACACAGGTGGAGGGTCTCAGGCTCTGCAGAGCCTGAGCATTCCAGAGCATTTCTGGGATCCCCAAGAAGGGTGTAGTCGAGATGCAACAAATACTTAATAAATAAATTCTTTTTGTTGTTACAAATAAAGATACACAGAATACCTTTCTACTCTCTCCCTCTACCTCTTCCCCATGGTAAAATAAGTAAGTCCAGTTAAACAATCAGAGAGGCAAAGTCAGAAGAACTTTCAGCAGCTGTGGCAGACCACAAAGTTGCAAAAGTCATTGCTGATCTGTCATAAAACTTTATTTTCAGAAATTAAATGAAGTTATATGATTAGATTTATTGAAGCATTTGCAAGCACAAAAGTTGGTCATTGCTCCAGGTTTTATATGTTGCCTGGCAAGTTCCTGCCTAGGGCAAATACATATACACACAATTGAAAAAAACAAAAAAAAACCAAAAAAAAACAAAAAAAAAACAGAGTTGATAATAAAAACACTGACCCTTCCTTAGCTACTGCAGTGTGAATCACACTGCTATCATCATCTCAATGCTTTTCACTGGTATTTGACAACATACTACACAGCAACAGCTGTTTTATTATTGCCTTTAATGGCCATAAAGCAGAAAATATTGCATAATGCAGAGGAAACATCCTGACAGCTCTAGCTGAATGTGAGTATGTCAATTTTATAGCTCCGCTTAGCTTCTGAGGAATTTCTTGACTAACAGGTGCATCATTATACACATCAGCAATTCACTGTCTAACTAGAACAATAATACAATCAACATTACAATGCTATAACTGACATGAGAAATGAACTCTCTAAAGAAGTACAATAGGTTGTCATCTTGCTAGTACAAGTGCTGTTTGAATTGACATAGTCTTTGGGGTTAGAAACGTTTTTGTATGTTATTGTAATGATCTGTGGGCTGTTTTGCCCTGATGAATTGCATAAAATAAAGAAAAGAAAGACAAGAATTGTCAATCCTCATTAAGAAGAGGAACCAAACAATGCCTGTCAGACAAGGCCTCTGTTTTAATTTACTTTATATTATCACATGCGTCATTCAGGGAACCTCAATTTTACAAAGATATTTAATAAAGTCCATACTTTTCCAGTTCCATGACTCATTCTTCTGCATAACAAGCCTCATACAGCTGACTGGGAAAAATAATCATACGGACAAGTCTGCAAAAGAATACCGCCTCCCTCCCCTGCAAGGAGCCCAGTTGCTCTGTCTGAAGACAAATAAAAATCTCCTAAAGTCTTTAGGACTAAGACTATATTTTGGCCATATTCCAACATTTCAGCTGAAGAGTATTTGTCTACAGCTCCTCTCAAGATTTTTTTCTGTAAAAAAAACACTTTTGTAAAAGTTGTTGTAATTTGCCTTTAGTTCTTAGAATCATAGAACAGCTTGGGTTGGAAGGGACATTCAAGATCATAGAATCATAGAATCATTTAGGCTGGAAAAGACCTCCGAGATCATCCAGTCCAACCTTTAACCTAGCACTGCCAAGTCCACCATTAAACCATGCCACTAGGCTCTGCATCTAAACATTTTTTGAAGACCTCCAGGGATGGTGACTTAACTGCTTCCCTGGGCAGCCTGTTCCAATACTTTGCAATCCTTTCAGTGAAGAAATTTTTCCTAATATCCAACCTAAACCTCCCATGGCGTAACTTGAGGCCATTTCCCCTTGTCTTCTCAGTTGGCACTTGGGAGAAGAGACCGATCCCCACCTCGCTATAGCCTCCTTTAGCACGATCATCTAGTCCCAACCCCCCTGCCATGGGCAGGAATGCCACCCACTAGATCAGGTTGCTCAGGGCTCTAGCCAACCTGGCCTTGAACACCTCCCGGGATGGGGCATCCACAGCTTCTCTGGGCAACCTGTTCCAGTGCCTCACCACCTTGTGAGTAAAGAATTCCCTCCTAACATCCAATCTAAATCTCCCCTCTTTTTGTTTAAAAACAATCCCCTTGTCCTATCGTTATCTGCCCAAGTCAAAAGTCCCTCTCCATCTTTTTTATAAGCCCCCTTTAAATATCAAACGGCTGCAATGAGGTCTCACCAGAGCCTTCTCTTCTCCAGGCTGAACATTCCCAGCTCTCTCTGTCTTTGTTCATAGGAGAGGTGCTCCAGCCCTCTGATCATCTTCGTGGCCCTCCTCTGGACCCACTCCAACAGGTCCACGTCTTTCTTGTGCTGGGAGCCCCAGGCCTGGATGCAGCACTCTAAGTGGGGCCTCACGAGGGCAGAGTAGAAGGGGACAATCACCTCCCTCGACCTGCTTGCTGGCCATGCCTCTGTTGATGCAGCCCAGGAAGCGGCTCTTTATCATCTTTGAACACAAACCTAGATGTATTGGGAACTGGGGAAAGAGCTGTCCTTCGGAGTTCATCCAATTGTTAAACTAAAATAAATGGACAAACCAGTTTTGCTATACAAAGTGAACCAATTTGTAGAAGGTGATTCCCCAATTCAAATTAATATTAAAGAAGACCTTCATTTAGTGGTTCTGAGAAATTCATCATTTCCCTGTTAGTTTCCTTTTCTGCTTATAATTTATTAAATCTTCTTCTGAGGGCTCTGGCTTATTTCATATGTAGCAATCCAGACTTGCAAAAGGTGTCCATGTCAACTCAATCCATCCATGATAAGTTTAGCTTAGGTTTGAATTAACCTTCAATTTTCACTGGCATTTTCTTCCTGAGTATTCAAAGGATGGTCCAGACCTTTCATTTCCCTTGTTCAAACTTCCCCAGTATTTACAACTCACCCTTCATGAATCTCATGACTTAAGTGCCAACTCTTAAATCAGTACTATGAGACAGAGGAAAAAAAGTGAATGTTACTGGAGAGTATCAGAATTAACTGACTACCAGAAAAAAAACTCTTTTGCTAAACATCCCCTTTCAAAATGAGGATCATGATTCATATTCACATAAAATACTGACACTGTAGGTGACTATTAGAAGCTATTCATTAATGGTATGTGTGTTATTTTCCACTTTCAAGAAAGACAAATACATCTTGGACTTGGTGATCTTGAAGATCTTTTCCAACCTAGATAATTCTATGATCTTTTTGGTAATGAAGAATAACACCAACCTACAAATCAAGGGAGTCAACTTGTTCTAAACAAAGATAACATCTCACTCCAGTTGGTTGCTTTGGCCAAGTCCTCACAGTTGGTGAGGGTCCAAAGAGGGGGGATCCAGTGTTGTTATTGTTTGAATGAGACTTCCTGGCCCATTTCTCTACCTCATAAAAGAAATATCAGCCACCAGGCCCCACTGTACTGAGATATTAATCTGTATTTGGTTTTGCTGTTTGGATGGTCATGAATACTTCTCACAGAGATATGTAAACTTAAGAGATAACAGCTCTATTTATCTCAGTGTAGGTAAGTACATTCTAACACTGGATATTTTAAGCCCTTCATTATAATTAATTGTCTGTAATAATTTGTTTACTTTATTTGAATAATTAAGAATAACAATGCCTAACAATAAAACAAGTATGTTCAAAACCTTCATAAATGTGCAGCAGATTTTTATTCTTACACAGGAAAGATTACATAAATGAACAAGTGTTTCAGTCTGACTGATCTCAGTGCTACCAAATTCCACATTGAGAATAAGTTACTCAGCTCAGGAGAGAAGCCTTGCAGGAACCAGATATTTCCTTGAAAAAGTAAAAGGTGTCCTGACTTTTCTCAGTCTGCACATGCCACTTTGAGACTGTGCAGTGTGCTTCAGCCACACATATCGCTCATTGTCCCCACCATGACACCATCCCTCACCCAGCTCTGCTCACAAATTACAGGTTCCACCGCCTGTTATCCTACAGGTTGGAGGTCAGTATTAGTTAGTACATAGAACACCTGTGTACCAGAGAGAACATGGTAGGATAATCAATTAAATGACCAAGGTCATCTCAGCCACTCATTTAGGCATGTGATTATAACAGCCATTTGTATTGGGTTTACGTGGTAAAGGTTTGGTAGCAGGGGGGCCACAGGGGTGGCTTCTGTGAGAAGATTCCAGAAGCTGCCCTGTGGCAGATAAGAGCCAGCTCCAGCCTGCTCCAAAAGGGACGCCCCGCTGGCCAGACCTGAACCAATGAGCGATGTTGTTTGCGCCTCTGTGAGAGCATATTTAAGAAGGGGAAAAAAACTGCTGCGCAACAGCAGCTGGGAGTGAGAGGAGTGAGGAACAGTCATGCAGACACCAAGGTCAGTGAAGAAGGAGGGGGAGGAGGTGCTCCAGGCGCCGGAGCAGAAGTTCCCCTGCGGCCTGTGGTGAGGACCATGGTGGAGCAGGCTGTCCCCCTGCAGCCCATGGGGTACCACATGGAGCAGATCTCCACGCTGCAGCCCGTGGAGGAGACCACGGTGGAGCAGGTGGATCTGGCCTGAAGGAGGCTGCAGCCCATGGAGAGCCCCCGCAGGAGCAGGCTCCGGGCCGGACCTGTAGCCCGTGGAGAGGAGCCCACGCAGGAGCAGGTGATCCGGTGGGAGCTGCCACCCGTGGGGGACCCATGCTGGAGCAGTTTGCTCCTGAAGGATGGACCCCGTGGTACGGACCCATATTGGAGCAGCTCTTGAAGAGCTGCAGCCTGTGGGAATCCCACGCAGGACCCGTTCGGGAAGGACGGCATCCCGTGGGAGGCACCCCACGTTGGAGCAGGGGAACAGAGAGCGACCATGAAGGAGCGGCGGAGACGAAGCGATACGGACTGACCGCAACCCCCATTCCCCGTTCCCCTGCGCCGCTCAGGGGGAGGAGGTAGAAGAGGGTGGATGGGAGAAGGTGTTTTTAGTTTGCTTTTAGTTTCTCACTGCTCTAGTTTGCTAGTTATAGTAATAAATTATACTAATCTCCCTATGTTGAGTCTGTTTTGCCCGTGACGATAATTAGTGAGTAACCTGCTTGTCCTTATCTCAACCCTTAAGCCCTGGTCCATCATATTTTCTCCCCCTGTTTCTTTGAGGAGGGGGAGTGAGCGAGAGGTTGTGGTGGAGGTCGCCTGTTTAGCTGGGTGAAACCACCACACCATTATGAATATGTTCTGCAGGCTGGTACTCATGGTCAACTGCATGATTCTCTTACATCTATTGGTTGAGTGCTTCCTCCTGTGATTCATGGCAAAGGGACGTCTGCTGTTCCACCCCGAGAGCGTGACAAATGCAAGCAACAGTGCTAGATCAGGTATCTACATTGTTCTTAGCCTGATTCACAAATAAAAAGGAGTTTATTTTTAGGGAGGTGGGGTGTGCAGTCTAACTGAAACAATCTACACACTTGAAAAAATAGCTACATTTTGTCCTGAACTAAAATTATAGCAATACAAAGAACCCCAAACTAGAGCAAAACATTCCTTTATATGCTTTAAAATACACCTTTCAGGTGACCTGTCAGCCTGAAATTTTCCATGTTTAGCAACCTCTTACTTAATAATCCAGTAACTACTGCTGTAACTACTGCTGTGTCCATCTCACAGATGCGTGACTCATCTAACCTGGGAGGTTGTTGTGGTTTAACCCGGCAGGCAGCTACACACCACACAGCCGTTCGCTCACTCTCCCCCCCCAACCCAGTGGGATGGGGGAGAGAATCGCGAAAAAGGAAAAAAACTCGTGGGTTGAGATAAAGACAGTTTAATAGGACAGAAAAGAAAGGAAAAATAATGATAATAATAATAATGACACTAGTAAAAGAATATACAAAGCAAGTGTACACAATGCAATGCACGATGCAATTGCTCACCACCCGCTGACTGATGCCCAGCCTGTTCCCGAGCAGCGGCCCCCCTTTTCCCCGGCCAGCCCCCCCAGTTTTATTGTTCAGCATGACGTCATATGGTATGGAATATGCCTTTGGTCAGTCTGGGTCAGCTGTCCTGGTCCTGTCCCCTCCCAGCTTCTTGTGCACCCCCAGCCTCCTCGCTCGCAGGGCAATACGAGGAGGTGGAAAGTCCTTGGCTCTGTACAAACACTGCTCTGCAGCAACTGAAAACATCACCATTATCTTCATCAAAAAATCCAAAACACAGCATTTTGTGAACCTCTACAAAGAGAATTTAACTCTATCCCAGCCAAAACCATGACAGAGGTATAACCACAAACAGCACTCACATGTTCTGAGTTCCCTGCCTGAACCCTTGCTGTAAACATATTCACAATGATTAAAGCAATGTTTATCAAATTCTAGAGCCATTTAGTAAAGAAAGGAGCAGTTTATAGCCTAGATAAAAAGGGGGGATGGGTGGGGAGGAATTCTTAGACCATGTGGGACGTCCTTAGAAACAGAGATGGTAAAGCAGCAGCAATAACGGGATTTGTAGGGAAACCTGATGATTATTTCCTTGTAACTCCAATTTCTAAGAAACTCACAGGCAAGGATCAGCACTCCTTTGTGCTAGGTCCTGTAGCAGCACAGAACTGAGGCACTTCTGTTCCCAGAACTTTTATAATCCAAATATGAGACAAGAACCAACAGATGAATACAGGCAGGCAAGCAGGAATAGGACACGGTAAGAAAATGAGCATCAGAGGTTATTTCCGTACATATCTAAATTGCTGGATTTGAGGAACACCGCAAAATTCCCACGATTCTCATATGTACGTATGTTTCTTTACATAAACTCCAGCTGTCCTTGCAGACAGTCTGTGTACTTGTTAATTTCATGACACTTTCGTGACATTGTCAGAGAGGAACCAAGACAGCCATATTGTATTGAAACCATTATCAAACTTGTCTGGCAGCTGAAATGAAGAAGGTGCTAACTAGGTCTGCCTACAAATGCCAAGCAAGTGCAGCAATGATGAAGATGGCAAAAAGCCTCTCTGTCACTGAAGTGTATATGTAGCAACTGAAACTGGTGGTGTAGTTTTGATGGAAGACTGCCAAATAAAAAGTGTAGGTTGGTATACAGCCAAGGAAATGCTGATCACTCTTTCAAAAGTTATCAACTGCTACAAAAGGCTTGTTACTTTCTGCAAGGACACAAAGACCTATCCTTCACAACGGAAAAAGGATTTACATTGTGGGGGATTTAACATAAAAGGGGAGCTCTTGTTAACCTACAATAGAGAAAGTAGCTCTAATGATAATTTTGAAATACCTGTGACAGTTTGTCTTTTATCTAATAGCACACTTTGATGTTTTAATGAAAGAGTGAGTAGAAAAATTAAGGTATAAAAAGCCCGTGGTTTTAAGGTTTAGGTAAGTAGGCAAGACTAACAGATTTGTTCAATATTCATGCCCCCTAGGAGACCATTACTTTGAAATCATTACCCTTATTTATTCTCCGGTCTCATGGATCTTGTAAACTTTTAATGAAATAATACATAAAAGTGGGTTCTATTCAGTTACAAATGCTCATTAATTGTTTGCTAATATAACACATTTTTTTTTCTATTTGCTCTCCTGGCTTTATTATGACGAAGAACAATTGCTTTATAAAGAAAGTTGTGCAAATACTGTAAATCATTACTTCTTTTCCATGCTGCTAACTAGCCCTGCAGTGAACTTTTTTTGTTAATTAACTTTCTACTGTTTGTCATTCCAATTAAATAGAGTGGGGCAATTACTTAGTGTTACATGAAGGAAGAAGAAGAGCTGTAAAAGCTAAAAAAAAAAAAAAATCCTAATAAGATGAAAGACAAAATAGCCAAAAAAGAAATACAAAAAAAGACTTTAAAAGAATTAAACAAAACCGAAAAGCCTAAACGCCTCTGAAAGCTTAGTGGCTTAGTGAAAGCTCCACAAAAGTGAGTAGACAAAAAAAAAAAATCCAGAACAAAGGAGATAAGGTATCAACAGTCAGTGTAGCAGTAAATTAAAAACAAACAAACAAACAAAAGTAAACTTTCCTGTTTTGTCTTCAGATCAGTCAGAAGGAAGTGAATACAGTTTACAGATGAAGTACATAGGATTTGCTCATCTATATTTACTTCTAATTACAGTATTGATAAAGACAGGCAGAAAAAAATCTGGCATTTGTTGGAAATTTATTGGCCTCATTCTCTCAGTGATGTCTAGACTGACCTCTCTGCACTCAGCCACAAAACTCATTTTGCAGGTTTTTCCACTTGTACTCATCCCATCTTATTCAGACATTAGAATTTTTTATGCAAGATCCATAGGAAAGCAGACTACCTTCTATAAATCCTATCAAAAATGGGCACATACCTAAATTCAAATGGTTTAAGGAGAATATAACATATACTTAAAGCACAGAATGCATTTGCTTGTGGTCATAAGCAGCAGTCACATTACTGTGGACCCTTAAATACTTATCTAATTGCTAAATATCTTGACATAATATAATGAAAGTACAGCTCATTAACTCATGATTCAAAAGAGCATAGCTTTATCATGCTAACAAGCAAACAACTGATTTATTTGCAATTTTGCAAGAAACTCACTTTTCATCTCCAGAGATGCACTGATACTGTAAATGGCTGAATAAGCTCTATTTTCACACTAGCTAATTTCATTCAGAAGAGGGAGAATATTTTTATAGCACTTTGGTTGTGCATTTCTGAAGAAATCCCATGACAGACAAATTAGGAATTATAGTGCATATGAGTAAAACAAATATTCACAGTCATCAAATTTATGACACAGTAAAGGCACTTGAAAAGCTGTCCTGGATCAGTTCAGAGGATTTTGAGCTTCCTTGCTTTACTCAACAAAGCAATTCAGGAGTTTTGGGGTGGGAAAGGACAGCATCTTTTTAAAAACTGATTTTGAGTACAGAGCATCAGCAAAACGGAAAAAACATAGGAAAATGGAAAAAAAATACAAACAATTTTGATCAAAATATGTTTGGATATTTTCACACACAAAATATTTACACTAAAAAATTTAACTTCAATAACAATTAGTATGTTTTCATATTAATTAATTCACGTCTAATAGGAGTCACATGACTTTTGTCATTAAAGAAAAATGAGACAATTCCAAGCCATACATGTTTATTAAAGGCGATTTATTAAATAAGTATCATTTTTGCAGTCTCTTTTATGTCAGGAACCATTATCCAAATTCTTGGGGAACAGAGAGCTCAGTAATGTGATTTTTTTCTGGAAATTGCTAACATTTAAGCTAACAAAGCATTATCTGTGAAAAAACACAAAACCTTTCAGGAGCTATCGATGGAGATGTTACAGAAGAGAATGAGTAAGTCATTTGAAGAAACAACAGCTTTTGAGCAATGGTATTTCTTTGCAGAAGTGAAATGTACATCAAATCATCGACTTCAATAAGAAGAAAGTGAAGGGAAGTGGAAAGAAACAGATTTTGAAACTGATAGTGATGGGTCTCTAGTTAAGAATGTATCAAGTGACAGGAGGACAAAAAAAGCAATAAAGGAAGGATTCAACTTTGCACAAGACAGGGAAATCCCTTGGGTGCACACAAGGTTTTGTGCATAGGCTTGGCTGCTTTAATAGTAATATTGATAGGAATATTATACTAGGTCAAGCATGAATAATAGTAATAATAAAAGAATGATTCTACAAAATGAATGTGCTTGACAAGTGTTTTTTAATCTTCTTTGGTACAGCACCTGTGCTTTAATATGGGTCTGCGCTGAAATGCAATCGTCCTCTTTCTGCACTAGATCCTCAGCCTCCATTTTATATCACTCTTCCCTTCTCCAGAAGTGAATGAAATATCATGAATGATATTCACCCTCACAACTGAGTCTTGGCTAGAAGTCCAGATGAAAGGCACACTGGACCTGTTTAAAAGAGACCTTGCCCTGAGGATAACCTCCAGCTCAGCATGACAGCAGAATGACACAAATCATACCAAAATGCTTAGTTAAAAAAAAAAAAAAATCAATTTCTAGATAAAAGTGCTAAGCTTAACGTCTATTTCCTGATCAAAGCAGAGATGCCGAGGTTGTAAGACCACATTTGAAGGATGGACCACCACACCAACAGCGCTTTACCAAATACCCTGGCTCCCACAATAAAGCATCTATGAACACTTCATGCCCTAAATCAGAGACTGATTCAACTTCCCAATAAGACCACTGGATAAGACCACAAATTTTCAGCATCTGCTTGATTAAAGAGTTTCCCTTAGAATCTGAAGGACGGCAACACTGGCCATTTGTCTCCTTCAGACCTGGCCTTGCCCAAAACACCCAAGCAGAGTGAGGAGTCTCCCTCCCCACAGGTCAACACAAATGCTTCAATCCTGGACCATGGTGGGATTTCTTACTACCGCTGACAGTATTAAAAGAGTACTTTTCTGAAATTATTCATCTCAGACTCCTCTTTTTTTGCTAGTCCCAGTTGGAGGCAGTAATTCTACATAACACTTTCGCCTGCAGCATGGTTAGCTCCTCAGCTAACTGAGCTAACACTTCCAGATGCTTGTTCACTGCCCCAGTGACACGGTGATCCCCGGCCAGTGGCCATGCAGCCCTGCGTGGGGATGTGCTGGGACCACAGTTGCTGGAGATGCAACCCCTCTGGGCAGGCCTCTCTCAAAGGCAATGTGTCACACAACTTCGTCTTCTGGCACCTGACTTCTCCAATAATCCTACAGAACATTCAGAAACCCTGCTTTGGAACTACAGGAATTGCAGGACTCCTCTTCAGAAGAAGTCATTTCAGTAACGGCACTGTTGAGTTCTTCTGTCAGACCTGGGCCCAGTTGCTAAACTGTGGTTTCAGACATCCAAATACATTTTTAAAATGTTTTTTAGTGCTTTGTCTTATGTGTTTAGTTAGAGTTTTAGTATGTTTTTGTTTTTTACAGAGAGCACTATAGAAATTTTTTTTCAGTAACTTACTGAACTTTTATTTTGAAATTGTTACAGTACCTGTAATTAAACTGTTTGTGCAGATCACCATGCATACTGGCTGAGGGAAGAGTATTGTTATTCTTTGTATGATATCTACAATTATATTTTTATTGTGTGTATCATTTGCATTGCTTATGAAAGTTGTTACTGTGACAATCCCTGGAGCCTTTACAAAGCAGGTAGTGCCACCCTCTAAAACTTAAACATTTGCACATCACAGTTTGACCTACAGGACCAGCCTCTCATGTGAAAAAGGGATAATTCTATCTCTGTAGTTATTCACCGTCTGACATGTTCAATGAGATTTACTAACAAATTTACCAAATATGATTTTTTTTTTCCTTTGGTTCAGAGGATTATTTGCACATGGCAAAACACCAATCCTTTCAAATCTTGGATTCCAAAAACTATTAGCTAAGAACAGAGCTATGTACGTTATTATTGGTTCTGAAGTAAAGAGAAAAAAAAAAAAAAAAAAAAAGAAATGGACAACCTCCATCAAGTGTAGCAAGTTCATAAAACTCACAATATCTTCAAATGATGATGAATGTTTATTATTAATCAGCATGGACTTGCAATGAATTAGTGACCTATGAAAAATACTACCCTATTTAAAAATAACGAGTATAAGAATATGCAACAGCCTCCAGTTCATATCTTAAAAATGAAAGATTTACTTGGTAAAGATTGAGTAAATATGGAGGACCTCATTTTATCATTCATTAGTAGTACTACTGTTTAGAAAGTGTTATTTCATTTAAACTCTAATGTAATTGTTATCTTTGCTGTAAGAATAACTTTTTGAAATGTATTATTAAATATGAAAAGGAGAGCAAAGGTCTAATTTTCCCTTCCATAATATGACTGAAGATCCCAGAAATAACACCTATAAAAGCACTTATATGGGAAGACGAATTAGTTATTGTTCAGTCAGGCTCAGGTGGTAAGGCTGAAAATTTCTGTAAAGAGCAACATCAAAGAAAAATGGGGGAACATTTCAAAACTGACATCATGAAGGAGCAGCTGAGGCCCAATTAAAATAAAATATAAGTAGGAAAAGGAACATGAAGTTTGAGAAAGTGAAAAGAAAGGGACAGGATAAATGTGGTGTGCAGGCTGGAACTAAGAATGAAACGTCAAAAGTGCTAACCAAAACCTCAGATTTTGGGAAAGCATGAGTACAAATTATTAGCACAAAATAATCAGTTTTCATCAATGCAACTACTACATGAAGTCTTTCTTACCTAAACATCACTGTAACATGAATACTAGTCATTTCCTACTAATGAGATTAGAAAGCCCAAACTACTCTGTTCCAAGGAGAAGCAAGGTTCTGAAGCTGTTTCCAGTACAGAACTGAGAGCAAAGAACTTGCTCAACAGTTACAAATCAGGTCTGCTGTAGAAATTTTTTGTTGTTGTGATAACATATAAACAGGGAAAAATTGAAGACTTCAATCTAAAGCAAATGTGACAACCATCTACAAGAAGGGCCAGAAGGAGGATCTGGGGTACTATAGGCCTATCAGTCTGACTTTGGTGCCAGAAAAGCTCATGGAGCAAATCATCTTGAGTGCCATCGTATGGCACTTACAGGGCAGCCAGGTGATCAGGCTCAGTCAGCATGGGTTTGTGAAAGGCAGGTCCTGCTTGACTAACCTGATTTCCTTCTCCGACAAGGTGACGCGCTCTTAGGATGAGGGAAAGGCTGTGGATGTGTCTCTACATAGACTTCAGTATGAGTTTTGACACTGTTTCCTGCAGCATTCTCCTGAGGAAGCTGGCTGCTCATGGCTTGGGTGGGAGTACACTTCACTGAATTAAAAACTGTCTGGGTGGCCGGGCCCAAAGAGTCGTGGTGAATGGAGTTAAATCCAGTTGGAGGCCGGTCACTAGTGGTGCCCCCCAGGGCTCAATACTGGGGCCAGTTCTCTTCAATATCTTTATTAATGATCTGGAAGAAGGGATCGAGTGCACCCCCAGTAAGTTTGCAGGCAGCACCAAGTTAGGTGGGAGTGTTAGTCTGCTCAATGGTAGGAAGACTCTACAGAGAGATCTGGATAGGCTGGACCAATGGGATGAGACCAACGGTATGAGGTTCAACAAGGCTAAGTGCCAGGTCCTGCACTTGGGGCACAACAACTCCATGCAATGCTGCAGGCTGAGGGAAAAGTGACTAGAAAGCTGCCCGGCAGAAAGGGACCTGGGGATATTGGTCAATAGATGGCTGAATATGATCCAGCAGTGTGCTCAGGTGGCCAAGAAGGCCAACAACATCCTGGCTTGTATTGNATCACACTCTACAATTACCTGAAAGGAGGCTATAACGAGGTGGGGATCGGTCTCTTCTCCCAAGTGCCAACTGAGAAGACAAGAGGAAACAGCCTCAAGTTACGCCACGGGAAGTTTAGGTTGGATATTAGGAAAAATTTCTTCACTGAAAGGGTTGTGAAATATTGGAACAGGCTGCCCAGGGAAGCAGTTAAGTCACCATCCCTGGAGGTCTTCAAAAAATGTTTAGATGCAGAGCCTAGCGGCATGGTTTAATGGCAGACTTGGCAGTGCCAGCTTAAAGCTGGATGACCTTGGAGGTCTTTTCTAGCCTAAATTATTCTATGATTCTATGAAATAATTGTTAGCACTAAAAATAATACAATGAGTTCATACCATACTTCAAGTTTCCTTTGATAGCTCAAGAGGAATAAAAAGATATTTTAATTTTAACACACATTTTGTCTCTGGGTTGGGGTTGTTTTGCTTAGCGTTTCACTTTCAACCAGTGCATGGATGGCTGCCACAGGACGTAAAGCTTGCTGGCTTGCCTAGCGACTTTAAATTCTTGGAAAAGCAGTTAAGATTTTCTGCTCACATGTATGATTTTAAAATAACATCGCTGAGCATCCAGCAGAAATATTTCACTCATGTGACATAATTAAATACTGTAAAATAATGCATGGCTTGCTTCCTGGGGTCATCTGGGAGTTTTTATAAAGAAATAGCTTCCAGATATCTGAAATACTTACTCTGATGTCTCCTTGTTTTCTTCCTGACACGTATGATAATTGTGGTTTGGGTGATGATGCAAGTCAAAAGTTTATTTGAAGGTGTTTAGCCATATGGAACAGCTATTCCATAACTCCATTCTAGCCAGATACTTATTGCACAGGGCCTACTCTAGCAGAGGACTAGACTCAGTAGTGCAGATCCTTCCAGGCCTCCAAGCTTCTTAGACTAGCCTTTCATTAAAACAGGGATCACAATTCAAGAAAAGCCAATACAAGCATTTTATTCAAATAAAAATATGTTATCAGGAATCAAAAGAAACAAGAATGTATCTCAATCAACATTTGTCTGTTCCATAGTTTCAGGAGACTAGCAGAGAGTTCCTCAATTAGATCAAAGTTCCTTACAGTATTTCCTCTTGTACTGGGGAAATAATTTTGAAAATCTAATATTCCTTTTAAGCAGTCATATTCTGAGTTCTTCCTCTGAGATCCTTAAACAAATCCCTTGAAACTGCTTCAACATAAGATTCCTTGTCATTATGTATATTTAGTATGTTAGAGAAACTTCATTTTCAGACCTTGAAGATCTAGTGTGTGTGGAAAGACTCTTAAACCCAAAAGCCTGCTCCAGAAAACAGATAAGTCAATAAAAAGACTACTGATGACTCAGTTAGGTAAAACTCTCAATGTAAATATATGCATGAACTAAAAAACACAGAGATATATTGTGTAACAAGGCAGAAGAATCAAAAGGAAAAACTCTATCATTTATTCTAGCATTATATAAACTTTTCCTGAACGTAGAATCGGTTACATCAGGGAGTTGATAGATGTCGATCTATTAAAAATAATTCACATAGTACCAGAAAAACACTGAACATTGTTTTTTGTTTTGTTTTGGTTTGCTTGTTTGTTCTTGTTTTTGTTTGTTTGTTTGTTTTAAATAATAATCCTACACAAACAGTCTAAATGAGACCAGACTGTCTTTAAACAGATTCTCTTAGATTCAGGCAGTGTTCCAATGACTCTTTCCTTCCCCAGTAGAAATTATGTCAAAAGAACTCTTGATAGCCGTTTCTAGCTTTTCACAATGTAGTCACATTCATCACAAGACTAACGTGATGGGACTTTAGTACAGCAACATCACTTTCTGGACTTGATTTGTAGGCAATGCCAGATATTATTTTAAAATATGATTTCTATTAAGAACAATTTTCTGTCATTTGCTTATAGCTTTCTACATCATTTTAAAAATAAATTCATACTCACCTCAAACTTACGCAAACCCATACTACTAAAGCAAAAAGCTTTTTCATAAAAGAACTTTTATGTGTTCTACCCACGAGAAGCCTCTGCCTTCAGACTATTGGAAATATTTTTTGGCCTATATTCACAATATACATACACAATCAGGGCCTCAGGCCATTCCCTTCCTCTGAACTCTGTACCAAAGTATGAAGTGAAAGTAAATGAGAGCAAAGAAGTGCTGTAAAAAGAAAAGGCAACATAAAAGGGCAGACAGTGGAAAACAATTCTCCTTATTTGAAAACTGTGTGTGAATGTTGGGTTACAGAAGAGACCAGTCTTCTGTTTTATTCTACTCATTTTAAATGACTTCCTGCAATTCATGCTTTTTTACTTCTATTTTTCACGGTGTGCAACACATCCATAAAGTCTGATAAAGACCTCTATAAAACAGGCAACAAAACTTCAGCTTCAGGTCTTCAAGAAAATTGAAGTACATCTAAGTTCTTAAAATAGCAATGAAAGCTAGAGAGTTTTAACAATTTCTTTTATTCTTCTTGCAGGTAAGAATATATAAAGCTTTATGAAATTATTCAAAGTAGGTAAGGTCCTCAGCTTTGAGATCTTGGTCATTGCCTATCTTGAGTAACTGCTAGACACTTGACAGAACTTTAATAATAGTACTGCTTACTGTAATACATTTTATCTAACAGAATGAAGAGGTAATAATAAAAGTGAGAAGAAAGAGTACATTACTCAATGCATTAGCATCCAAGAACTTACAGATATTTAAAATAGGACCATAGTTATCTCAGGCTGGATATTAGGAAAAGGTTCTTCATTGAGAGGTTGGTCAAGCACTGGAACAGGCTCCTCATGGAAATGATCATGGCAGCAAACCTACTAGAGTTCAAGAAGTGTTTGAACAACACTCTCAGACATATGGTCTGATTTTTGGCTGGTCCTATGTGGAGCCAGGAGTTGGACTCAATGATCCTTGTGGGTGCTTTCCAACTCAGGATATTCTGTGATTCTATGAGTTATAAATCAGCTTGAAAGGGCCCTCCAGAGGTCTCAAGTCCAACTTCCTGCTCAGAGAAGGATTAGCTGTAAGATTAGACTGGGTTGTTCAAGGATCTATCCAGTCTGATCTTGAAAACCTCCAAGAGTGGAGAGAATAAAATGTCTCTGGGCAATTTTTTCCAATGTTTCATTCGTTTAATTTTAAAGAAGTTTTCCCTTATATTCAGTCCATTTTAATGCAATGAATGCTGTAAAATCTCATCTTCCCACAATCTGCTGTCTCTCATTCCCCACCAAGCTGTTCAGTTTGCTCTCCACTAAGACTCCCAGGTCCTTTTCAGCTGCTCTTCAGCCAGTCAGTCAGCCACCAGCCTGTATTGCAGCAAGGGATTACGCCTTCCCAGATACATGATTTTACATTTGCCCTGATGAATTTCATAAGGTTTCTGATAGCCCACTATTCCAGCCCGTCTGGATCCCTCTGGATGGCAGCTCTGCCCTCTAGAATGTAGAATACAATCACAGGGAGAAACTACAGAAGGCATATACCTCGTATTTTTCATTCAAGTGCTGTCCAAAACATGTGACAGTACTGTCTAATAGATACAAAAAACGATAGATGACATATGGTGCTGACGATCCATTTATTCTGTGGAATGCTCCTTACTGGCTCACAAAGAGACAAACTTTGCTCCATTTGTCTTCCACTTCATTAGAAGAGGATTTCCTAAACTTTTGCCTCCAGCCTCCCTACTTGTAGTTTGATAATGTTCTGGAAGCATACAAGGCATGTTCAGTAACTACGTGGAGAATTGTGACAATCTCTTATTGAACACAACATCAAAGACAGCCCCTAACAACTGTAAAAAAAAAAAAAAAAGACCGCATACTTTCATCTAAAACATTATGTCTTAGCCAGCATGAAGCTTTCCTCTTTTCA
The DNA here is from genome assembly GCA_013399475.1 of Chauna torquata. Lineage (NCBI taxonomy): Eukaryota > Metazoa > Chordata > Aves > Anseriformes > Anhimidae > Chauna > Chauna torquata. The sequence continues at coordinate 61,013 of VXAL01007016.1, forward strand.
AATAGCCATGTTCTATGACAAAAAGTCATGAGTTAAAGTAAAAACCTAACAGTAAAAATCTTGCTTTGCCTTGAATATTTTTTGCATTGGTACAATGAAATTGTTCTTTATAAACTAATCAGAATTTTAAAGAAATACTGATGAACACACTGGTTCCCACAGTCTGCTGGTCATGCACGAACCTACAATAACAACTTGGCATGGGCAATTTCTATGATGTTGACAGTAATGAAGCATTAAAAAAATAAAAATAAAAACATGCACCCCCCCCCTTTTTCTTTTACATCAAATTTTAATTTTTAAGCTTGATATGGCTATTTTTCATAAAAAAGCAGAGAGAGACAAAAACAGCATTTTTTTTCCTAAAATGATGAAAAATCCATTGATGGTGTTCATTTCATTCAATTTGCTGCCATCCCAGATGGATGGGAAGGTTCATGATGAAACAAAACCCACCATTAATAAAGAAGAGAAATCTAAAGTCAGGGAACAGTGCAGTGGAGCCTGTCTTGGTGGTATGACAAATAGAGAAGATTGATTTGAGAAATAGTGTACATTCATGTGTAATCTAAATGAAGGACAGACTTGCATCCCAAGTTTCTTTGAAAGGTAAGCTTTTAGTTCCATTTTTCATTGATGCAGAATTTCAGTACGCAAAATTGCAGATTTGTAATTGCAGTTTTCACAGTTACAGTAGCTCTCGCATCAGCTGGTGGCTGCCAAAGGATCGTCAATAGCCAAATCACAGGGGTGAGTGTACCCACGTCAATAGATACTCAATCTTTCCAGTGTAGAACAGGGTCAGAAGCTCAAGTAATTAGTCATTCTCCTGCCACAAGCTTTATTAAGCTCCAATTAATACCACAAGGCAGTGAAATGTACACAGGGATTATACAAGAATTGTGGATCACAGCACAGCTCTCTTTGGGTTAAAGGAAAGTCAATATCACTTATATTTCTCTGAAAACTGATTACTGTATTACTTAACAGTAGGTTCAGATAAACATTTTTTCTAGTATCCTCTCTACTTCCCTTAAAGAATCTTAACTAATTAGCAAGTGGCAGAAAAAATGGTTTCCAATACATCTTCTTATTTTTGAGTACATTTCTTTTTGCTCTAAATGTAGCCTGCATATTTTTACACATTTTTTGCAAGTCCTAGAGACTAATCTTTGTAAATAAGAAATACAAACAGACAAAGCTTTTTTATTAATCTTACACACCATAGTGGAATGCCAGAGACTTCTAATATGGTTTTGACTAAAAGGTCCAGGTAGTCACTGTATGAGGTTTTATGGCTTTCATTATCCCCACCTGGTGCTCACTGTTATGTTAAAATGGCTTGTTTCACAAATCTACTCTGATTTTTATGAAATTCCTTCTCTCCTTTCTGATCCAAAACTGTTCAATCAAAATTTTAAGCATTATTCTCTAAGAGCAGGACAACTAGTATGATATTTGCCCCTTTACTCCAGAAAAGGTAGGTATTTCCTTACCCTTCCACTAACGCTGCTTGTTAGCACAACTATGCAAAATCCCTGGCTTCCTCAACATGGTTCTCTATGTTACAGCAGAACCAGAAATTGCACAAGTGTGAGTCAAGAGTACCTAGGAGGAGTAAGAAAGGTGTCTATACAGATTCAGTGACGCTGGACACCCTGACATACAGCTGTGCACCCGCATTCCTAAGTCACAAAAGCTGCTGTAAGAAAGAAGATTCTGTATGCTGCCTAGAAGACCACACCGCAGCAATCTGGCCACCAGGTCTTCTACAAATTGCACTGTGAATTAAAGCATGAAAATTATAAAATGAAACTACACTTTTGATCTTTGTTCTAAGGGCCCATAAATCACAGGAGTTACAAGAATAGAAGGTTGGAAAAGTCTGGCAAAATCATTGCATCACTGTTTCCCACAGATTTTCTTAATCTGCCTAATACATATCTATCCTTTAATGGATAGATAATGCATCCTTACTGAATGTTGTTTAAAGCAGTGCACAGACTCCTTTGTTCTTCCCAGTTACCAAACACCCATTAAAAAAAAAAAAAAAAAAAAATCCAACGTCCTTCATTCTGGTGAACTAGGTCAAGGCATTTCTATTTCTATGCAATTACTGTTGCTGGGGAACTTGAAAGATTTATCACACTTGTGAATAGGTTAACAAGAGCTCCAATTTGCACCAGCTCAGGAGCAACCCCTCAGATGATTATCCAAGGCAGAAGAAAGGTTCTGTCTTTCCAGATACTAAAGCCACTGTCACTGGGACTGATATTAAACTGTATGCCAATCTTCCATTACCATCTTTAAGTTGTCACTTCTTCATAAATCTAGTACTCAGACACCCATCTTTGTCCTGACATCTGTAATTGCACTAATGTTCACAAGTAAAATCAGCATCTGAACTAATCCATTATTATGAGTAATCATAAAGCTTTTCTTATGTTGCATGTGTAGAGGGTATTTATTGTTGTCTTCTTCTCCTCTTTTTTTCTTAGTAGCCTGAAAAAAGAGGACAGAGAATGAGCTCAAGACCTACAATTTGCTGAGAAGATATCTCAGCTTTTTCCCCCAAACAGCAAAAATAGATTTAAGTTTAGTTAATTTAACCTTTTCGTGAGATTATTAGACTTTGAAGATATGATTTTTTGTTTTATTCTACTGGGAGAAGAGGCAAGAGAACGTGAACAGAATCATTATCACTGATTCTCCATTTCTTCATAAAATTTCAGAATAATAGTCAGCAAGATATTACACCACTTTATTTCTCTTACTTTTTTCTTCAGTGAATTAAAAGAGGAGAATATGAGAAAAGTAATATGATATCCTACTCTTCAGTGCTTTTTCAAGAAAATAAAGACAATTCCACAAGAATTATAAGGTAAGACAGAGTACTAAACCAGTCCAACCAAACCAAACAAATCAAATCTGAGATTCTAATTTCACTTTTTGTCTTGGCTTCTGACCCTTTTTTTCGTTTTTTATTTTATAGTCCTATTGTACATTTACAGTCCCATTATACAAGTGCATGTTTAAAAAAACTGTGCTTCTCTCATAACCCATACTTTACTCCTTGTATTTGATCACAGGAAATCAAACCACTTGACATCATAATCATTCTGCTGATATTGGATAGTGGTGTCAGAAACAAAGCTTTTATTTGTTTATCTGACAGATTTGTTTATTTGAATTATCTAGACTCTATAAAACAAGGTCATACAGATGGCTTTTATTAATTGTCTTTAGCATTCAATGTATAAAATATTTATTTGTATTAACCAGGAGGGTTGAATAAGGTTCAGGAAGCAGCATGAAGGACCTGTAGACCAGTCTCTGAGAAAAGCGGACACCCAATCCCCACTCTTGAGATCCTCAAAAAACATGTCAATTCAGGTATAAAGCTTTTAATCATCTAATGCCAGCCTTCATACTACAAAATATGTAGTGGTAGNCCAGCTTAGAATTTAACAGCTATGCCTTCTGCAAACCTTTGTATTTAAGAGTGGGTTATTACTATCAGTTTCCAGTGGAAAGCCTGGCTTTATGCAGGGTTTTACCAAAACAAGTGACAGACTAAGTGTTGGTGTCGTGCAGAAATGAGCAGTAGGCATAAGAAGCGAAACCCCTTTGCCAGAATCACCACATCAGAGCAAAACAGCTTCCCAGAGTGAGGTTCACATGAAAAGTTTGCCCTAAACAATTCAGCCCACACTTTGGTGACAATCATTTCATACTTCTATACAAATACACATATCTCCTTACAGGCAAATTTAAGCTCACAGAGTGGCAAGACTTCAGTTACATAGGCCGCATGATTATAATTTGCTGATTTTCTGCACAGATCTGTTTATTTTTACTGACATACTACTCAAAAGAATTAGTGTTAAGACCAACCAACTACCCTATCGGCCCCTTCTACACAATGCACTGTGCCATACAGCATACCTGACCTCAGGCAAAAGCCAGTAATGGAAATGTTTTACTTTTCCGTAAAGCATGCTTGCCAATGTAAGTATTTGTGTCAGTATTTACAAGCATTGGCATAAGAATACATATCCCCGTACAAGCCATTAAACTTCAAGACTTCGCAATTTGTGAATGAATTCCTGGGGAAGGAAAATGATCTGTTTTTCAAGGTGGTATAATAACTTGCTGAAAGTACATTCAAACCTAAAAGGCCGAGTCATAAGGGTTTGTCAAAAGTCAAGCAGAAAGAGTCAACACCTCAGGAGAAATTACCTCTTGCTAGAATTCAGAACTAAGACTAAAGATCGAAAGAGCCCCTGGTTATGTCTATGATATGATTCAAGCCAATATACCTCTCCAAGTAAAAATCCATCTCTGATAAATGCATCCTAAGTACTGAAAATATGCATGTCAAAGCAACAGAACAGAAAGAGCTTTTAGTTCTGAGACAGGATATTTCATTTCTGGCATCTATGTCTTTATAATAGTGTTCCCTACTTCTGACTTTCAGAAATAAACTCCTAGCCTGCTTTGTAGTAAGGAGGATTTCAGGATATCCCTACAGCTATGGAAACACTTAAAATCAGGATACTGGAAATCTAGGAATGCTTGGCATCCCAATCCACTTCTGTAAGGTTTCCAAGAAATTATAGGATGTACTTTACACAGGTGTATAGTCCTCCACTTCAACAATGTTTAACACTGAGATATGCAAAAAAAGCACCTTCTCTTGACCACTGTCAGCCAGATAAACTCTTCTGCAGCAGCCAATTGCTGTGCATGACTGAAGTGCACTCAAAACCTCTAGAGTTGTAAGGGTGTTTGCAGGAATTGTTATCTTCGATGCCTTTCTCCAAGCAACATATAGGGAGCAAGGCCCCAGGTCAAGCTTTGGATCCCATTAGGTACCAAGACATCTAAAATTTAGATGCTGAGATTTTTATTCCACATTTTAGCTTCTACTCTTTTTCAGAAATCTCAGACTGATTTTGCACAAGCCCTGAGATTCAAAATATTTCTGTTTACCTTAGAAGACCAATTTCTTAATTTGTTCTAAAGGTTCTCAAGTTTTGTTTCTGACAATAAGGTATAACAGTAATAAAGTGGTCTTGAGAATGCAGTTCCCACCACCTACAGAACACCTCTGTACTTGGGAAAAGCATCATCTAAGTTTATATTACCTAAAGTTATAAATTCAAGTCACAGAAGTGTTTCCTATGGGTTTCAGGTATAAGTTTCACTAGGAGATGCTTATGAAACATTGAGATAGCTCAGTACAAGACCAAAGAACTTTACAGCTCTGTAGATCTATTATAGAAAATGTACTACATTTACCCAGCTGACTAGAGAGAGCATATTGATCCATAAAGCTCAAGCATCAACATATGACTGGTAGCAATGCTCATTCAAGAAATAGCATAATAAGAACAAGGGTTCAGCTATTGAATCTGAATTAGTAGTAGAAGTACAGGAATTACTGTTCCAATGGAAGAGACCATGGCACGGTTTAAATTCAGCTCATCGTTATTTAAGCACTGGCTGTTCCAGGAAATGGAAATATACATTTGGCATCACAGAGTGCTTAGAAATTCAAATGAAGTGTTTCAACTCACTAGATGCTGTACAAAGCAACTAGGAGACATCCACCTCTGTTATGATGGAGCTGAAATTTAAACATAGGTGAAGACTGTGATAAAGACAAAAAACGGTGCTGATAGTTTATGGAAAGTATTTTCAGAAGTATCGAAAAGGCTAAAGAATTTCAAAGCCTGAGGAAAGAGCATACATTTGAGTGACTTGCCCAACATGACACAGAGATCTCAGCAGCTCCGAGAAGCGAACCCAAATCTCCAAAGACCCATCTCTGGTGTTTTAACATCTAGAACATTCCTCTTCTCCAGTACTGCTCCAGGCTGTCATTTCTTCTACCTGAGTTACTGCACACTTCCAGCTAGGTATGTCTCAAAACACATTTTCACTAGATTAGCTGGCATCAAGTAGTGTCTTATAAATACTCTATGTGTAATTATATGACTATAGAGAAAAAGGGAAAGAACATGTAGTAAATAGATAAAGATGAATACTGTACTTTCCCTTTCCTCCCACACAGGCATTCTTTCATTTCCGTACTGACCTGATGCACTTATCCACAGGTCCATCAGTTCCTAAGCAATTTTAAGACAGTTCATTATTCATTTTATTCGTCTGACTGACCTATTAAAAACTATGTAGTTAGTATTCCAGTATTAATTCCATTTCAAAGAGTTCTACCTCTCTTTTCTTCCCCCTTGTGTCTCCTTGGGCAGACCATTAATTAACGAATGACTACGGATAACAGGTTTATATTTAAGTACTCAGTGGTGCAGATGCCTGAATCTATTTGTTAGTAAAGCCTACTTTTTCATTCACTGAGTATGCACAAAATAGATCAGTACTGATTTTATTGCTTTTAATTTATTTTCATTTAGTCTAAAGAGGTATAAGGCATCTGGTTAGATGGCAGGCAGATGGAACACTAAGAAAAAATCAGAATAGGATATTTTCAAGCTTACTTAACCATATTTCAGGAGCTTTGATTCTCTTCAAATAACATGGATCATTTCCTTACCAGGGGTGTATCTCATGGTCCTTCTCCTACAACTGGACAGCATTACAAACTGCTCATTTAAATCCTAAAATGAGAGTATCATTCTGATAATAGGACTAGTTGATGCAGTATTAAGTTGGTAAGATCTGTAAGCATTGTCAGATAACGATATCTATTTCTGACCACAATACACAAGGATGCCAATTTCTGCTTCAGGAATTTCATTGAGATTCATCTATGTCAAGGCAGATAAAGTATAACTGAGGATGTATCAGTTCAGTCTCCTGCATTTTTCTTGGATGTCCGTTAATGTTTACAGTCAGAACCAGGAGAAGTGGACAAGAAAAGTTTTGGCCTGACTCAGAATGTCCATTCTTACAGTGTATTGAAATTTACAGCTTTTCCTTGTTCTCCTTTCTTGGCATTTTCACCAGGTCTGAGTTGCAAATTATTTGCCCATATTTATTTATGCTTTTCAGAATTTAACTATTAGAAACAGGAATAACAAACGAACCAAGGTATTTGAAAAAGATTTTCTTTTCAATCTAACACTGATTCTCCACATCTGGAGAATAGAAGGCTCCAGGGAGACCTCACTGCAGCCTTTAGGTACTCGAAGGGGGCTTATAAAAAAGATGGAGAGGGACTCTTCACATGGGCAGACGTTGATAAGACAAGGGAGAACAGTTTTGAACCAAAAGAGGGGAGATGTAGATTGGATGTTAGGAAGAAATTCTTTGTTCAGAGGGTGATAAGGCACTGGAACAGGTTGCCCAGGGAAGTTGTGGATGCCCCATCCCTGGAGGTATTCAAGGCCAGGTTGGATGTGGCCCTGAGCAACCTGATCTAGTGGGTGGCATCCCTGCCCATGGAAGGGAGTTTGGAACTAGATGATCCTTAAGGTCACTTCCAACTCAAGCCTTTATGTGATTCTATGATTCCACTCTGTCTGATGCTGAAAGTAATCACCCAACATCATGTATTAAGTAGGAAAAAGTTATATTAAAAATACTTACAAAATACTAGGTTTTAGTATTATTAGCTATTGTCAGTAGTAAAGTTTTGTGATTTCATCTTTGTATATCTTCTGCTACAAATTACTAGTGCTAACGTAATGAGCAGAATCAGGCCCTAGATCTCAGAAGTAGACCAGCTAAGTCAAAACCTTATTTGTGTCTTACTACATTTTATTTTAAGAAGTCCCTGAACAGCATTTTGTCTCAAAATATCAGTTATTCACAACTTCAAAGGAAGGGAAATACTGAAAGTATCAGATTATTGATGTCATTTCACTAAAAATGACAGGAGCACCAAAGCTGAAAAGCAAGCTGGAATGCTCAATGTGAATGCAAAATAAATAAATAAATGAAAATAAAAATAAATTAGGGTATGTTTGGAACTTTGTGAACAGTTCCAAGGCAGCAAAGTCTTACATCAGTTAGAGGTTACAGAAGACACCGATTAGATATTCAAATTTCAGATTGGATATTGAAAAACAGAACAATTAATACTTCATTTTCTCTTTACTAAGTACAGTCATGGCTTGCCAATCTTAATTTCAAGCCCAAATGATTTTAGAACCATAACAAGAGAGTCTGTAATGTGTTTGATTTGTTTATACATTAACGGTTAAATGTTTTTTATTATTTTCAACAGATTACTTAAAATTATTTTGCTGGTATTCTGGCAAGGGTGAAGTAATATTTAGAATAACAAGTTGTTCTGGCAAAGAAGGGCCTATTCCATTTCTTCATACTACATGTAAAGAAATTGCCTTGGGTAAAATTTTGGGGTTTGGTTTTTTTTTTCTTTGACAATGGAATCAGTGGATTAGCAACACATGACAACACATGACATTAAAAATAGTCAAAACACAGTGAGCAGTAGAGAGTGTAGAAAATCTCTTTGGTATTTTACTGCTTAAACCAGATTTCATCCAGATGCTGGGTTGCAACTAGAGCTGTGTAGTGATGCAGGGATTCCTAAAGTATCTCTAAATCCTCTGGGCTCCCAGGTCAGTACGCAGCATACAGTACTGTACTCTGCTGTGCTCTGAGGTCCCAGTGCAGCCCGAGGTTGTACGACAGAAAGATGTTCTGGCCACATCTCCTTGGCTGAGAACAGAGTCCCTGCACTGACAGTTAGGATGGGAGAGAAGGGACAGAGAGCAAGAGTCCCTCAAGACAACTCCACGATGATTACCAAAGCACAGCAAGCAGAGGCATTTCAGGAGACTCGCTGCAAAAACATAGCTTTGATCCTAAACATGCTAAAGTAGGTGTACCAACGGACAAAGTGGTCTTGACTTCTTAGAGGATGTGGAAGTAATATGATGTCTACATAGAAATGTGTTTTTCCTTTGCCCTTGGTTTACTGTGTTGGTTCATTACAACCATGTTTTCCAGCTTCCCATGCTGTACCAGTAGTTTGGGTTTTCTTAGTAACTCTGTCATCTAAGGTATAATCTGATTTCAAAAGAATGTATAATGCACAATGGTGTTAAAGTGTTTGTCTTCTCCTGAGCATGAGGAAACAGATGTTCTCTATGAAAAAGTTAAAAGAAATTACCCATCTCTCTTTCTCTCAAAAACAGTTTTCATAAATCTGTGTGTACGATAACATTTTTCTAACAACTGATCAAGGTACAAACACACACAAAAGAAGTGTTATTGTTTGACAGACTTTTTTCCTTTTCTCTCCCCTCAAACACAGACGTTGGTATATGTAAGACTTACTACAGTAATGTAAGGATAGTTAATTTTATCATTGCTTTCATCATATCTTCCTGGGCACTATACTCTACAGTGTGTGAAGAAAATGGATGTAGGTCCAGAACACAGAATAATATACACGTATATTTTTTTTATCTAAATCTTCATTCCGCCTTTACTCATGTGAAACTTCCAATGACATGAGAAGTTTTGCTTAACTGAGCTACATAAAAGACAGCAACAGATTTCAATATTTTGTCTTCGATGAAAGACATTACCCATAAGGGGCATCCTATAATTTGAGTCAATTGACATAATAGATGTGTAAAAAAAAAAAAAAAAAAGTAAAATTCTACATAAAAATAAGTCAAATTCTGCATAAAAATAAGTCAAATTCTGCATAAAAATAAGTCAAATTCTGCATAAAAATAAGTCAAATTCTGCTGCATACTTCACAGACAGATATGAGACATGGTTCCCAATCCACATAGCTTGCAATCCAACTAAAGACAATATGAATGAAGATAAATGCCACAAAAGCTTGTGCAGGGAGAGGAATTATTACAGAAGTAAGAGTTTGGTATAAGGATGTCTTTAAGCTGCTAATTTTTCTCCCTCAAACTATAGTTATGCACTGCACAGCATTTTAAATTTTGCTATTTTCTTTTACTCTCCCCCCTCTTTTTTTTCCTTTGGTAAAAGGTTTATGGACATTTGCTTGCTGATAGCAAGAGGGATTTGTGCTTTTGTGCCCACAGCAAATTTCAACAAAATGCTCTGCTAAATGTGAGCTTTTAACAAATTTTAATAAGAACTGTTGTAATCAGCTAAATCTTGACTAATTGACTATAAGAAGCTCCATGAAAAAATAAGCTGGGTCAAGCTGACATTTCATTTGCTATTCAGTGTCACCATTTTTTTTTTTTAAAACACCACTGTCCAGATAGTGTATGCTTATCATTCTGCTTCAGACACTCATAATGATTAGCTACAAACCTGTAAAAAGGGAAACCTTACTACTCCAGGAACGTCTCTGTGCCCTAGACACTGTTTTTAATGAGCAATCATGACACAGAAGTTCTACTAGAAACGTGATAAATATGTCACTAATGGGGAAAAAGGTCTTTATTTCCTTTGATTCTCTCTCTTTTTTTTTTTTTTTCCAGAAGATGAAAGTGATCTGACACTGTGTTTATATTTTAAGAATGCTTTCCATCAAAGAGACCAGACATGTTAGGGACAGAGTTCAAAGAAAGGCATTAGGGCCCAAATACCACTTTGTGTTCTAAAATCCAGCACTTAGGAAACCTGACTTTTGCAAATCCACCACCTCTTTCCCTTTTAAAGTCTCCAGATTATCAATGCTTCAGCCATAGAATAGTACCCACTACTTAGTAATTCCTCAGGCCCTATAGAATGCACAACCTAGACTTTAGTTCTAGACTCTTGACACAATTTGACAGCATAGTATCCTGGCTCATATCACAATCCCACACAAAGCACTTGAGAAAGTTATGCTCCCTTTCACAGCTAGAAGTCTAATGACGTGAGTCTTCACCTGGGATGCAGGAGACCAATGTACTAATTCCTTTTTCTGCTTGATCTGTGGCAGAAGTCTGAATTTAAGACTGTGTTTAATCACAAGTCTGTGTTGCACTCCGAAGAAAAGCTCTCTCATGGTCTGCCTATGAAGCTGTTCTATTTTGTAAGAAATACTTAACTCCTCAGAGAGCAATTGAGAAAGCAAAAGAAGTATTCTGCAGACCGGTTGTTAGGGCGTTCACCAGAGAAGCCTAAGCCTGAATCCCTATTCTGGTGAATATTTAAGAATCTTCTCTCTCTTGTTGAGGCTTGTCTATTTTTTATAAAATCCTTAAATATTCATTTGAACTGGGATGGCTATCCAACTATCCCGAATGCCCTTATCACCAACTGCAGAACTATTCTCTCTTCAGACCAGCAATAGCTAACTGCTTATCCAAAGCAGAATATCCCCAACAAGAAGGGCTGAAGAAACCCGCTTCTAAAGCTCTCATGGCCCAAAAGTTAAAAGAGCCTAAGAAATCAGGTGCTTAATCCTTCTGTTACAAACAAGGCAAAAATATTAGTTAGGGTACCCTATAACGTAAGTGAATGTTCTGGTTAGATATAAAAAAGACGTTTAATCCTTTCAATTTTTTTCAAGAAAGGACTATCTTAATCTAAATGTTATTGACACCAAGAAAGAATTTATGACTATTATTATAGGGGAAATGACACTCATTTCACTTAACTTTATTCAAAGATTGGAGGCCCCATGTCATGTGTTTTCTCAGCCTTCTATCACAGAATCACAGAATCCCCTAAGTCTGTTCTCATACATCTTGTTGATAATTCTGCCTTCTGGGAATACAGTTGTCTAGGCAATAACACCTATTCATGCTTGACCAACCTGATAACCTTCTATGATGCAATGATTGGCTGGCAGTGTGGTGGTTTTACCCAGCTAAACAGCCGACCTCCACCACAACCACTCGCTCACTCCCCCTTCTCAAAGGAACAGGGGGAGAAAATACAATGGACAAGGGCTCAAGGGTTGAGATAAGGACAAGCAGGTTACTCACTAATTATCATCACAGGCAAAACAGACTCAACATAGGGAGATTAATATAATTTATTACTATATCTAGCAAACTAGAGCAGTCAGAAACTAAAAGCAAACTAAAAACACCTTCCCCCATCCACCCTCTTCTACCTCTTCCCCCCGAGTGGTGCAGGGGAACGGGCAATGGGGGCTGTGGTCAGCCCATATCGCTGCGTCTCCGCTGCTCCTTTGTGGCCGCTCTCTGTTCCCCTGCTCCAGCATGGGGTCCCTCCCACGGGATGCCGTCCTTCCCAAACGGGTCCTGCGTGGGCTTCCCACAGGCTGCAGCTCTTCAAGAGCTGCTCCAA
>VXAL01007016.1:73398-89097 GCA_013399475.1 Chauna torquata
ACTCCCAGCTGCTGTTGTGCAGCACTTTTTTCCCTTTCTTAAATCTGCTCTCACAGAGGCTCAAACAACATCGCTCATTGGTTCAGGTCTGGCCAGCGGTCCATCTCTTTTGGAGCTGGCTGGAGCTGGCTCATATCTGACATGGGGCAGCTTCTGGAATCTTCTCACAGAAGCCACCCCTGTGGACCCCCTGCTACCAAACCTCCTTTACCACGTAAACCCAATAGAGGCAGATGAGGAGAGATCATTGGATATTGTCTACCTCAACTTGAGTAAGGCTTCTGACACTGTCTCCGTTTGCATTCTCATAGAAAAGCTGATGAAGTACAAGCTGGATGAGCAGTGAGGTGGCCTGAAAATTGGCTGAACAGCTGGATCACAAGGTGGTGATTAGTGGTGTAAAGTCTAGTTGGAGGCCAGTAACTAGCAGTGTACCCCAGGGGTCAATACTGGCTTCGATCCCATTCAACATCTTCGTTAATGGTCTGGATGATGGGGCAGCGCATAGCATCAGCAAGTCTGCAGATGATGCAAAACTAGGGGAGTGGCTGATAGGCCAGACGGTCATGCTGCCATCCAGAGGGACCTCATAAGACTGGAAAATCTGGGGAATCTCATCATTGTGTATAAATACCTGAAGGGAGTCTATAAAAACTAGAGAGTCAGGCTCTTTTCAGTGTTGCCCAGTGCCAGGACAAGAGGCAATAGGCACAAACTGGAACATAAGATGTTCCATCTGAACATCAGGAAGCACTTCTTTACTGTGAGGGTGACTGAGCACTGGCATAGGTTGCCCAGAGAGGCTGTGGAGTCTCTCTCCTGGGAGATCTTCAAAAGCCACCTGGGCATGGTCCTGGGTATGTACTACCTACATTCTACCTGAACAAGAAATCTCACAGGGATTCAAAGCCCTCTGTGTTATTTTTATTTTGGTTTATGAGATTCTGTGTGTTTACAGATCTGGGAACCAAAGTTACAACTGAAACAGAAAAGTCTTTCTTGCTGGCAGAGTAGTCATTACTGTCACTAGGGAAAGCAAGGTCTGGTGAGTATCTAGCTCGTGTCAGTGACCACAGACGGTGATATTATCTGATCCAAGAGCATCCAAAATAAAATTCCACTTTAGAATGTATGAAAGTCATGAATTTCTTTCCTCATTGGAAGCTCATTTCTCTCTCAGATTCAGAAATAGCAACAAATTGCTATATCTACCTTTACTGTTAAAAGAATTAGCAGTGTTAAAAGAATTGGTGGGTAACCTTAAATGCAGACATGTCTGCCTGGATTGACTGTAATTAAAACACCTAGGAGAGCACTTCTATTCCCCTCAGCAAATCATGTATTCACCAAGCTGGTCTCACACTGTGAGATGCAGAAGACTGGTCTTTCTCTACAGAGAATTGAAGAGGGAGGGACTTGAACAGCTTCAAGCAGAGTCTTTAGTATTGATTCTTAAAAAGCAACAAATAATTAACATGATGGAGGAAGTATACTCACACGAAAAAAACAGTTCTTTGAAAGGTATGGGAGAATAGAAATATATTAGAGTTTCTGAAGGGTGCTTGCCAGAGCTGATTCAGAGCCAAATTCAAGCTGATTCTAAAGATTCAAGTAATCATTATTTATCTGAGTAAAGTAATGTCCTTACTCCATCAGCCCCAGTGAAATGAATATGACGTCTTGGATGCGGAGGTCATAGACAGGCTGGAAGCAAGTACACTTCATCTTACAAATACTTCAAAATCATTATTCCACCATCTACATTAACTTCACATTCTTTTGTGTGCACTGCTGAAGAGATTACAGGTACATTCTCTCTTCTAATCCCTCTGCATTCAGGTGTCTGTGTCTGAAGCTGTACAAGGGATTGTAAGGCCATGGTTAACCTGCAGCTTTTGTAGCTAGGCTTGGTTTGAGGTTTCAGTTCCAGGAACCAACCCTGATGCATTCCCATTTCATGTGGGAAGGGCTCAAATCTGAGCTAATGCAAATCCTGCTGGAGTTTTCCAGTCTGGAAAACTGATCTGCTCTGAGAACAAAGCCAGACCGTGAAGTCAGTAGGTAACCATGGTTGGTTGTTAGGTAGAGTAGGATTAGGGAGCACTCCGGTCTCATGCATATGGGACACCCCTATACAGTCTAAATAGGCCTGCAGCATGGAGATTGATATTCCAGTGACCCTAAATAATAGCAAGGAAGAGCAATAAAGAAAACAGAGGAACTAAAGCAGACTCCCTCCCAGCGTAGAATAGAGAAGCAGAAGGAGAATTACCTGCAATGAACTTCTACATCTCAGATTTGCAGGATTAAAATCACAAAAGAGAGAGACAACATTTTAAAAAGGTCCTAAAACTTCTTTGGTGTTCACCAGAGAATGTTTTTACCAAGATCAGTTTTGTAGATGGGGCTGTAGGTTTGCTTTCTAAGTGTAGTCTGCCTGGATAGATAATCACAGAATCATTTAGGTTGGAAAAGACCTTCAAGATCACTAAGTCCAACCTTTAACCTGATATGCGAAGTCCTGTCAGTAAACCACGTCCCTTAGTGCCACGTCCACACGTCTCTCAAATACCTCTGGGGTGGGGACTTCATCACTTCCCTGGGCAGCCTGTTCTAATGCTTCATCATCCTGTACATGATGAAATTCTTCCTAAAGTCCAGTCTAAACCCTCCCTGGCATGACTCGATACTGTTAATACAGTTTCTATGGCAAGAGGTGAAGTGAGAAGGAGCACTGGCAAATTTAATGTGACAGCACTGGTGAGATCCACTCCTGCCTGATGAAGCTGCTGTCATTTAGATGCATTTCAGATCACCTGGGCTCCTCCAGCCCATGCTCAGGCAAGATAAGTTTGCTCTCAGTTCTGTGTTGCATGTCATTCAGCATGGCGCAATATTTCTCTACATTTTCCTATCTTGGTAGAAATTTCAAGAAATGATTAATTCAAGCCTACAAATATGCTCTGTTTGGTCTTCACATTTCAGTGCTGCAGTGAATACCACACATATCATGCAAATGCTGAGAGGAGCAGTCAAGGACTGGGAAATGGCAGCAAAGCTCCTTCTGTGGAAGCTTTAAAGTGTTGCTGCACCGGCAGCAAAAAGATCCAGGCAAAAGCAGTAGCCATGTTGAAAAGTCTATAGGAAAGTAGATGAGGAGCACAATTTGGGATTATTTTTATTATTATTATTATTCCTTTTAAGTAAAAAGGTAATCACTTGCCAGGCAGAGGTTTGTATGTCCTTATATTTCCATTTGCAATTCATTGCTCATTATTGCGTATTTACTAATTTAGGAGGAATCTTACCCCTATTAAATAGTTCGCTGCATTGTTAAATTGGCAGTAAGCCACAAAAATTTCAGTTTTATGTCCCATAGCAAATATGAGTAAAGAAATGAATAAAAATCTATCCCTAATTTGTGTCACTTATGATCAAAAGACCAAATAGGAGAAATTGATTGCAACAAACACTATATGTGGAAGGAATTAATACTATGATCATTAGCCTTGTCTAAGAAATTCAATCATGGAAGATGTGCCTAAATTTGCAAAAGCAACTGTAATAAATGATTTAAATTTTAATGCACCTGATCCAGGGAAAAATTAATTTATCCTTAATAGAAAAAAAAATTATTAGAATTCTGTGCAAAGTAAAGAGTGAATACTCCTGAAACTGAAGTAATTATGAATCATTTGAAGAAATGTTTAAATGAACTGTAATGGAATTTCTGTTAAGAAAAGAAAGAAATTGACTGAGACTTCGATTCATTAGTGGAATGCATCTAAGATTTATACCTTAGAAATAAATACATTTATCTGAAACAGGATTGCTTTTCCCTGAAACAGATAAGAACCTTTAGAAGTTTTTCATAAAAGTAACAGTAAGGAGTCTACCCCTACCTGTTTCTTATTATCATCATGAAACTAAATGTTTAATGGGCTCAGTCAGGGATTAGTAGCCCATTGTCCCAAACACAAGCATTTCATCCAGACACTCTGACACATAGTTCAGCACCTCAGACCATAATAATATTGAATTCAGCAAAGCGCTGGATCCCATCTTAATTTTGAATATGCACACCTGTACACTTCCAGTTCAGTGTAGCACAAGCTTAATTCCATTTTGTCTAGTGGAAATTCAATTTCTTTGTCTAATTCCATCTTGTCTTCTAAGCTTTCACAGAGAGTTTATGTACATACGTATGACTTATATAAAGATCTAAAAGAAATTCTTCCCTTTAGATTCAAAGATATATATTTACGTTTTTAAAACAGATGTAGCTATTTAAGAGCTCAAGCAATTTGCACTAAAGCATATCAGATCACTTAGAAATTAAAGTACATTCACTTTTCTTTCTGTCATAGTCCTGCTATAACAACATAACTCAGAATAACTATACAGTTAATGTGCATGATAATTATCATGATTACAATGAGTAGGACCCAAAGAGACATATAGCTCTAATCTTCTGAAATATTTCATGTTTAGTTCTTCTCTGAAAAGTGCCTAAAATGACACCACAGACTTTCATTTAATTCCCAGAACAATATTTTAGCTCCTTCTAAAATATATTTTTTCATACATATATTTACTTAACATCTCAAACAATTCAGTTTCTCATTTGTAGAAGACATTCATAGACTTAAAATAAGGCACAATTCTAGAAATCCTCACACCAATTAAATTTAAAGAAAATAATTCCAATTATTATTCATTTTAATCTAACAGAAGTAGCATTCTATTTGATAGAAGCATCAACAAATAATTTCAATGAAGGTCCTAAACTTTTCCCAGAAACCCTACCATTTAGTGGTCTTTTGTAATACGCCATTAAAGTAAACCTTTTCAATTAAAATAGGAATGACTTCCACAGACAACAGACCTATATGGAGATGGCTCAAACCTCCTTTTCCATATTTTGAGAGCAATCCAACTCGAACTCCTCCATTCATTTCATCTCTGCCACAATGCACTGGGATTATGCAAAGAAAATCACTTCTGTAGTTGAAACCTTATCCACTAAAACTATTGGCCAAAAGTCTCAGTTACTCCAGTATTTCAAACATTTTATTTCTTTGAGTCAGATGTCACTTTATACTATATCAGAAATTCTTTGTTCTCTTGTAGACAGGACAGCTAATTCTAGGATATGAATTCCTTTACAGCTGAGCAGTCCTTTACAAAAACACCATCTATCATCCAACCAATAACCAATATAAGCCAATATCGTATCTTTCTGAAATTCTGCTCCCCTACCCCACCCCACCCCCCAGTTTGTAATTTTATTTCCTTCAAAGACTGCTTGTTCAGACAAAAAAGAATTGACTGAGCAATGGATATTGTGCCTGGAGAAGGAAACCATTTTCCATAATCACTCAACAGACAAAATAAGAACTCAGCTTTTCTACCGACTAACCCAAAGAAGGGAGAGATGATATATTTACATGCAGACAGATAAATTTTAGCAGGAAAGCACAGACAGATTAAGAAACAACCATATGCAACTTGCTGCAGATAGAAGTGACACTAAAAAATTACATGAGCGTATTTCTCCCTCCTGCAGAAAAACACATCACAGCAATTACCATAAAAACTTAGAGGTACGTATACAAAAAACATCCCAGGCTGTATTAAGAGATGCTTAGAGATTGTCTCTGTAGCTGATGTAGCCATTGAAGTTTCACAAAATATAGTATTTCCTCATGTGAGGGAACTAGTTTATAGTTTGGGGAGGTTTCTGTCTCCTGTAGCATATTTGTCATTTTCTTCACTCTTGGTGGCTCACTTCTACCCTATCCATCCTCCAATATGGCTGATGGATCATCACAGTTCTTGTTGCTGATCTTTATCAACTGTTGGTTAAAAGTCACTGAGCCCCCACTGATTTATAGATACTTTAAATTATTGAATAATTCTTTTACTTACTACTTATTAAGTCTGTTTCCTCATATTCCCAGACGCTCATTCACATTTATCTCATTTAGCTGACTCCCATCTTCTTCTTCTTCTCCCTTTGTGTCGAAGATTGAAACAAAGTAGATGCTGAGAATGTCATCTATCTTCATGTGATCTATTATTTAGATTCTTCATTTTCAAGAGAGTGGATGACTCAGGAGATTTTTAATTGAATAAAACTTTCCCTGCTTGGTTGCTAGGTCACGTCCATTATAGGCCAACAACAACTGAAAGCTGACCTCCGTATAATTAGTGAGTCAGTGATTTCAGGTGTTCACAAAAAGATGACAGAGGAATAACTTTTATTATTATGTCACCAGCTCAGATTTTACTCAGCTCAATACAGTTCAAAAACATTCTCCTTAAACTTCTCTCTGAAAGTCTAAGTTGAATTTCTGATCTTACCAAGATCAGCTGAATAAAAACCTGCAACACAAATGGAGCTAATCATATTTTCAAGAGGGAAGCCTCTTGCTAAAAGGAAAAGGAAATTAAGCAATATTGCAAAGCACAATGAGCGGTATTCTTACTGTTATAACAGTGGTTGAACTGTTATATTTCATGTTATAGTTACTTTTTAAAAGATAAAGAATTTTATTTGCAACTGCTGAAAGTCTGGAATATCTGACCTAACCCATTTTTGCTAAATTTTTATTGAAAGTATAAAGAGTTCTGACTGCAACACCATACAACACCACTGAAACTATTAAAGAATGCCAAAGTCCTTTGTACACACAGAAGAACTCTATAAAGAGAACATCATATATCATTGGTCAGGTACTTACAGGTAGATAGATGCTGTAAGACAGGACCATGATGAGTAAAGCACTCTGCAGAAGAAAACTTATCGAGCTTCGTCAGGGGCAGAAAGCCTGTTCTCAAATCTGTTTTTATGTACACATTTATTTCTATTATAATGTTTCTGAAACCAGGTTGCTCTCCTGAATTTTCAGCTAGATGCTGTCCCTGCCAGAATTATAGCTCTGAAATTTAAATAAATTTATTCCTTAACTGTTACATTACATCAAAAATCTTTGTATCTACTGCAGAGTAGAAGCAGCCTTAACCATACTTTTAGTTAAAAATACAGAATCATTGATCAAATTGCTTTCTTAACCACACACACACACAAAAANCTGCACAAATTTTCTGAGACGGATTAATCTTCACATGATCATCATGAGTATTAATATAGCAGTTACCTGGAAAACAGTTAAACAAAGTACTTGTTTTGCAACATCAACATTTTTCTCAGCTCTTCCACTTAGTAGATTCCTTTTTCTGACTTAAGATTTCAAAAGTGATTTTTGGAATATTTTGTAACCTTTTCATTAAAATGTTAAGAACAGAATATGAAAATGAAATCTGAGATCATAAAAAATGGCAATACAAAATTAAAATCTCCCCACCTGTCTCTTTCATTGTTTGATAAATTCACAATGCAAAATAGATCTGTTGGGTTGAAGTACATATGTATAAAAATATGTATATGTGCATAAATTAATATATGCATTGGTTCACATTACATGAACAGGCCCTCAGAATCAACAGTAATACATAATTTTTTTCTTAAGGAACTTGAAGTTTGATCAACAGTTGCACATAGATCTTTTTTCCTTGATTTTTGGTATGAAAACTTATTTATTTACCCGTGTTAAATGAGATGTTTAACACTGGATAAGAAAACGCATCTCATCTTGAAGTAGGTAGATAAAAAGGTAGACACATAATGCTGAAAGTACATTCTATAACAGATAAATATAGAGTAAGAAACAGATTTCATATACTGAGAATGTACTGACTCCTGCAAGAGAAAATCTGAACAGTACTTGGTCAATAGTTATAGCCAGATTGTTAACACTAAAAATTAATGTGGTATCATTGTAATCACCTGTCTGTCCTTCTTAAGGTAGGGAGTGGAGGAAACAAATACTTTCATCTATTTGAAATGAGTCTGATCCTTACAGAAGAAATACAGAATTTCATATAGGTTGCCCTTAAAGTAATATTGCATCACTTCTGCCAAAAAAAAAAAAAAAAAANTAACTTGTTCCTATATAGTGCTTTAAAATTAATGTTTTCTCAAGGTATGTCACAAACATCATTGTCTTTATGGCTATTCTCATTGTAAGCAAACAAGGCACAGAAAGATGAACTGCCAGAGACAGTCACTCAGTCATATGGTAATAAAAGCTCCCTAGGCCTGGACTCTTCTCACTGAATAGTGCTCCTCCCTTACAAGAAGTTTCATACCCATCAATTTTAAAACTACAAACAAGACTGATTTTTAAACATGTATCTTACAGGAAAAAATAACCTATATTTTCCTCAAAACAGGAACGTAAACACATACAAAAGATAGCCTGGAGCAATGAATTTATCACCCATGAAATGCAGTAATGTTTTTTTTATTGAAAAGGCAGCATTAGCACTTTTCAAGATGCAGCTACAAGACATTTCTCTCCTAGAATGTCAGTCTACAGTATTTGTTCTGCTTCACAGGATGTTATGATAACACCAGGATGATGCCTGCTCTGTTGTCTCAGAAAGCAATGAGGAGTGGAAGCTTTTTAATTACATTAGTCTTTGTAAAATTAGAACATTTTACAAAGTTTAAAGAAAATAAAAAGAGAAAGGAGAAAAGCTCAGTGGATAGGGTTTGGGAGGATCAGAAGCAGTGGCATAGAAAAGATGTAAAACTAAGGCTGTGACCAGTTTTGGTTGCCACAGCTTCCGTGACAGTCTTTGTCCTATAGTCCTGCCCAGAGTTCTAATTTATATAATTATATTCTTTTTAGCTAAAATTCTCCCTCCAGTTTCAGTAGGCTGGGACATTTTTCTTTCCTTCTGATGTGAACTGTACACAGAGTTAAACTGAGCAGTGTTAAGCAGCTGCTGCATTTCATTCCAGGCAAGTTGCCATTGACAGATCATGTTGTATTACATTGAGAGCCACTGAACTAGGAATCAGGGATGAATACCTGGAGTGAGTATCTAACACCAGCAAAGCAACAGCAAAAACTTCTTTTTGTATCAGTTAGGGTAAGATCTGATAACTTTGACATTGCTATAGACTTTGAGCAAGTCACTGAATATTTCTGTTTCATTTTCTTGCCTTATCTACTTAATCCCCCAGTTACAAAAACTGCTGCTTATGTTATGGTAATGTAATATCTAATTCAGCTGAGTCCTGATCTCAAACAATCATCAAGGTACTACTGGGAGGTGCATGTTACACTTAATTACCACACCCACAGAAATGCTGAACTTCGTATGTACTTGCATACCATGACCCAGAGCGTATCTTGTCAGAGCAGTAGTTACTCAGGGTTCTCAGTTCCGCTCTGGACCTGCAAAAAGGCAGACACACACAAATTAAATTGCTACTAGCAGTTGCTTGAAGTTAACCAAGAAGACCCCATCAGAAACAAAATGATAGAGAAAAAGAATTGATGCAAAAGAGACTTGTACTGCCAGAAGAAATAGCAGGGAGCTCCATCTGCTTGGCTGCACCTGCCACATGGAGAATGTCCACTTTCTAAAGACTGTGCTCTTTGGCCAGAGAGCAAGCAGCATACCAGGAGGCAAACCAAGCAGGATGCAGCTGGATGATATAGCAGAAAGGACAGCAGGCTGCTGAACACATGAGACTGCAAAGAAAAACATGAAGACAGAGTCTGGCTGCCGCAGTCCCCATTATGCTATGGAAGAGGGCAAGCAACACAAGCAGAAAACAGACATATTAGACCCTTATTCAGCTTTTATTACAGGGTCTATAATCACCATTGAAAGAAGCATGTAATCACAGAGGGACTAGGCTAAACTAAGTGCTTGCCACTTCTCAGAATAAACTTTTTTTTTCCAGTAAAAAAAAGTTCAAGAATGTGAAGCTGAGTTCCCTGAGCTGACACTAAATGCCAAAGGATTGTAAAACAACTGACAGGTTTCAAATTATCCATTTCACAAATGATAGGGAGTTCTAAATTTACCATACTTTGGGCATAAATGGAAGAGCAAGTCCCAATCTCTTAATTCCTGGTATCAGCAAAACAGTTTCAGTGGCCAGGCTGAGTTGAGAATGGGCAGGAAAAAAAGCATGCATAAAACCTAGTAGAAAAAAGACAGGTGGTGAATGGAGCAGCACTGTTTCATTTGGTTTGAAGTCCAACAAACAGATTTCCAATTTCTTTTTCCCCTTTCAGGCTTTTATTGCAGTTAATTCTGAAATCGACAGCCTAAAAAGCACATTCTGAATTAGTTTGGATTGCTAATTTTGTTATTTCTTACTCTTTGATTTTCCTCTTTACGTTTTAGCCATAAACCATTATCCCAGACTAAAGTGTTTTAACTTCTGATAAGGACAATAGAAGTATCTTTAAGCCTCACTATCTGAACCTATTTGGAAGTATCTTGTATTTGCATGCTTGTAATTGATATTTGTACCTACTTACCTCTCTGCATGTCTGTCTGGAATTTTCCTCCCTCAATGTAAATTTGGTTTGTTATTTGTAAAGTAATCTGGTTAAAAAGAAAAAAGAAAAAAAAAGAAACAAAAACAGAAACAAAATCAAAAAACCTACATCATAAAATGTGAAAAACTATGATGATTGATACAATGATAATGTAAGTATTCAAGGAAGAATTTAATCAAGCAAGACTGCATCACCAAATAGAAGCATCAAAGTCAACACCTCCACAAAAAAGTTTGTGGAATTTTCCGAAAATACTATTTCAGCTGTACTAAATGCACATAGTGAATAGTCTCTGGTGTTGAAAACCTCATTTGATGTTGGTATTTAGTCTTCTTCAGAGGCCAAATTCACTATACAGGTCTGTAAGACATTAATTACTATGCAGAAAAGCATCAATAATGACAACCATGTATAACATGCCATGTAGAGTCTCAGATAGTACTTCGGAGTTCATTTAATCTCTTGATCAGAGAGGGCTCTGTTTTTCAAATAGAAATTACATATGGAACTTCTCTAAACCACAGTTACCCTGAGTGGTAGAGGCACTGTTTTTGCTTGCACAAAACATCATTCTAGAGGGTTTTCTGCCCTGGGGTGACTACACGTAGGTGAAGAGTTCTAAGACGGATTACAGGACGGCAGAGCCAGATTTACACAGTCCCTTACACAACTTCAAGATAACTCCAAAATATTTGCCATTGTTCACCTGGAATTGCTCATAATTTTAAAATATGATGGTTTGCTTTTCAGCTACCGCAAATGTTAAGACTGCTTTGTTCAATGCCAGCTCAGCCATTCACAGGGAAAGGAGTTAGACTCCTTAGTGACTCCTACAACATGTGGATCTAAATTTGCAGCATCCCAAATGTTCCTGTTGCTTGTATCTGTATTTTCCTTCAGTTAATTCTGGGGGCAAAGAAGCAGCTTAAAATCTCATCCCAGAACTATCCGAAGATGTAAGTTCTGTGTTTTTAAGCTCAGCTCCACCTAGAGTTGTGAAAAACTCAGTATTAAGGATGGGCAAGCTCATTCAGAAGAGCACAGCAGTGCAAAATAACTTTTGTCTGGCTAATGCCTTGTTGTTTGTGTACCAGCAATATGTGCTACTTAATTTGCACATATGGTCTTCCAAACTTTTTGAACTTTTTAAAATCAGTTTGGAAATGATTTTCTAGTAAAGTTTCAAGAAAGAAAAAGTAATTATTTTCATATTTCTCTTGATGATCAGCAGAAGCCCAGAGGAATTAACGTATTGTAAAAAAAAATAAAAAATAAAAAATAAAAAAACTAACTAGGTGCAACTAACTATCTCATAGGGAAATCATAGAATGGTTTGGGTTGGAAGGGACCCTTAAGGATCATTTAGTTCCAACCCCCCTGCCATGGGCAGGGACACCTTCCACTAGACCAGGTTGCCCAAAGCCCCAGCCAACCTGGCCTTGAACACTTCCAGGGATGGGGAATCCACAACTTCTATGGGCAACCTGTTCCAATACCTCACCACCCTCATAGTAAAGAATTTCTTCCTAACATCCAATCTACATCTCCCCTCTTTCAGTTTAAAACCATTCCCCCTTGTCCTATCACTACACTCCCTGATAAAGCCAAGACCATCCTCAAAGCATTGGCTGCTCCCAAGATCAACATTTCATTGCAGTCTGCTTAAAGAGATGCCCACACATTACTGCCCACAGTAAGTGTTGCCAGTATGTTCACTGAAAACTGGTTTCAGACACACTTCTCAATTGATGCATTTTGTTGAAGTAGTACTTGTAACAACCAGTTCATAAGGTCTGCCAAAATATATTGATTCCAATATAATAAATCTGAAGTCTTTGAAGCAGTGAGGTTTATTAACCTCAGATTTTACCAGTCTGGGATAACTACATTAAGTCCTGAGAATGAAATTTCATTATTAAAAATTAAGCTACAATCAGTACACTGCTGGCTTGTGCCCTCTAGATAGGAACACAGAAGAGACCTGCCAAGCACCAATTAAAATTGTTCCTTTGTACATCACTATGCCTAGGTACTAAGAGTCTAAGAGCCACACATGGATCATGAACAGCACAGAAGTCTAAATGATAATAGGCCTGACTGAAAGCTGTAGGACATTATGGTTCAGCTACTTGTATGAACTTCACAGCCTGACACTATGTCAGTGTTCTTATTGGCCAATTATGCATTAAGGAACCTGCATAAAAAGTGAAGTTTTGAGTAGGTCTTACAATATGGAGAAGAAGTTGACAAAAAGAAAGCCCCGGAGCAATGCAGCTGACAAAGCAGCCCAGTATCTTCAACAGATCCCCATGGCTCATGCAGTTAACTTTGTACAGAGTCAAGGCAATATCAACCTTAGGTAGGAAACAGTCTGAGAGTGAGGCAAATTTTACAGTTTGCTTGTTGCCTGTCTCTACTTTCCCTGTTTTTTAAAGATAACCTTTAATAGACTGCAAAAAGTAGCCTGTCTAGTTTTTATTAAAACACTGTTTACAAGGTGTATGTATGTACTTATGAAGTACAATACACTTTTGCATTCATCAACCCTGAACAACAGATCAGTCCTTGCATTAAAAAAAGCAGTCCTCAGGTAGACTTTTTCCAGATTTAGCAGGTAGCTATTCTGAAGAAATATTTTAATGTGAATACAGTGAACACACATGTCAAAGAGGGGAGACTAGCATAATTATTTTCAATAATGAGGAACTGCACCTTTAGCATTACCAGGTTTTCCCAGGCAGTTTGGACAGTGCTTTTTATTTCACAGAGGCATCATCCACTGCTATTTGTATCCTGAAGTTCATTGAGCAGAGATGTCTACTTGCGATATTTAATATACAAAATAATATATACAAATATAGTGCTGCATGAAAAAAAATCTTAAAGTTGCATTATCAAGTTATTTTTCTTATTAATTTGATTCCATTAATTTCCCATTAATTATGGCAAATGTTAATTATTTTTTTCCAGTACCAAACAGCAGTCCAGGAATTTTTAAAACTGTCTACATCACAAGATTTTATTTTATTTTATTTTATTTTTGCCTTGAAAACTCTATGCAACAAATCTTCAGCAGAGTCTATTTCAAAGAATACTGGAGTGCAAAATCTACTTTTACCATGGAAACATGAAATAGGAGAAAAAAAGAAACAACATTTTCTATCACCACAGTTCTGGCTTGTCCAGAAAAAAAAAAAAAAAATCAGTAACTATTCAGAAAATCTCATTGGGAGAATTTACCAAAATAATTCTTAGGTGTTTGAGACAAAACAGTGTCTTCTCCTTGGTTTCATGGAAATATTTAAATTACCTAGATCGTCTCATCTGGTAAGGATTTTCCATTTATAACTGTCTAGAAATGACACATTATCTGGAAATGACAAACATCTTCTGAGGAGTTGTGGCATGGAGGATGTGTTATTGTTACAATATACAGTGGTATATTTCATACCACTGCTGCTAATCACTATATCTTTTCTTTTTTTGGTAGACTGTCAAGGTATAATCTATAAATACGCAAGACACAGCCAGGTTTTAAGAATATACTGCACTTAACTCCATCTACATAATTTATTTTGGGATATTTTAATGTTTGCCTGCGTAGATTCTTGCAAGCCCTACAAATTCAGTTTAAAGACTATTAATGGACAGGTATAAAATATAATAATAATTAAGTAATTGATACAATTCAGTGGAGTCAAAAGACTTTTTTAAATTGCTTTATAATTTAGAGCAGGAACTTCATTAATCAGAAACATATCAATGTAAGATCTATCAAAGAGAATGTTATGGTGGGAGAAGTAATTTTTTACGACAGAACTTTATTCCCTGCTAGATACTTTGCCTAAATAAAATGTGACCACTGTACTTGAGCAGCAAAAAAAGAAAGAATGCAGGAAAACTTGGCAGCAACCTGACTGACACAGAAATTCACAGTTCTACTCGCAGATGTTGGAGATCCTTGCAGTATGTTCAGTATTCACACATTCAACCTCAAATTTAAATACAAACTTAAAGTGTACAGTGAAGTTAAACAAGCTCCTGCACCACTGGTTATTATTGACGAAGGCTAACTTCTCATCTGATACCAAAAACCTTATATTTTGAGAACCAAAGGTGACTGCAGAAGGCTGGTCAAGCATTTTGCATAATTGGCCAATATTCTCTACATTCCTTTCACTTACTGAAATAATTCATCACGTTTATCAGTTTTACGAACATTCAAATATGCAAAAAGAAAAGATCAAGAAAATATTATCAAATCTGAAATATGATTAGTAACATTTGATTGAGGAGCAACACTGCTGTAAAAATGAGATGAAGTTGAAACAACTGAAATAAGATTTAACTTTTAATTTAACTAATTTAACTAATTTAAAAAAAAAAATAAGTACAATTGGGATTTCATAAACAAGTCTAAAGAGATGGCCATCTCATTGGTCATAAACCCTGATGAAGACTTTGTACCAAAGTTAATCAAATCTAGGACTTGACTCAGATTAAATTTTTTGCCACAGACCAAGATAACAAGTAGAATTTAAGTCTTGGGAGCCACATTGTCAGCAGCTCACTCTGGTTACATCCCTACTGCACTCTGGCATGGGTGAACTCAGAGTGCCAGTCATTCCATGTGATTTTGCTCCTAGACATACCAGTTCCTGTTGGTATGTCTACAACAGACCTCGATGAACATCACATCAAAAGCCCTAATTTGGGAGGCAACACGGATCAAGAACCTTTGAGAAAACAAGCAATTTAGAAGCCCAAAGTCAGCCTAAAAACCTGGTCAAACTGGTGTGTGACACAATGGTTTAACAACTACATGTGAAAATGGTGCTCTGTCAAGGGAAGAGATATTCAGAAACAAGTTCCTGGATGCCACCCACATGCTCTAAATGTGGCTCTTCTGTGCATTCATTTGTAGGAGAGCCCTTAACCAGTGGCCTCAGATTAGGAGGCAGTCTCAACAGCTGTGACAGGTGTATGGCTTTTATAAATGTCTGAGATTCAAGAGTTAATTTCCCATAAAGCACCACCACAACTGTTATGGTTTCTTAACCAAGAACCTGTTGAAAGTCTCTGTATAACAGGAATGTGTCTTAAGATTTTAGAGCTCTGGCTGCAGAATTTTGCTTCACATTAAGTGCATTTACTTTGCACTTACATGGCTTTCTGCCCACTGGACCTCAGATGGCTGGGATGACTCGCAGGGTATAGCTGACACTAAAAAAAAAAAAAAAGAGAGAGAGAGAGAGGAAAGGAAAAAGGG
>VXAL01007016.1:90235-100678 GCA_013399475.1 Chauna torquata
CGGGGTCCATCCTTCAGGAGCAAACTGCTCCAGCACGGGTCCCCCACGGGTGGCAGCTCCCACTGGATCACCTGCTCCTGTGTGGGCTCCTCTCCACGGGCTGCAGCTCTGGCCTGGAGTCTGCTCCTGCGGGGGTTCTCCATGGGCTGCAGCCTCCTTCAGGCCACATCCACCTGCTCCACCGTGGGCTCCTCCACAGGCTGCAGCATGGAGATCTGCTCCATGTGGTACCCCATGGGCTGCAGGGGGACAGCCTGCTCCACCATGGGCCTCACCACGGGCTGCAGGGGAACTTCTGCTCCGGCGCCTGGAGCACCTCCTCCCCCTCCTTCTTCACTGACCTTGGTGTCTGCAGGGCTCTTCCTCACTCCTCTCTCCCAGGTGCTGTTGTGCAGTACGTTTTTCCCTTTCTTAAATATGCTCTCACAGAGGCGCAAACAACATTGCTCATTGGTTCAGGTCTGGCCAGCGGTCCAACCCTTTTGGAGCCGGCTGGAGCTGGCTCTTGTCTGACAATGGGCAGCTTCTGGAATCTTCTCACAGAAGCCACCCCTGTGGCCCCCCTGCTACCAAACCTTTACCACATAAACCCGATACAGTCATCCTTAACTAGAATCAGTCTAGGGAAAAGACCTTAATTAAGGTAGCGTTTTTAAGATACTCAGTATCAGTGGGCACACTGCACATTGCTCTTTCTCTTCTCCCAAAATGTAGACAACGAGACCATATCTGAACCTCTAATGTGACCTTTTGTAGATTACAGATAGTTTACAGGAATTTTGATCTCTGAAGCCTTCAGAAAGAGCAGGCTGGGTAGACATTTCCAGCACACACATCCCAAAACAGCCACTCAACATTGATTCAATGGTAACCCTAAAGTATATACCTGCAGATCACATGCTGACATATCAATCAGCAAAATAATTTATGAAAATCTTACATTCACAAAATGAACTATGAATCATATAGCTTATCTTTAAAATTTGTCTTGAGACAGAGAAGCTGCATTAAAATTCCACGAGATCATATGAATAATTCTTCTTAAATAAATATAAGCTGTGAATTAGCTTTACATACAATTACTCCTTTATAATAACTCT
Organism: Chauna torquata; assembly: GCA_013399475.1. NCBI lineage: Eukaryota > Metazoa > Chordata > Aves > Anseriformes > Anhimidae > Chauna > Chauna torquata. Next base: position 91,336 of record VXAL01007016.1, read on the forward strand.
ATTTACATCTTTCTTCCCCTTCCTTCTCAAGAAAAGATTAAGTGTTGTAGGGCTTTAGTTATCTTGTGCTATTAACAGTGTATTCAGTACCTATGACATGTTCCAAAATTATACATTTCCAAAATTATAGAATGGTAATATTATTACATCAATCAAGTTGAAAGGTAGATCTTTCTGCTTGGCAAATCCACTTTTCCAGCAAATCAATCTTGTAACAACAGCTTCACCTACAATTTTTTTTTGAGGGGGGGTTGTTATTTTACTTTTTATTTTTTGAACAGTCATGTTGCCTATTATGCAAATGTGTAATAACTATTATTTTTCTCTACAAGACTTTTTCTTACATTTCATATTCTGAATTTATTTTTGACTTGCCCATGACTACAGATCCATTACATTAAATTGCTTATGCTTCTTTCATATGATGCTCTGTCCCAAAACCTGTGATCTTGTTCAGGAATAGCTGCTTTACTTCACATGTGAATCTGGCATATATTTCAATCCTTTGCATCCCCTCATTCTCAGCATGACACCAGAGCCTATGCAGCACATGGACAATACAATCTGCGATGGGTTGAAGAGCTTGGGCAAACATTCAGTCATAATGCAAGATTTTTAAAGTCCCAATTTTTTGATGTATGTTTCAACCTACAGAATACAGAGTTCATGAGAGAAACTCGGTGTGTGTGGATAGCTCAAACATTTCTCAAAGGTGCAAGGTGAGTTAACCCAGTATTTCGTTCAGTACAATGTTTATTTATGTGGTTAAAAACACCTGGCTCATGCCACCATTCCTGGCTGTAGTCTAGCAATGACAACACTTTGGTTTTAAGAATAAATTTAGGAACAAAGCTCTTTGAAGTTTATACAGCACCAAAATAAATTGTAAGCAAACTGAAAAGATGGAATTGAGATACACAGTCAGGGGTTAGAAAAACAGAAAACACAGTCTGCATCATCTATGCCCAATAACTTACAGGTGCACACCAGGAAAAATACAGCAATATCCACCTACATACCCAGATTGTTTGGGAGAGATTTTTTTTTCTTTCTTTCTAATTTTCAAAAAGATATTCCAGAATATTTTTCCTTAAGGTGTTTAAAAATATATTGTTTTTTTCTTAAAACAATCATCTCTGCACAGCAACAGCTACCTCACTTAAGGGAAAAAAACACTTCGCTGATGGCTAAAACAGTCACTTATTTCATAATGCTATTAAACACTGCACATATTGAGTACAGCAATAAAAACAGGCCCTAATCCTGCAGAGATTTATGCCTGTTTCTAAGTATAGGAATATGTGAGTGATCCTAATTAAGTCATTAGGATTATCCACTTTAAGGTAATTGAGACTACTGTACATTAAAAATCAGAAATCTGCGTGAGTTTTTCCACGACTAAGTAATAATATTGATATTGTTGCTTCGAGTGTTATTTTGCTGAAAAAAAAAGATAATATCTAATTCTTAAAAGAATTCAGCAGCATAGTAAAATGTAATTTTCTATGTACGACTATCCACCCAGACCAGATTGCACATGTAAATAGACGTAGAAACAAACATACATTTATTTATTAGCTCTTTCATGAGGACTTTAGCAGTAAACTAACAATGGGCAAAAAATGCACCTCATCCTCCACAATTTCTTTTGTTAGTTTCAGCCTCTGGATTCATTTTAGAAGGAGGCATTGTAGGTCATCTTCACCTGGGACTGGATTTGTACTTTATTTTTAAGCAGCTACCATGATAGGTTCTCACTGAAATGAGAAGCTGGGTACAAGAGTCCAGAAAGAAAATGTTTCAAAGTTAAGGATAATATTATTCCATTTTGGATAGGCATTTTCATGCCAGGTTCTCAGAGTAAATTTGTTATCATCATCACCTATTTTGCATAAACTGGAATGGTATGAACCTCTAAAATGAAAATGAAAAAAAAAAAAAAAACCTGTCATTGCCACAGTAAATAAGCTATTCATATTTTAGAAAGTCTATATTATGTCTTAATATTTTATCAGTGTCATCATAAGTTCAGTATTTACGGATCACCTGAGCCCACTGCCCTTAGTGTTGCAAACCCATCACAGAACTTGCTATCAGAAGTGCACATAACTGACTTACACAAACTGAAGATCTGTACATCTACCTCTGTTTTGTACAAACCTCAGAAGCAGGGAAGATCAGATTGTGCTACAGACACTTAACAATAACTTACAGTGGGACAATAACTTGCAGTGGGACTCCTGATTCAGTAAAATCCTCACCTGGAAGTGCCATACAACAAAGAAATATCATGCTGATGAGGTAGAAACTGATGCAATCATCTTCTCTTCTGGTCCGCTATTGATTCATGTTTTGGTTTCCTTCCTGACGTAAGCATTAACCAGAATAAAAGCTAATATCTATTAGTTTCTATGTATGAAGCATAAGAGTCATAGATAACAGATAGTGTGCTCCTATAAATAAAATAGTCCAATTCAAGAGGCAATTAGATCATTCATCTTTACTATTGTGTACAGTGATAGCCTCATGGCTTAGCTTGCTCAGTATGGCTCAAAAGCTTGTTTTTCTGCCACTTCATAGGAGGGTAATTTTGACTTCAGAGTTTTCATGTTTTTTCCTGACTAGGTACACTCCAGCTTGCGAATGCCAGTTACTTTACTTTGAGTGAGGAAGACGCTTTTTGGAAAGGATAAAGATTTTTTAACACTTTGTTACTGTTTCAGCTTTAAAAGTATACCCTGGCTGCCTAGGATGATGCCTTTTCCTGTGTGCCCTGAGTTCACTTGTCTGTGGCACATTCTTGCCATGTATTGCAGAGTCAGGACTTCCGTGGGCAGAAAATAGGCCATTCTCAGCAAAGAACAGAAATCCTACTCAAGATTTATGACAAAGAAGGACTTCTTAGCTACACAGATTCACATAGCCCTGGTTTTGTCTGTCTGAGCTGGGAGAGCAGGTGCTGAAAGGAGTTTTTGGTAGCCAAGTTCTTTTGACTGGTTGAAAGCTTCAAAATGTTAACTTGTCCCGTGTGGTGATGAAGAACCTCAGCCAGAAACAGAGCAATTGGAGTGCTGGAAGTGCTCCCACCACCCTAGAGTGTCCGCTGATTTTGATAACTGATTTCGTGAGCAATCACATTGTGCTTTATTTGAACTATGTCCATGACACCTCTGCCTGGGAGCTACTGAAATTTCTAAAAAGCCCCATTACAGCCCCTCCATGTTCACCCTCTAGCTTCATAGCAGATGGTCCTCAATACAGGGCTGATAACCAAAGCCACAATAGGAACATTTCTGGCTGAGGGTTTTTTCTGTGAACTTTTTTACGATTAGCAGCTGTAACAAGTCTGGGTGCCAAAGCTGTAGGTTCCAAACAATTTCTATGCTAAGTAAGAATAAACAGTGAAACAAACAGGATGCTCCAGGTGCTTTTTTCACCACTTCCTGGTTTTCTGTTCCATCAAGCAGCTTATCATTACAAAGATGAAGGAAATGCTGCACAGCACACTGCAGTACTGTAGGACAAGCATGATTTATTATCTAACAAGTGATAAAAGCATTAGCATTTTCTGAGTAGTATCTCATTTTGATAAACATGGACAAACAGGAAGTTATTGCACTTCCTTAACCAGGAAAAATTTAAGTTTCATTATTTGGCAAAGCACAGGCACAATGTTGCAGTTAAGCAAAGCTGAGGAGAGCATTTTTGTTTTGTTTTCTTTGTCTCTTTTTATGTTAGCATTGAAATGTTACCATACACTGCAAAGGATCTACAATGCTGTAAGATAGCTTTGTATTGTATACAATAATTTCCCCAAATTAAACACAAGCAGCAAACAATGCAGGACATGCATGGTTGAAAAACATGATTATGTGACTATACTGGGTCAGATACTAAGACCCATGTGTAGCACTCCAGGCAAATCCCCAGGGAAATCCTTAGTAGTTATATCAACTATTTAGAAAGTTTAACATGCACACTATGTTTTTTGCACCTCTTGTTAGATATCTAAGTCCTTTTGTTAGATATCTAAGTCCCCAAAATACAGTCTTAACTTTTCTTACTGTCTGTTTAAAACAGAACAACTTTATTTAACTCTTATAGCACTTCGAAATTTTTGGATGTGCAAGTAGTAAGCAAGACAAACATTCATGTCCACAAAAAATTTCAAGAGGAGTAGGAAACTCTGAAATTGGGAAAAAGTAGTTTTCTCTGAAGGACTGATAATATGACCAGAAAGTCAAAGGCATTAATTGTTTTTTTGTTTGTTTGCTTGTTTTTTAATTGTATAGAAAGTTGTTTTCTGAAAAGGACTGATCCTAGATCACGATACAATGCAGTTCTGTTCCTTGTGCAGCTACTGAAACCACACCAAAAGACTTAAAAGACCATTCTAGTTCAATAGTTGCTTGTAAATCCAGATGGTCAGCATGTATGGGACAACATGGAATACAGCATAAACATAGCATAAGGAGACAGCAAATGGATGCCAACGAATCACCAATAGCATGGATAGGATGACAGCCAACGTAAGAACTCATAACTTGAAAAGAGCAAGTTTGTGAGATAATGATCTTGAGTATAAAGATGAAACGTTACAATCAGATACTAGGAAATTACTGCATCTCAGTTTACCTTGGTACAAGCACTCTTAGAAGGAACAGCTTTCATTAATAACTATTGCCTGCTCTTTTATCACTATCTGCTGGTTAGAACAGCTCATCACACTACTCTGTTCAATATGCTAGTGTTTACCATTTTCCCTGGATAAACTCAAAGTCTCGATGTTCCTTCTAAAGCAGAAATAATCCCTTCACATGGAGATCTTCTGACAAATCCTAATGCCTCAGGGAATGTTATGCTATCAGATTCAGAGACACAAAGTTTCTTTGTGAAACAGGATGAAGCTTGAAATGCATTGCTTCATCATCTTCAAAATGAAGTATAAAATTCATTTCTGACATCAAGCATTTCTAGTGTTAACTTTAAGATACAATGAAGAAGGTAGAAGCAGAGGAAGAAAAGAAGAAAAAATAAAACAGGGAGAATGGCAAGAAGAAAAGAAAGTGAAAGAAACTAAAATTTGTAAGTAACATTTACAAGAGGATAAACTTGGAAAAACGATAGCTCTAATACCCTCATGGAAATAAAATCAAGTCACTGACTTGTTGTGATATTTTCCCCTTTTTTAGCCTCCTAGATATCACCAAGAGAGACACGCTTTGTTGTCAGCCTGGGCACAATTATTCATCACTAGCTATGTGCTGGTTCCAGCTCCGCCACTAATCTGCCCTTTGGTCCTATCCTGAAAGCCACTAGGAACGGTCTGCAAACTGATAGAGCCCCAACTGTCACATTTCAAAAATAAGACAATATGAGATAAAGGGAAGCAGCATGGCTTGTTTTGAAACAAGTGGTTATGTCGCTTGTAGAACAAGGAAAAGGAAGAAAGGTGTGACTGAACACTGCCTGGGAGTGAATACAGAAAAAGGAGGAGTCAACAAGGAGACCAGGTCAGGAGGTCTGGATGGAATGCATCATTTCCACCCTCTTTGAAAGGCAATTTTTTTCTGAAAGTGAAAGGACTAGGAATAATGATTACTTTATATACAAATATTTCAGATCATCTTTTGACAAGCCTGGCTCTTTAACATTGTAAAATTTCCCCTCAAGCCACAGAAAAGAGTGCCACATACACCTCTCTTTCAGTACCATTTCTCTCCATTAGTATAGGAGAGACAGCCTATAACGGAAGTAATAAAATTATACTGATGGCTCTTAAGGAAACAGTCATAGCACTTTCCAGTAGCAGTGTGACAAGCACCTTCTTTAAACACTTAGGTTTTCTATATTTTTAAAATACCTTTGATTTGTTTATATTTCATTTACTTGTTAATGATCTAGAAATACAGCGTATACATTATATATAATGCTGTACATATAGTATCTAACACTACATTATAATTTTTTTTTTTCCAAGCCTTTCTTTGAATTCCTTATTTCATTCTTGTGCCTAGGGACCAAGAGAGCTGATATGCCCTTTCTTGGTAGTAGTGTACCAAGAAACAGCTTGGATCTAAAGAAATGAAAAACCTTCCTCTACAATCTAATTTAAGTAGGAGTGATAGAACATGCATACTTTAAGGCAATAAAAAATTAGTAACAGAGATAATCAGCTGCTTTTGCCATGACAATAGCTTCCTTATTTACAGTTCTAATAATGAACCATGAAGGAAAGATATTTCTATTTCTACAACACTAAAGAAAATTCCCTGAAGAGCTAATCCTATAAAAAAATAATTGCTTGTTCAAGTTAGAAATTTAGATTCTCAGTACTTCTGAAGAAAGTCAATCACTTAGAAGTTAAGCACGGTCATAAGAGACTGAAACAGGAATGAACTACAACAGCTCCATTATTCCTTAATATATGTCCAGAATTGTACCTCAGATTATGAAGCATCTGTTTGCCAATAAAATCCTGTTTTCACAGTAGAGCTTTGTTGAAAAAGAAATTCATTTTATGGAGGATTTTGACATTTCACGATTAGATTTTGTCCTCATTAGCTTAAATCAATTGTCACAGGAAACTTATAAAGGGAATAGTTAACAAAACCTGGAGACTAGCCATTCCAGGGAATAATCTGTGAAACCATGTCTTTCAAACAAAGGAAAAGTTAATGCAGCCAAGCACTTTGCAGAGCAAAAATAAGTACAGAAGCAATGAAGAATTAAATAAAAATTACTTCAGAGAACCAGAAAAAAAGCACATAAATGGTGGACTATACAAATAAAAACAAACCCATGTGACTAATAAACAACGTTAAAGAAGTCATCAAAATTTCAGTGTTCAAATCCAAAATATCAAAAGACTTTAAAAAAAAAAAAAAGGCTTGAGAACTAAAAAGTTTAATCTATCCATGTGCAGGTCAACTGCTTAGAGTAAGTTACAGCATTTTTAAAAATGATTCAGAAACAGTTAACATATATGTGTTAGCTAGTTCTCTTGCATTTGGAGCGAAGTAGGAGGCTGTATCCAGTTCATATGATGTTGTATAAAGTACAAAAGGATTGCTATCTGCAACTGTACTTGATAGGAGGAACTGGAAGCATCAAAATAAGAATTTTTGCAGTAAGCATGCAAAATCAGTCTTGGATAATTTCTTATCAACAGATGTAATGGTTGAAAATGAGGAGCTTATTACACCACTAATTTTATTTTAAGAAATCCTGGAAAGCTGAGGTAGTTCCAAAGAACTGGAGGAGTGCAATTCTTAAAAGTTGTAGGAATATTAATAAGCAGTGAATGCCAGTTGGTATCTCATAGAAGTATGTCCAGTAAAACATTGGTGACTTCTGTTAAGGATTACTGAACAAGGAATTACTGAACCATTATTACTGATCTGATTGCTAATATCCACTGTTGACACGCAGATTTCTACAAGCCATTTGATTTAATACCACATGAATCTTCATTTAAAAACTTGTTATAGAGTTAACAGAATATCTATTAAAATTGATTGAATATTAACTCACTGACAGATTTTAAGAACGTGTTAATGGAAAGATATTGATGAAAGAAAACATTTCAAGAATGACCTTACAGGCTATATATGTACCATGTGAACATCCATGATTGCACTGAAACATGCATACTGCACAGTGCACACGAGTTCATCCACTCTGATTACTTTGCACTTCTTTTTTCTTTTTGCATGATCACACTCCATCACCTTAGCTATCTCACATACCTCTATGCCTCATCCCCAGATACATTTTTGTATACATATTCCCAATCATGTTGCTTTCTGTTGATAGTAATGAGTCTAGTGAGGCATTTCATTTGGCCATCTGCACCCCTGAGAAAGGATTAGATAAAGAAGGCAGTGGCTTGAGCAACCCCAAATCCATCTTCAACAATGGAGGAAGTTACAGCCATCCTAAATTCCCTTTGATATAAAACTAGGCTGCAGCAGTTGCAAAGTCTCTTTTTTTGGAAGCTACTATCCTGAAGAAAGTACATTACAAGTAACCGCTGAGACCATATTAGTCTGCTGATATTGGGATGAGAAACAGAGAATGAAAATGTTCTCTGGATAACTAATATCCTTTCCAAAACGTACTGTGATCTGATACTCTTCTTGCAGCAGGAGCACTCTTGCTACAAGGCATTTGTTCAAGTGCACGTCACTCCCAGTTTTCATGCATCACTAGGTGATCAGTTCAAAAATGAGGTAATTATCACCAGAATACTGAATGGTAAGTATTCCAAAGGGGTAAGTATCACAGATGCCACCCATTCCCTTAGCAAGTTTGCATGACATCATCTAGTTCTGTAGTCATTGTAGATTAAATTCATATTCCCTTCAATGTCCATCTTTGAGGACCTCTTCCTATATCAAGGAGAGGAATTCACCCATTATACAGAACAACTTGAATCACTGAATTTGGTTTATCAATAATCAATCCATTAGACATCTTTCTTTTTTGCAACTCTAGACTATTCAAACAGGGGACACATGAGCACTTTCTTCTCACCAATGATAGCAAACTTAGTAGCAACAGAGAGCCAACTGTACTGTGAATAATGACATCTATTTCCTGATTAGGCTCCTGAATCACTAATCAGGAGTAAAACCACCATCTGCAGCATTTCAGTGTGGTGTAAGTGTGGATCTGGGAGATGCTATAGATCTCTCCAATGGTGTACCTAGTGTTCATCGTTCTCATTTTCCTACTCACCTTCAGCCTCAACATTGTGACATGTCCAACTGGTATACCTAACATACCAAGCAGGAGATACTTAGCTTAGACTTCAGGAGAAGTCTAGCATATCTCCCCTCTGTCTAGTTGTCTGGCTAAATCCCTCTCCTAGAAATTCACAGGGAAGTGAGTTTGATAAATGAGTCTGATGGAACCTAGTTGCAACCTGGCTTGAATGTCCAGACACCACAAGGATGAAAAAGTAAAAAGGGAGACCCAAAACATGACTCAAAAACTTGGAAGTAGGTTTCACAATTCAAGACTTAAAAAGTCCAAGCTAATCAGTCAACTGATTGGAGGTTGAGGGATGTGCATGGAAACTTCTGCATGGAGAAGATAATTCACAGGGAGAGGAGAGAGAAACAGTTTATTCACTTGGCTAACAGCCCTCTTCCAGCAAAGCAAAGTGAAACAGGAGCTGCATATGTCTCTCCCTGGCTTGTTCCCTATCTCTAATACTTGCAGACAATGACCCATTTTTGTGAGAGAGTTAGCCCTCTGAAGCTTAGGGCGTCAGAATGGTTTAAGCTAGGAAAGAAGGCAATGTAGATTATGTAATGAAAAAAAACAAGACACACAGGAA
>VXAL01007016.1:102679-131787 GCA_013399475.1 Chauna torquata
CGGGGATAGTGGTTTTGTCGTTTTTTTTTTTTTTTTTTTAAGCACAGCAGAAAGAAAAAATAAAAATAAAAAAGCAGCACGCATTCCTGTGTTTCCTGCCTAATATCATCCTCCAATTTATGACAGCTATCATTACCATGATGCTGATAAATTGCACTTCCTACAACAGAAGGTCCTTCCGTTTATGGAGAAGCACTTGACAAAGGAAGCCAAACCCTTGAAGCCAGAATGGCCACTTCACAACAATCAGTTTTCCCATCAAATACTAGGCTGTGTCAGCTGCACCGGGGATCACCTGTAGCCTGATGGCTCTCATCTAGCATGCGTCTTTGTGTGATTCCGTCCATCATTTTGGTTTTCTTAACCAACCCCATTGTTTAATGAGCTTTTTTCGAATCCACCCTGCTGGTAAAATGTCAATGCATATCAAAAGACATTTGTGAATCATACCAGAACCCTGGCAGCTCATTCTCTCTCCTTATGTTAAAAAATAAAAAAGACTATTTTAATTTGCTTAAAGTTCAGAACACATATCTCTAGGATGACAAACTTGAAAGGCTGCTTTATGTTTTCCTTGTTGTTTGCTTCTCCAAGTTTTGAAAGGTCTTCTTTAGGAGATTAAGTAATAATAAATTTGGTAGTAAGTGGAACATTTATTGTGACAGAGGGTTTTTTTTTTTTTTTAATTTCAGTTTATTTTATCTTTAAAGGGATTCTGCAAAAAGTTTTCTGTATTTTTTTTCAACAGCAAAGAGCGTACAAGATTTCAGTGGCAATCACTTCAGTTGAGCAAATCAGTGAGAAGAGATTAGCCCTGATTTCAAAAACACAAGCTTGGTGAAACTATCACCAGAATATTAATTTTTACAACTTTTATGTCACTAGTAGACAAAAAAAGTCTCACAGTTGGGATGAAAGCTACTCCACAGAGAATAAGCAAATCTCTTTTGCCATAATGCACTTAATTGCGTCACTATTAGGTAACAAGGTGTATTTTCTTAGTGCATTTGAACAAGCCACTCACACCTTCACTAGGCCAACAGAAAATTTAAAAACAACCAGTATTTATCATACTAATTTTGTTTGAAAGTTAGACAGACCACATGGTTAATGAAAAACTAAATATCCATATGAGATATAAAATCAAAACCCTCAGCACTTGTGGTCATTAAGAGCTGCTTTGTGGATAGACAAGGGGCTAAATTACATTCTGCCTACCTGAAGTTTTCCTGCAGTTTCAGCTGAATTCATTTGTTAGCCAGCCAAGCACAAAGCACATGCTTAAATACAAACAGATAAGTAGACCTGTGATCACCTACATCTCTAACACTATGTACATCTTTCTACATCAGGACTTTTCTTCCTTTGGAGAAATTGCCATATTACTGCGTTAATGTACTAGTTAGCATTTCCACAGTGACTGGCTGATGCTGAGCAGAATATCCCTCTCACTTCTATGTGTCATAAAGCAAATCTCCAGTCTAACAAGGAAGCATCTCTTATCGAGTATCAAGATATACCCTGTCTGTGTTTATACTGAACAACAGTATTGCTGTTTTAACATTTGCTGTGAAAGAAAGATGAATGCAAATACTGACAAACTCTGTGTTTACTCACAAAGTAATCTGACCCCTGTTAGAAAAGAATAAATCAGATACTTGTGGTCAGTTGAGATAATAGAAAATATACATGCATTTTGCCAGTAATGCAATATAGAAGTAAAGCACAGAAAAAGTACCTTTAGAGTCATTTTTTTCTCCCTTATACACAAATGCACTTTGTGGTTCTTACCTTCATTTTTCCATGTTGCAGGGGTAGGGAGGGGGGAGCATGATTTACAAACTGAAAAGCTAGATAAATGCCCCCTAAAGGAAAGGTCACACTAGTAATGAATGTATAGGCAACACACGAGGCATTATGTGATCCTTACCCAGAATAATTTTCAATTTCAGAGATCTGTAGCACAAGGATTTCTCAAGGTAGAGCAGGCATCCTTGTCCTAAACACACCTTAATAGCTTCTTATTCCACAAATGTGCACAGTCTGTCCATGCAGCACATTATCTTATTCTAATTTATTTATTTATTATTTTTTGAACCCTAATATCTGCTTGTTTTTTCGACTGATAATAATAGGTTCCTGTACTGGAAGAGACAGAGCAATTTTCCCCCATTGCTCCAGATTTTATAAACCTTCATTATATCCCCTCAATCATTTCTTCCTGAGCCTGAGGCACACTAGTTTACTTAATTAATCCTCAAACAGAAATCATTTAACATCTTTAATCATTCTTGTTTCCCTTCTCCATAACTTTCTCACTTCTTTTTTCTTCAAACAGGGAAATGAATACTACACATGTTTACAAAAACAAGATGAATGCAGATTAATATAATGATTTTTTTCTTTATTCCGTTCCCAGTAACTCCTAACATTTGATCTGACATTTTTAGACAAAAGTGATTTTTCTTCTTTCAGCTCCAATATGAAGAAATAAAACAATATCTGACTCTTACACATTAGTGTAGAGTACATAAGAATCAGTGAAGAAGATAAAGCTAGTGGAAGTATTTTTCACAGAAGTTATTCTGTTTACCACACTAGAATAATAGAATCAGAGAATCATAAAATGTTCCGAGCTGGAAGGGACCCACAAGGATCATCAAGTTCAACTCCTGCCTCCACACAAGTCTACCCAAAAATTCAGACCATGTGACTGAGAGCACAGTCTAAACGCTTCTTAAACTCCGACAGGCTTGGTGCCGTGACTACGTCCCTGGGGAGCCTGTTCCAGTGCGCGACCACCCTCTCGGTGAAGAACCTTTTCCTGATATCCAACCTGAACCTCCCCTGTCGCCTCTTCCTTTGATCCTTGTCCACAGCATCTAAGATATTTGCTATCACTTCTGATGGAACCTGAGTATGAATGACATACCATACATATTGAACCAATGCAATGTATATGTTACACCATGATCACTGTAGGTGGTATTCCTCCTTCTACCAGCATGTAATTCCAAGTATTTCTTGCACATGCATTATTATTGAGACTATTTCTTCCACATTTCATTTAGTCAAGACTCACTATGGATTGAGGGAGAGCTGCTAAGATTAAACAGATGCAACAAGTACTGGACAGGGTGATGCAAATACAATAATCCTTTGACACTCTTAAGTGCACATAATGTGTACTTAAACTAAAAGAACAATGCAATTAATGTTATGAGGTATGCCCCTAGAGAGAATGCAACCATTTCTTCAAATGAAAGTGCAAATATTCCTGACTAGGCCAGACTGTAAAACTGGGGAAGACAAGGTCTCACTTTGACCTGATGATTCCAATGAGAGAGGAAAATAATTCCTCTGGAAACAATAAGATGGCCAAGTACCACAGAACAACCTGTCCCTGTGCACCATGGTCCGCCTGCTCAGGTGCACACCAGTGTCAACTCAGACCTGAACTGTAATACACTTAGTGTTAGAAAGGAAAAGCTCACTCCCCATTATGCAGAGAGAAGAGTCACAGAATGAAAGGAAATATCTTCAATGATCACTGCAGCTTACGGAAGCAGCCAATGTTAGCAGAAGAGGTTTGGTTCAGATATATTTCACTGGGAGGCAAAGGGATATTTTTAAGTTGCTGTCTACTTTTCAGCCTTTTAGACAGAAGCGGCAGTGAAATCTGTGTTTGGCAGACTAGCAAAACCCCAGACACTGTGCAACATGACTGTAAATATTTAATCATCATTCACAAATCCCTCTCCCCAGCACAAAGGCAGCAGTGAAGGTTTTTGGAAAGGCTGCCAGAATACCAGCATCCAGCTACAATTCACCTGCACAACTGGGTTTAATAGATTAGCATGCAGCTGTATAAGAACATCATTTATTCCCACTAAAACTTACAACAGAGCAAAACCTACATTCAGATTCTCTGCAACGGTAAAGGACAAGCAGGAAATCCTTGCTAAAATACATGTGTAAAATATACAGCAAAACAAATGCCTTTAGAGATAATAAACTACTTATTGGTGAAAAGATGTAGCTTGTAAACGCAGAACAGAAACATTTTCCAATTGTTATGAAGGAGCAAAAAACATTGCAAGTCAGCAACATAAGATTTTGTTGTTTACTGTGTTAGTCTTGAACACAGTGACCAGATGCATAGATAGCCATGGAAAATGAGGAAGGCATTTGTACATTTCAGAACAAAGAGGAAACAATGAGAGGGCCACCAGTTCTTAATAACTAATAAATGCTTATCTAGAGATTAAGCAGTTAAAATGGGAATTTGAAAATCTACCTGTTAAAATGCAAAGTGGACAGTAGAAGCAGATAAAGTCTTGGTCCCAGAAGAATCTGTTAAAAAATAAAAAAGCAAATAAATAATTAACTAGAATTAGGTATCACCCTACTGCTAAGAAGTTATTTTTCTTACAGGAAAAAATCACTTCTTGGAGCAATGCAAAAAAATCTGTTGTAATCTAGTGGAGGGATATCAGCTAGCCTAATCAACCTTTGTGCCATGCCTACTAAAATGGTACTACAAAATATTTTGTTTCCAAGCGTACACATTAGTACACTAAAACTCTTTTGCTGACAATTCCTTTCTGCTGTGAAAGTTCATGCACACAGCAAGGAAAAACCTGTGTCTTGAGAACACCCAAATGCAAGGGAACTGATGTGCAGCAGAATTAAATGGTCCGCTTAGGTTGTATCCGATGTGGCAAAGTCAGGATTGAACTTCAACCTTCTTTATGCCAGGGCAGTAACCAGAACACCACCCCATCTATCAAATAATGTAATAAATAAAAGTATGGCAGATTATCTCAGCTAAGAATTTAAATAATCCATGGTTTCCCTAATAGGTTGAAGTGAAAATGATTGCCAGTGACAAAATACAGAGAATCTGCTAAAAATGTTCCTAGATGGTTAACTGTTAAGTTATAATTCATACAGTTCAGCAAGAGTGATGCACTACTTGCTGGTCATTTGGGACCTTTATCTCCTTTTTGTTGAAGAAACGGAATGTAGTAAGAGGCAAGAATGTAGTGAGAGTAATGGGAGAAAAGAAAAAGAGTACTGGAAATATTTCACTTGTTCAAAAACAAACCCACAAAACATTAAGTGTGTTATGTGAGTTGCAGAAGAGAATTCATATTCAACATCTTTAAAATATATATATATCCTTAAAGAGAACGATTACTTGACAGCTGTAACTTTCATTATTTTAGCCTAGTTTGGAGAAAGTATTGTGGATTATCAGTTGCTTATAGGACATATTTCCACAGGTAAAATCTTCAATTTATTACCAAATTTCTTCACTGATTAAACCACACCACACCACACCATACCCTCCTCCCTGCCCCGAACAAAATAAAATTAAATTAAAAAAATTATAAAAAAAATAAAAAATAAAAACCTCTAAGTTTAATCTGTGAAAATGTGTATTTAGCATGATATTCTTGAAAAAAAGTGTTTTGACTTGGTTCAGGGTTAATCTCAGAAACATCACATTGAATTGTCTGGCAGTTTCTATTTAGTCAAAAATATTATTACCATATTTACATAACTCTGAGTTAACTAATATGAGATTAACCAGTCTCTGGTTTCTTAGAGAAAAAACTTCTATTCATCCCACATATTTAATATTAAGAGAGCCAACATACAATCCTTTTCAAAGACAATGTCAGGAATTAAAACCGTAAAGAAATACCAAAAGGCTTAAAAGACTATTTGCAGTCTTTGTTTCCTTCTTTCTCTACCAATGTTGAGTACATTGTAGTGGTGGTTTTGTAAGCACATAAAGCTGTCTGCTAGAGAGCAGAGACCAGCCTTTAGCTTTGGTCCTAAGATGGGAGCAGTATTTGGTATTCACTGATTGTGCTAGATTAAAGTGGAGCATGGCAAAAAAAGTTAGCATATATATTTCCAGCCCATCAAATGAACCATTCTTTCCATCCCTCTGTTAAATTGTTATCTAACATTAGTGATTAGTAATTGTATTAGCCATAGAACACTGTGTCCAATGAACAGGTTGTAGTTACTCTTTATGTAAGGTTTAAGGTTAATTTTTGAGGGGAAAACTATGTTTCAAAGCTTTTATGCCATAATTCTCTTCCTGATTTTGCCAAGAGGAAAGTACTTACAAACCTTTTAATACATTTTTAATAAATTTCTTTTCCATATGTAAAAATATTTCATTGGGAACTGGAAACATTTAGGAGCTAATTACAGATAGCAAAGATGGAGTATTTTTCAAACCAGTGGCTTTCAGATGATCAACAAAAGAGCAAAATAGGAGTTTCAATAAAACTCAGCAAGGCAAGGAACTGTAAATAATGTGGGTGAAAAAAGCTTGAAATGTCAATTTGTTTTGTTATGAGTTTTCCAATACAGCCCTTCTGTTGCAAGTGAATTATAATGAGAATCAAGACTATGCCAAGTCTTTGAGAAACTTGTTGAAAACGTGATTTACCTTTTGAGGTTGTCCCAACTATTATATGAAAGAGTAGCCTCTGGGGAAAGTGCACTGCACAGTCACATAAGCATCTTTCTAAATCCTTTTTATGCCTATATACATACACATTTATAAATACGGTAGTCAGTCCTTTCCAAAACAAAGTTATTAAATTTGTACCTAACCAGTGCTCGGTGTCCCTTTGGGATTAGTTCATACAGGGTAGAAGCAGTCTATGTGTGATCCAAATCACAGCAAAAAGAGAACATTGGCTGGAGGCCAACTGGTGTGAACTGGCTCATGTCCAGCTCCCCAGGACTCATGCTTTCTGAAGTGGAGCAACTGCATCTACTCTGCACAATATTAGCTCCAATTCTCTTCTGGGCCTTTGAGACAATCACTTTTTTGTCATTTTCCACTTCAAAGTGCCCAAAATAATGAAAGAGTACTCCACAAACTGACAGAGTAATATTGGGGGGGGGTCCCCTTGTTCTTTTTTTAAATAATAATTTGATACCAAGGGTGCTTGTTTTGTCACCCAGGGCAAGGCAGGTAATGCACACTCATTTATTCAGTTTATTAGCCCATCTTTGCACAGTTAATTAGGCTGTGTTTGTTTAAAGCTAGTTTAGATACAGATTTTCATTCATGACATACACCATGTTTGCAGAAATTAAAACAAGAGAGGACATAACTTCCCATCCTACCCTGTAGCACACATTTTGCACTGCAGGGCCAGGCGGTTGCACATACAGACCAGAAGATGAAGCCTGGGACTAAAACCTTTTATTCCTGTACAACACTTCTTCAGGAGAATGGCTACTGCCAGAAGTGACCTTCAGAAAACTTCTCTATAGCACACATCTGTATGTCAGGCTTTTACTGGGTATCACTTTCTCCATCTGTAAAAACAGAGCAATGCAGATTCTCCAAAATACAATTTCTGTGGAGCATCACAGAAAGAAAAGTTCTATAACCTCCAACCCTCTTCTTGGAAGACTTCCAGTCAACAACAGGAGATTAAAAAAAAAAAAAAAAAACCACTAAACAGCTTCCTGAAACCAACTAAAGCAACTGCTGGATGAAGTACTTCAGGTGATCAGATAAGTGGACCAGGCAGCCAGCCTGAACAGCCTCTACTTAGTCAATGGTGAAAAAAAGATCATCACCAAAAAAAATATGATAAAATAGTAGAGCCTGTGATATGAATGTATGAGTATGTTCTTCCTCCTTTGCCCAGACACCTATTGCTATAAAAAGTCTTGGAAATTCATGTGAGAAATGTAGTCGAAGTAGACCAGAGAACTCAAAATTTAAGAGATTGTTGTTGCAGTTTATTTCCCTGTTTCCACCGCACTGTGCTACAGCCATTCTTGTAGCCTTCAGCATTGTCTTTGTTTTATCAGAGGAATAGGTACAGACTCCTAGAGTCAAGCTACAGGGATATATACAGTACCCTGTATCCATGAAGGTACGGGAGGATCCCAGCTAACCTTTTGATAGCAAAGATTCTACCACAGAAAACCAGGGAATTTTAAACCACAATATAAGGAACAAGGAAGATCATCTGTTTTAATGTGCTTAAGACACGTACAGATGAAAAGGGATGCTTGAAAATGAGCTACTATTAGAATATTATGTAAATCTTAATTACACTGTCATGATTTGGGAGTAAATGCACTAAAATTAATGTCAATATACCAGAGTAACTGAAAGCTGAAACACACTTTCAATTACTATTGGAAAAAATTGCCTTCTCTGCATCTTGTCTTGTACAGATTAGCCAAGCAATGAAATGCAGGAATCAAAAATATCTATTAGCTGGCCTTCAAAAATTAGCACAATTGATCAAGTGAGACATAAATGACCTTTGTTAAGCTCTGCTAAGCTTCTATGATTTCCATTAGGTCGTAACTTTAATGCAACACTGTTGAGTCAGTTAGGTAAAACCCAATGTCCTCAGGTGATGTGATGCCAAAAAACAACACAGTGTTCTGTATTAGACAAGAAAAAAAAAAAATTAATGTCATGGTTTTGGCTGGGACAGAGTTAATTTTCTTCGTAGAGGCTCACACAATGCTGTGTTTTGGGTTTATGATGAAAATAGTGGCGATGTTTTTGGATGTTGCAGAGCAGTATTTGCATAGAGCCAAGGACTTTTTTGCTTCTTGTGCTGCCCTGTCAGCGAGGAGGCTGGGGGTGCACAAGGAGCTGGGAGGAGATATAGCCAGGGCAGGTGATCCAGACTGACCAAAGAGATATTCCACACCATATGATGTCATGCTCAGCCATAAAAGCTGGGGTAAAGAAGGAGGAAGGGGGAGATGTTGGGAGTGATGGCGTTTGTCTTCCCAAGAAACCATTATGCGTGATGAGCCCTGCTTTCCTGGCAGTGGCTGAACACCTGCCTGCCCATGGGAAGTAGTGAAAGAATTCCTTGTTTTGCTTTGCTTGCGCGCGCGGCTTTTGCTTTACCTAGTAAACTGTGTTTATCTCAACTCAGGAGTTCTCGCACTTATATCTTTCTGATTCTCTCCCCATCCCACCTGGGGAGGGTGAGCGAGCAGTTGTGTGGCACTTAGCTGCCTGCCGGGGCTAAACCACAACAATTAAGAACTGAAAAGGAAGAAAGAAAAGTGAAGACCTATACAATCTGGTTATGTCAGCACCTGATTCTGGATCTACTGTGTGTTAATGAACAGCATAGACTCCATGAAAGTTGAGCATTAGTTGACAGGAAATAAAGTTTTCCTGATCATAATTCTCTCCTCCAATTGCCAGGGCAAAGCTGTTTCAGAACTCCTCCTGGAGAGTGCCTGCAATGACCTCTACCCACCTAATAAACATAAGAGTTGATGTAGTCTCTTCTATCAGAAGTGCTTCCAGTCCAAGAAGTAATATCTCCAGCAATGTGTAACACCAGTTACATCAAAGACTAGAAATCTTGCAAGGGGCAACTATCTAACTGCTCAAAGCATGGTAAGACAGGAAATATTCCCATTCATTTATCTGGGAGGCACACATGTTGTGTGGCTAGGAACTAGGGTATCTCCTGAAAGGAGATGTATAATACAGCAGCAAAGTGTTACAATAGTAGCTACCACCAAAATAAATAAATAAATAAATAAATAATAAAATAATCAGTTTAAACTAAAAAAATACCAGGATAAAAAGCTTCTAGGTCACCTTGTGATACCCACAAAGTATCAAGCTGCACAACACAGGAATTGTTTTGCTTTTAGTACACTCAGTGGAATTATTCTGTGGAATGTCACGGTGTATCACTAGGCAGAGAGAAAGCAAGTAAGGTAAAGTGGTGACATGCCAAGGTTTTCTGCAAATAACACTGTTTTTGTTGGCAGAATTGAATGGTATTTGTTTGACATTTAATTAAAACTCAGGGCCACTAAACTCAAAGGCCTAATGATGTCACAGCACTTAATTTGTTAGAAAATACACTTCTAGCGTCTCCTTAGTTAGACAGTTTAGGAAAAGGAGGGAAAATAAAAGGTCAACAGGAGTATTTTTGGAGATGTTACTAACTTCTTGCCTTATCAACAAAAATAGCCATTCAGCTTTCTAAAACGGAATGCATGAAAAGCCATGGGCATGAAAATGTAATTATTCTCCTGTAAATTGGTAGCACATTAATATGCTGGAAAGGAGAAGAAAAACATAGCTTGGGTTTGGAGAGCCGTGAGATTGATAGCCACCAGGAAAATGGTTTCTCTAATTAATTTTCTTCTGAATATTATCTAGACCATTAAAACTTCTTTAATAATTGCATGCAATGAGAGTCTGTTCTAACTTATGAAAAGATGCTGAAACACAAAAGACAATACGCAGCAAGAAATTTCAAAAGGCAATCTAATTAAGTTGTTTTTAATATCTTTCTTATTAACAATCATTTTCTTTGATTTTATTCCCCCTGAGAATAGACTGCAGGCTAATATTTATTCTTTCTTTTTTTCGAATAGTACATTTAAATATGTTCTATCACTGTCTAATAAATGAGCAAATAAATCAAAAGATGCAAATAATTATGCACTAAGAGAAGTAAGAAGTTTATGACCAATAACAACATTTGCAGTTACATATGCTAAGATGACAATAAACAAACGTATGGTTGCAGGATATGAACTGATTCTTATTGGGAAGGAAGCATATCAGTCAATTGGCTTGTTGCATTGTGGCTGTTGCACAAGACAGGAGGAGCAGGGACCACATCCACAAGAATCACAAGAGACAGCAGCAGCAGTATGTAACTAACACTGCTTAAGTCAAACAGTTGGCAGTTTCTTTAAGATGGAAATATTGGGCTGACATACAGCTAAAATAGCATCGCCGTAACAGGTTAAATTAGAGAATGAACCAAAGTCATAAGCTAGATTTAGCAAGCTTCTATGCCTTACAATAATGCAAGTTGCAGGAAAAGATTTGCAATTGTCCTTACTCACACCTAGATCTGGTTAGATCTCTTTTATCCCTGGAGCCTCTTTAATCCCCCCTCCCTATAATTTCAGCAGGTATCTGTCCAGACCTGAAGCTGGCCGTAGAATACATAGACAACTCTGCCACCTGAAGCACTGCAGAAAATGTGGGCAGAATATCTCATTTCTGAATCCGTCAGGCTTAGGTATGATCCAGGAGGTGACAATTCTGAGTATGTCCAGCAGCACAGCTTCAGGCACCTAGGAAAATTTTACATTTAAGAGGGAAAAGTTTAGCTGTGCCCCAGCATCAAGTGAGTGGGAGTTTCTAGAGGGCAGTTTTGAACTTGGCATGAATGTAAATAGCCAACTCCTTAGCTCAGCCTTAAAGTAACAACAACATATTATTTTCTTGCACCACAAAACAAAAATCTTTTCAAAAAATCATTTACTTGATTTAAATTATTTTTTAAGATCAATCACATGTACCTGTTTTCCCCTATCTACCCAAAAATCACTTCAAAATTCTCAATGTCTATAATATTAATCCTGAAGAAAAAAGACACACCACACAGGAGACGGTCAAAAAACAACAGTATAACAAGCACTGATAAGTCATTCTTGCAAGTCAATTAAAAAGATGATCCAGCTCACACCCTAGTCTATCCAAGAGATGCTCCCCCTAAGATCCTGTCTCCTTCTGAAAACTCTTGTTATACATAGCGCAAATGAGAAACTGCCGACTTGTGCTGGAAAAATGTCTTGATTACACTTTCTGTAACATGAGATATTTTCTTAAGAGCTGTAGATACTATTAGAATTGGCATAGAGATACAACCATATAAATAAGGCCAGTAGCTCCGTATATGTCTGGTTTTGGTGTCAGATACTGCCTTGAAACATAAAACAAACTGAGCCAACAAATTGCATATACTTTCCAGGGTTGGAGGCAGTATTTAAGATCTCCAGCAAGGCATTAGCACAGCTGGATTTAGGCAAGGGTAACTGTCATTCTTTTTAAGTAGAACCAGAACTTCCATATGTAAAAGACACCAAGAGACGCCAAGCTGTGGATGACCTCTTTTTCAAAAATAACTACGGCAGAGTCTCCTGTTTGCTAGCTTCTGAATGCTGCAGCTGGCCTAGTTCATAGACAATAAAAAAAGAAACCTCTTTCCCTTATGAAATCAATGTAGATATTTACTTTGCAATGTGCATTGAAAGGCAGAGCATAGAGAAGTACTGGAACAATGCAAGAGGGAAGGTTTGTCACTGGGTAAAGTACGGCAACGCCGGTCTTTTTTTCTCCACTGCAGAATGAATCTTCAAGGCTGGAGAAAGATGTATGAATAAGTAGTTTGAGAAAGCATAAAGCAAGCTGCTGGGATCTGCATGGCATTCCTGAAGAAATTCAGTCATTCACTGCACTACAGAAGGAAGACATTTCATACAAACATAAAGATGCTGGCAGTTGGCCAGGTCCCTGCCAGAAAGAAATCAGAGCGTACCTGTTTTGACCAGGGTGAAAGTTATGGGCTAAGTGGCAAATGAGGTGAAGGCCTTGGGAAGGTCAGATTTGAGATACTGACTTGCCTAGAATTACTAAAAACTAGTTTTTATTTACTTCCACTAATGGATTTTCATTACAGTCCAATTTTATTTCTCTAACATGAAGAATAACAGAAAAATACAAATATAACATTTTGCTGAGAATAAATGTATAAAGATTCAAAGGAGAGGAAACGTGATTACAGTGCTTCAGATAAAGATATGGGCATCTGAACAATGGCTTTCTGACGGGTTTCTTGTGTGGTACTAAAAAAGACATTGAAATTGAAATTGTCAATAATTAGTTATTTTGAATGTCTCACTTTGTGGGCAGAACTAAAAGTGCTCAAAACAGGGGTTCCAAGCATAATGGCACACCAAAAAATATCTGCCAGAAAGCCTACTCTTGAATGGCAGTGAACATCATGGCAGGTTAGGAAAAAACAGGCAATGATGGGCTTTATGATTTAAAACAAGATTTTAGAAAATTCCTCACATTTAATATGAGCTTCAAAGATAAAGCATCCCAGCCACTGTGCCAGATGCCTACAAATATTTTTAATATAGAATCATAGAATCATAGAATATTCTGAGTTGGAAGGGACCCACAAGGATCATCGAGTCCAACTCCTGGCTCCACACAGGTCTACCCAAAAATTCAGGCCATATGACTGAGAGCACAGTACAAACACTTCTTAAACTCTGACAGGCATCAAGATATGTAGTGTTGTTAGCAAAACATAGAGAAATCTAATTCTATTTTAAGATCTTCTGTGCAGTTTTTATAACTTTTCAAAGTAGTTTGGACCCAAATTTTCTCATGCTTTCTCTTTACCTTAGGCTATTTTGCTTTAGTTTGAGAATTTAAGCCAACATATTTCAGATGTTAGAGAATGTTGTTGGAGAAGCAGTATTTTTGTTAGCAACTAAACTGCTCCACTGCCCTAGCCATCTCTTTCAAATATTTTACCACCTCCAGTGTTTGGAAATGCATGGCAAAGCTCTAATGCAGAGATGTGTAGATGTTTTTTTCCCGTCCCTGTAAAAATATAGTGGGTTCTAAACACCACTTTTTGCACATGATGAACCACATCACTTCTTTTAAGAAGTTAATATAAGCCTTGAATATCTTATATTTTTTATACCATCAGTGAATCCTACCACCTCTCTAGTAATCCACAGAATTTGGTACTACAACAGAAACAAGTGAAATCACCATTGTTTTCTAAACAGTAATGGGGTTGAAAAGCGCCCAAAAGTCTTCTGCCTTGGAGAATTCCTTCTGAAACATAGATTAGGTAGTGTTTGGGTACACAAACATTAGCTTTTTAGTTCAGATGCATCCACTAATGCATCAGGCAGGACACGAGGTAAATGTTTTTCTGTTAAAAAATAATCCTGGGTTCTGTTATGATTCTGTTGAAATCTCATTCTCACAAATCATTTGTTTCTATGAACAAGTATATTTCAGTGAAAAAATCTTCCCTTACATTGCAAACACTAATTCAGCTCCAATGGCTTTAGGTGCTGAAGCAGAACATGCAAAGATGGTTAACCAGCATGGAAGACAATGTGGTCCAACATGCACACCTAGACCAGCAGAAAAGTCGACATGGCACAGCGAACCAATATAAACAGCCTCCAAGGCAGATCTGATTCTGCTTGGCCCAGTGATGGGAAATAAACACTAATGACATGAGGAGTGGTAAACACAAACCCTCACTGTAGTATAATCGTGGTAACACTGAGCTCAAGTGAGGAGGTACATGAACTTTTAACAGATGAGAAATCTTCCAATATAGGCAAAGTAATAGTCTAATTTTATTTTCTGAAAGATCAGAACTGGCTTGACTAAAGTTTGTTTTGGTTTGTTTTTATAAAAATATGGGCTGAGGCAAAAATTCAGCACACCAATTTGCAACCCAAATAAAGTTGTCAAAAGTTAAAATTAGCCATAAAAAAAAAAAATAAATAAATAAATAAAAATACAAACTGAAGTCTTAACACCATGTGATGGTGCCCACACTATTTACATTCTCTAGTGACAATTACAAATATGTATATTAGGCCATAGTTACATGGGGTTTCTACTAGATTTACTTGCACAGCTTTCAGGTCATACACTTCAAAAGAACTTGCTAAGTGTATTGAGTGAAGAGCGTTCTTTATCCATAACAGATGCTTTTTCTTTCATGTCCTGGAGGATACAAATGCAGAGCTACAATAATAATGTGCCACGTCTTCTCCAGGTTGTTCCAAAGGACAAATTCTTATTTATGATTTCATTTTTACCCAGTTTTCAGTACACTTACTTTCTTCTCATATGACGATTCCTAAAATTAAAACTATTCCTTAAGGAATAAATAATCCCTCAAGTGCTAATAGCAAGCTCATTCAATAGCATTCATCTTTTTGTTTTGCTGTTAAAAGGTGCACATGAGTTGGCAAAGCTGTAAAAATGATAGAAATTTGCAACTGTATGTTTAGACTGTGCTTTCAAATACTGTTCCAGATATATGTCTCTTCTGAAAAACTGCAACCATCTAGTAATCTGCAACAATTCATTTTATAGCCAGATTCTTTGTTGAGAAGCTAGGCATACTGCAGGCAACACAGGAATGACAGTAAAGCAGACATAAGTCAGGGGAATACAGTATCCTGCTTTCTATCCCCAAAAATTCAGATCCAGCTGATAGAATTTACCAGACTGCACTGGAGTCCCCTGCATGTAAATGTGGGGCTGATGACAGCAGCTAGCCTGATAAAGAGTCCATGAAGCACATCTAATCCTTCAGTTAGCCCATCTGCGCCCCAAGAATATGTCTTCATGCCCCAGTCACCTCTCTAATGGCTGTCTTAATGGATTATTTTTTTTCTTCCATTAGAGTGCATTTCAAAAAGGGAAAAGATCAACTTTAGTCTTTGTAACCACGTATAGATGCATTCCTGCATTCAAGCACCATCTTAAGATGAGTTTAAAAGAAAGCTTAGTATGTGCCCATTTCTTTGTAGTCCATCTGCTCTGTAGCATCATCCCTTACCAATGGCACTTTACTAGAAGTCTCAACATAATCTACCACAGGAGCAGAACAGATATGAAGGTGTTCTGAGTTCAGTGTGAATGCCAGCAGCTAAATTATATGCAGACTATTAAGAACAATAAGGACGTGAAAAGATGGATGAGAAAGTACACTAACCATGAACTCACTCTCTGGCCAGGCAATTTAGGTTAAACTGAGTGAATCTGTTAGACGTTCGAGGTTCAAGTCCAAGTGATGATGCACAGCTCCATGTATTCATCAACAGAGTTTCAACAACCCACACAGCTACCAGTGCTTGGATGAAATTAATTAATAAATGGATAGAGGAAACTACGCAAGACAAAGACAACTTTAGTGAGTAGAGGAAAGCCTCTGGAAGGGCACTCACAGTAACATCTCCTTTAGTTAAAGCCATATGTCTATAACTAGTCTTTTGAATCCCTGCTGACGGTAAGCTCTCCTGCCTCTCTGTCTGATAGCAATACCTTTCACAATCTCAGTCCCATACTGGCAGAAAAAAAAGACACGTTGCCAGTTATGAATAACTTTAGCACTTTCTGGTTGGTGTTATTATTAAAACATGTTATAGGTTATGCTGAAATATCCATATCTACAAAGTGGGTTATGTGGAAATGTCAACTAGAACAGAAATCTGAAACTCAGTCCTTCAGCATCACAGAGACACTAAGAGCTTTAGGACATTCCTTCACTCTAAAACAGCAAAAAGAGGAGAACAAATATGCAGTAAATGTCAGCTGAACTTCTTAACGTCTTTTTGAAAGGTATGTGAATGATACCAGATAGCATGCCTGATATAAGAATACAAATTCCATTCTAGATACCACCAATGCAGAGAGAAAATATTCTCACATAGAGTCATCCGAATCTAAATGATGCTACTGAATCCATCTTCTAAGCAGCTGTGATACCTAGTGAACTATGATGTACAATACATCATCCCCAGAATCTGTTTCAAAAAATGGGTTCAGCAGCATATCCTGTATTATCCTTAGAAGCCATTTGATATTTAAAATAAACTTTACAGCATGTATAAAGCTATTCTGGTGCTCCTCACTGCCCACTTAGGATTTAAAGCATGGCTGGTATTCTGCTGAATGTGTTTCTTTTGCCCTTCTGCTAATAAGCTTTCTGCAACAGTAGGTATCGTACACTGAACTAATACAGAGTGCATGACAGATCTTATTTACGCAACAGATCTGCAGTGCAAACAAAAGCAAAAAAAGTCCTTCTCTGTTCAACCCACTGGGGAGGAAGGATTCGCTGCAGAGGTATTTGCATTAATAAAAGTGGATGTATTTACACTTCTACTTTTCATTCTACTGCTAAACACTTTTAGAATTTCTGGTCTCATTGTGGTGATACTATTTAAATATGGACCAATACAAATCTGTTCATCTGCAGCCTAACAAGAGTGCAGGTTGTATTGGGTTTACGTGGTAAAGGAGGTTTGGTAGCAGGGGGTCCACAGGGGTGGCTTCTGTGAGAAGATTCCAGAAGCTGCCCCATGTCAGATAAGAGCCAGCTCCAGCCGGCTCCAAAAGGGACCCGCTGCTGGCCAGACCTGAGCCAGTGAGCGATGTTGTTTGTGCCTCTGTGAGAGCATATTTAAGAAGGGGAAAAAAACTGCTGGGCAACAGCAGCTGGGAGAGAGAGGAGTGAGGAACAGTCCTGCAGACACCAAGGTCAGTGAAGAAGGAGGGGGAGGAGGTGCTCCAGGCGCCGGAGCAGAAGTTCCCCTGCAGCCCGTGGTGAGGACCATGGTGGAGCAGGCTGTCCCCCTGCAGCCCATGGGGTACCGCATGGAGCAGATCTCCACGCTGCAGCCTGTGGAGGAGCCCACGGTGGAGCAGGTGGATGTGGCCTGAAGGAGGCTGCAGCCCATGGAGAGCCCCCGCAGGAGCAGGCTCCGGGCCGGACCTGTAGCCCGTGGAGAGGAGCCCACGCAGGAGCAGGTGATCCGGTGGGAGCTGCCACCCGTGGGGGACCCATGCTGGAGCAGTTTGCTCCTGAAGGATGGACCCCGTGGTACGGACCCATATTGGAGCAGCTCTTGAAGGGCTGCAGCCTGTGGGAAGCCCACGCAGGACCCGTTCAGGAAGGACGGCATCCCGTGGGAGGGACCCCACGTTGGAGCAGGGGAACAGAGAGCGACCATGAAGGAGCGGCAGAGACGCAGCGATACGGACTGACCGCAGCCCCCATTCCCCGTTCCCCTGCACCACTCGGGGGGAGGAGGTAGAAGAGGGTGGATGGGGGGAAGGTGTTTTTAGTTTGCTTTTAGTTTCTCACTGCTCTAGTTTGCTAGCTATAGTAATAAATTATACTAATCTCCCTATGTTGAGTCTGTTTTGCCCGTGACGATAATTAGTGAGTAACTTGCTTGTCCTTATCTCAACCCTTAAGCCCTGGTCCATCATATTTTCTCCCCCTGTTCCTTTGAGGAGGGGGAGTGAGCGAGCGGTTGTGGTGGAGGTCGGCTGTTTAGCTGGGTGAAACCACCACACAGGTATAGTTTCCAGGAAGAAAGGAAGGAGTATTTTGAGAATCATTTTAGTGTCACAGAATAAAAAACAGGATAGGGACGGGTAACAAAGCATCTAGAGATGAAAGGAGCAGATATTTGATTAGACACAGGACAAGATGCCACTTTTATTTGAACATAGCATACAGAAGTCCTGTTATTCACCTCTAGCCAGCATAAAGGAAAATATATACAGTGTTCTGAGACAATGCTTCATGCATACTAATACTTAACTGAAGCAGATGAAAATCATTTAAAAATTTAAGGTATGCATAAAACATGAAACACACTTCTACCTCAAGCAAGCAGGAAGAGTCTGCTCATAAGAACATAATCCAGTAAGCAGAATTGTTCATGCTGCAAAGGAAATAAAGATCTTGGAGTACCATCACGGATAAGGCCAAACATGAATATCACCTGTCTGACCTCTGCTCTAACACAGGCCAAAGATAATTCTTCTTTGAATTGAAACATTCCCTAAAATTTTTTTTTTTTTGAAATTCTGGAAATACATTGTATTTCCATATATAATATGGAAAACTGGAAAATGCTTGGAAATTGTGTACTTACAATTTTTTCAGTGGGTAACTAACCTGCCCGTACTTCACTTTATTTCCACGCTCGATTTGACTAGTTCTAGTACTTCCTAACATTGTACACTGTTAGACTGAAGAGGACTTTATTAATGATATTCTCTTTGTTGTTTAACTCAATCTGTCAGCAAGTATCATATTACTTTGTGACAGCCCTAAGCCAGAGTAAATGAGTAGGTGAAAGAACAGCCAGTCTCTAACCCTTATTAAAAATTATACGACTTCTGCCACATTGATAACTGGAGAAGTAGAGTAAGAAAGGGGTGTTGTAAGAGAGGGTTTGTGGATAATTTACCTTCCTCAGCTCTTCTAAATGTATTATCAGTCCGAAGTGATTGACTAACATCATAGCTACACTCAGCAGGAGTCAGTAATATGCAGCATAAATTAATCTCAAATATATGACTGATTTGGTATACCAGCCTAGTCCAGAAGGGCGCTATGCTTTCAGTGGCTGAAAGTCAGTTTACAGTTGAGGTGTGTACTACAGAAGGAATCATCTACTTCTGAGCAGGTAAGATATCATACATGAGGCACACGGATATTTAAACAGTGGGGAGCTGCCAGAGGTCTGGTGAAAAAAATGGGGCAGCAGGTACTGGTGTAGGGAGAGTCAGAGAGAAGGGGGGGGTGGCGGGAGAAAGAAAGATAATTTCAATCTGACATTTCTAAGAATGCATTTATAATTGAGATATGAAAAGAAGCACAAGCTACTAGATCCAACTTTTCAGTGAATCCAGCATGCAGGAATACAGTTGCACAAGAACTACACAAGCCAACTTCTATGACTAGATAATATTATAATTTATTTATAATATCCAAGGTCAGACTTACATAAAGAATACTTTCAGGGTATCAGTAAGCACCAAATGCAATTTCTTTAAGGTATTGTAACATTTTCCAGTATACAGCAATCCGAAGTTCTTCCTTCTGATGTTGAAAGACTAATATGATATATTACAATCAGCTTAACAGGCTAGTTTGAAGAAATCTTATATAAAGAAACATTTCCAATGGTTGGTATTTGTCAAGAAGAGTCCCAAACGTGTTGCATGGTTGTGGGAAATAAGCCTAAACCCTGACTACACTGAGGACACAAGTAGCAATTATTATATTAGATGTCTTAATATCATAATAATGCGCTATCAATAACACATTAGGGAGAAAGAATGGTACATTGCATATAGCTCAAAGTCAAAGGGAAAGTTGTATAAAGTGCATAAACTACAAAGAATAACAATCACAGCAGCAAAATAATGATACCTGAAACTCCATTCTCTCAGGAATAAATCTTGCCTTTGATCCTGAAACATGAACAGGTTGATCAAATTTTCTACAACCTCTCAGCTTACTGCTATGACAAATATAGACAGGAAACATTAGAAGACCATAAAGTCAGGTGGACAACAAGAAGATAACTACTTTATTTCCCCTCTAGTCTCAGACATTCTCAGTAAAAACAGTAGTACAATTAAACACAGTGAAAGAAAAAAAATTACAGTTGCACATTTTTCTACCCCAGATGCAAAGACAAATATCGTGCAATTTTATAGCTCAAAGAAAGTGTGATGGATGACGGGAAAGGTAAATTTTACAGCTCAGTTTGAGATGTTCTAAACAACACACAAAGGAATGATGTTGTATTACTAATGGGGGATTTAAATGGGTTACGTATAAGGTCTAGAAAACCACAAGCGGTTACTCAATATCTGCAACAGTGCATGAAAAGATGAAAAAGTATCAAGTGATTGGGAAAAAAAAGGGCTTAATTGTCAAACTGCCAGAGCTAGTAGTTCTGATAGGTTGTAATATGGAAGTTATTGAGACCTGCTGATTTAAGAATACCTAGTTTAGTAGCTGTTACTTAATCTCCTTAGTTACTGTTGGAAAGGAAAGCACATTATATCATCGAGTTCCTTCCCTTTTCTTTCCCAAATACAAATATTTATTGAACATGTCTGCCTTCTCTACATTTACAAGATCAATTCCACTACTTCCATCCAGCAGCATACTGATAAAATTGTTTGGATTTATCTTGTTCTTCATATATTTAATCCTCTTATTTTTCTTAATTCTGCTGACTATATATTTCACCTTCTGTCCTTCCCTTATCAGTTCTCTGCAGTTTCCAGTTTTTGATTTGCATTATTAGCTTCCCCTTTCATCCATTTGTTATTACATTTATTATTCGTAACTGCATTTGTGTCCTCTCAGAGTTAGGCTGACTCACTCTCTGCTGTGGCTTTTTGGACCTCTAGTAAAGTGTACTAAAACATTTACCAATTGCCATTCCCATTTTTGGTAATAAATGTTTTTGGTTTTGCTGCAGCTAATCCTTTTGTGGCATGACAAACACAAGCATGTGGTAGCAGTTCCATCTGTAACTAAAATCGAATCCATTTGTAAGTAAAATCAAATCAAGATCATTTGCACTGAAGATACCAAGGGATTCTAAGACTGTAACCAATTTGTTCTGTGACATGTCAATAGGAAAGCCTCAAATTTTGCACAACCCTTTGAGTTAGGAAACAGCTAGCTTTAATGTGTTATATCAAGATGCAACACTGATTTGGGAAAAATCATAATCTGCAATAGTAGAAAGTCAAAGATTTCAGGGCTGGCAGGACAGTCCATCTGCACAAATTTGCCTGGAAGTCAGTCACCACAACTCATGAGAGTCTTCTCACACTACCTCTTTGGGACATACAGATGACAAAAGCAGAATATGGAAAGTATGCAAGCAGTCAAGCTTTCCTTTTTCCATCCATGTTTTTGTTTATCCCTCGGCACAGTTTCAAGTCCAGTGAAGCAGCAGCATTTTATTTTTAAATACAATTAGACACGGCCATTTACAGAATCCAAAGTTCTATGTACACCAAAGGAGAGTATCTTTACTGAGTTTCCTCCTGTGACTTCTCGTAGGAACACTACAGTACTATAGTGTCCAGTGTTTTAATAACACTGTCTTGCTGAGTCTTGCAGGATTTTTAGTCTAATAGACCCCAGTTATGACCAAGTCCTGAGACATAACTACCTCTGACATTGTATGTATAACTTTGCTACATCTTCTTTATTCAATAGTATCCTTTCATACACTTCCCCCAGTGAAGTTACTCCTTTCCATTGCTACCCTAGATCAAACTTTTGTTACAGTCATTATTGCTTCTTTCACCTACATATAACCACAGGGCATTTATAGACACCTTTGTGTCATACTCAGAAAGTGAGGGAAAATTCTGACCCTCTAAACAACAATTCAAAGTGTAACAACCTAAACAAAATAAACTTCTTGAGGAGGCCAGGAAAGTACAAATAAGAGCTTTTTTTTTTTCCATGTTGATTTTCTGAACCTTGCAGCAGTGGGACATACATGTGTATCATACAGGGCAGAGAAGACCAGCCCGATCAACAAAACCTCCACTAGGATGATGAACTTATTTAATCAAAAGACACTACTAAACTTGTTTTTGCAAGCAAATATAATACATCTTCTCTGCATCATCTCTAGATGCACCAAAAAGTTGATAAGAAAAGGTGTCATGTTTTACTTCATTGGGAAAGCCCTCGTTAAATGCGACATAGGCTGTGATGGAAGATGCTTCTCTACTAGTAAAACTAGACCTGAAACACAATAAAACTTACATCAACAAAGAGAGATAAGAAGAGAATGGTTTGTTTTAAGATATTGATTAAATCATAAAGATAGATGTAACAGAAATGGTATGAAGCTCCCTAAATGTACAGAATGGTGATATTGTAGGAAGAATATTACCTCCACATTTCTTCAGATTACATTTGTATGCACACACCACAAGGCACACCTCCTGACCAGTTCTGCTCATATTCTTTTTTACTAAAGTTATTTTTTTTGTTTGTTTGTTTGTTTGTTTGTTTGTTTGTTTTTGAAAATAGTTTTTACGTTGGTTTGGTTTGATTTGGTTTTTATTTTAGTAAAGAAGTTGTCCAGTTAGTCCACCATTTGAAGATTTCACTGCCTGATGATTTAAATCAACGTCTGCATTGAATCATGTCAATCAAGAACTTCAGCTGATGCTTCTTAACAACCAAGCTTCCTACCTGTCTAGGATATTCATATGTTAGAGGATTAAAATATTTTGGTTTTGCTTTTTGAGCAACACTCAAATATTTCAAGTTTTTAAACCTATAAAATATTAGGAAAACAAAAGTACTATTATTCAAGAAACTGTGCAGGTATCAATTACTTCTGAATATTGATCAAAATCATCCATAATTTCGAAGGGGAAGATAACTAAATATAATACTGATTATAGCATTGATGGGGGATATGGCTGAAATATCCTTGTCTGTACTATTACCAAGCTTTTAACTGCAAAGCTAACAAAACATTGAACAAGTTCAAATCTAAAGGCCTACTACCTGAAGACATCCTTTCACTTACCATTTGAGAGGTTGTACCAATTTCCACTCTACTCTTTTTCAGCAGAGCATCTGGAGAATATAGCTCCAAGGAAGTACAGGAGCAACTGAGAGACTTCATCTTCCCACAGAAGATAAAGTGAAAAAAAAGATACCTTGTCTAAACTTAACTAAAAAAAAAAAAGCCATAGATAGAAGTATAGAATAGATAGAAGTATATTTTATCTTTGCTTGTCTCAAAATATTCTTTTATTTAGTAGAATACCTCAAGGAACTACTTACTTATTTCATAAATCAGATGTGCTAAATCCTTTCCCACCCCAAACTCCTTACCACACAGAACCAGGCAAGAGCATGCCTAGCTTTTTGTGGGTTTGTTTCCTTTGCATGTCTCAAAATCTATTTTACTTAACATAGATACACACACATATATATAAAAGTGTTAATTTAAAATCTTGTCATAGATTTTTTTTTTATTATTACTATTCCAATAGCAAATTATGTCAACTCCTGGTACAGAAAAGTTCCAATCTGTACCCTGCATTGTTAATCAGACAACACAGAAATGGAGCAGGTAGCGAGACTTACCATAGTTCCTTTGACAGACCATCCCTGTCAGTTACAACCCATGGCTTCATAATATAACATCCAAACTTTTCTTCATGAAATTTCACCCACAAATTTATATTTGCAGACCTACATTTCCTATTCCTTGATAATCATGTCTTTCCAAATATTTACAGTCACCAGTGTTTTACGCAATTCACATACCCAAATTGTATGCATTCCGATTTACAGTAAACAAATTAATTAAAATTTTTCCAATATTTGGATGTCACAGATAATGACATTACATTACTTATCCAAAAGCACAACTACTCTATTACTCATCTTTAAGAACAGGACTTCCAGGCATTTCTGAAATCTCTACATCCTTAAATAATTCTTTTAGGTATTCCTAAAGATCTGGTCATACAACCATAAACAGAATCATAGCTGCTTCTACCACCATATTGCTGCTCCAGTTTCTCATTTTGACCAGGTCATTATCCAGTTGTTGATAAGGAGGAAGATATTCTAAACTTTAGATATAAATACATTTCTCAAAGCCTAAGACTTAAAATTAGTACCTTCAGTGTTCAGTGAAATTTTGCTTTTAAATCCTGAAATAATGAAAACTGCAGAAATACACCAACAAAGACCTAAGATCCCACAGACTTTAAAGGTGTTAGGAAAAAAAATCAAACATTTTTTTCTGTAGGCAACAAAATTAATTACTTGTGATTTCCTAAAGTCCTAAAGTCTGGTGGTTATGAAATCATAATTTCTGTTGCAACACAGAGCATATAAAGAATCTGCATGGACAGATTGTTTGGCATCTCATAGTACCTACTTCTCCTCTGGTACATTTTATAATCTTCTTTCTCTGCCTGGCTGTCTCTTTTCACAAGCCTTGTATGCATACATATATTCTGAGACACATCCTTCTGCCAACTTCAGCTGAAACTATTCAGTGGGTTCAATAATTTTTAGAAATGTAAAAATGGTAACTCAAGAGAAACAGATTTGCCTGTTCATATTCGCAAAGACAAAGTTTAATCAAAAGTCACATATCCATAGAAAAATAAACTAAAAAAAAAAAAAAAAGGGAGCAGAGAATGAAACAAATCAAAACTTCTACCTAAGTGTTCAGCATAATGTACAAGGGAAAATGGGCTTTACTGAAAGTACAGAGATTTGTGCTCTTTGATACATTCTTTATACACATTATAAAGCAGAATTCCATGTTTTGTAGAATTTCTTGAGCTAACTCAGTTACTGTAAGCAGTCTAATTACAGAAGTATGGCGTTCACAGTTCACCATCCATTAAATTACCCTTCTTCCTACAGCTGAATCAGCTCATTTAAATCTAACTTGGTTAACCTCAATATCAGCATGAACTGAGACATCTCCTTAGCTGTTAATGTAGATTCTGGATTAAGTAGCCAGAGTAGCCTCAAATTTTTGTTATTTAGGAGGGTTGAATGGTTTTCTAAGAAAACAGCAGAAACTACTCCTGCGTGACCATCATGTTTTCACCTCTACTTCTCAGAAATTTCTAAAAAGGTACAGGAAAAAACAGTGACAGAGATAGCCAGTACCTGTAACTTACTCCACAGTGACAGATGCAGAAGTATGAGGAGATGAACCACAGATTTGTTTTAGAAAAGTGTCAAAGGACTGAATTGCATCTCTCTGCTACCACAGGTACATTTTAGAAAGTATGGGTACTTATATATACAGTTGGTTGGTTTATTATGGGCAGGGTGACAGCTGGTGTTATTAAATTTGACCTTCTTAAATATCTAGTCATTAATGAGAGCCTAGAGCTGGCTGACACTGCATGTGATGCCAGGAAAGCCGGCAGTGGCTAGGGGCAAGAGCACCAAAGTGCGGCCTCATCTATGGGGACTGCTATGACCCTTTACCGTTGTTCCAACATACACCACAGCACACGCTCAGGTCACAACCATTTGTTCATACAGCTGGCACATCTATCCTGCCTAATTTTACCTGTCTGGATGTCATGGACTATACAGGATCAGCTGGCTTCCTACTTGAGGGCAATAAGGGGTTAGTCAGTATGAATCTGCTCATTATTTTCACCAAATGCTCTAAAAGATAATGTTATTACCTACAAATGCTTTCCGTTTGCACTTAGGCTCATGTTAGGGCTCATTCCAAAGTTTGAAGAACATTACCACCAAAAGTCTGGAGAAAGTTTATCAGACACTGACAACCAACACTTCACATTTGGAAAGAAAATGTTCCTCTTCTGCAGTACTTTCAGTCTAAGCTTGTGGCGTAGGAAGTTTTAGATGAAATATCTAGAGTTTTGATATACTGAGGAAACACTAACAATTATTTTCACTGCAACACTGGATTCTGAAATAACTTCTCCAGAGATAAAATATTAATGAAATATTCCCAAGTCTATTTCTTCCATCAACATATATTAAACCAATTAAAATAAACATACAGTGCAACTACTGAAATAAGCCACACTGTGAATTCAGAATGAATGACATAAGAGCAATCTAATAAATGATTATCATTTAAACCACTAAGTAAAGACAGTGGATGGACTAAACAAACCCTCTGCATACTCAGGTCCTTAGGACCGAAAGTTCGCAGCAGGTAGTGTTATGGTTTGGAGCTACCAACAGCATAACAGGTAGATGTCTGCCCTCCACCTCTCCTTTGAAATTATAATGATAAGAAAATGGCATTTGCCTACTCTAAGATTTGAAAGAGGATAAATAATGGATAGCGTTAGTGATTCTTGTCATCCTCCTGTATTTATACAAAGTCACTACTAGATTTGTCTACTTATAGTAACCTGACAAATGTTTCATAGTTGCTGCATAGCAACAATGTTTAAAAGAAAGAAATGAGACAGTTTTCATGTGTAGAGCTTCATTTCTTTGCATGTCAGGTGGAATAGGAATACAATAGTGACTACTGTCATGGAAAAAGGACAAGACAACAGAATACAGCCACGATATGGGTTAAGGCAGAAAAAGAAAATCTAGCAGCTTCAAAAAATAGGAATTGACAGCTCTGAGGTGAGGGATTTTTGAAAGAGATTAAAAAAGTGCTGCAGCTGAGAAAAAGGTCTAGAATGATATTTTCTAGTTAGGGTTGTGATTCAAAGGAGGGGAAATACGTGAGTGTGTGGGTGTGTTTATATATATGCAAGTGTACATGTATACAAAATACTCATAGTATGGAATTTCACCTAGCTTAAACATGGTTATACAACTTTTTCATAGTTACCTTATACCTCTGCATAGCACAGCATATCATGGAGACAGACATTTTCTTGGGTCTAAATAGTCAAACTGACTCAAGATTTTCAATGCACAATATGATCCACCCAAAAGATAACTGCTTTTCAGTGGTGAGCACAGCCTGATACATCCAAAACCCAGGGAAGGGAAAGAAAGGATTCTAATATGTATTCTATATTAGTAGGTGTATTATTACTGTCTTAAAAAAAAGTCCTGATAGAACTCTGTCCATCAAACCTTTTTGCCATAGTGGTTCCTATAATCCCATATTTGAAAGAATAAATGTAGTTTACATATGAAACACTTCAAAAGACCATTTATATTTCATTGAAATAATTTCTTTGTCCCGATAGAAAAATATTAATGGTGTGAATTGCTGCAGTTAATTATGACCATCTGGATGCTGAGTATCTTTCTCTACTCTTTCAATTTAGGTAGCACTTCATCACTGAGCAACTCAACCCTGTTTCCACGGCAAAAAGGAGAGTTCAGTTGCAAGGTGGATTGTCCATGCCTGATTTCACATAGGATGTCTGAAAACTGCTGCAGACAGTAATAGTGGAGATCTAGTATAGCTATGAAAATACAAAACCAATGTAAAATAAAAATGTTGGTGAAATGACAAGCCACAAATCTTTGTTTAACAAAAAAAAGGCAATGTTGAGTTCATAACATTTTATGAAAGTTTAGTTTCTCTTTCAATGCAAAAATGATATACAAATCACTTCACAACACGGAATAAACAGATCACTGGCAGCATGGAATCCACATGGTTTCTCAGCACTAATGCTTAAAATTACAGTTATTTTTGTTCTTTAGGGTAGTAACTGCAACCAGAACACTCTTTTCCCCTCTTAGAAAGTATCAAGAAACTGACACAGGAAAAAAAAGAAATATCAGTAGTTATTTTGTTACATCTGTTAATACCTAACTTTGAAAATTTCTGCAGATGCACAAGTGATAGGCTAAATACTGCCGACTTGTCTAAGTGCTTTAATTCATAAAACTATGCAAAACAAAAATCATATAATGGCTTAAAAATTTCCTACCTCACAATTTTGAGTAATTAAGAATTTTCTACTCAAATCCAATTCAAGAGAATCTTGTTGAGCTCAGTAAACTGTTTGACTGAGTAAATATTCACATCTGACCCATCACAAAAGAAATTTAACTAAAGAGAGAGAGAAAAGGAAATGTAGGGTTTGTTCTCCAATAGGAAAAGGAAGGCAGAGGCAGTGACTGGAATTCTACATGTAAACAGAGCATTAGACTTCCCAAAACTGAAGATGATGAGACTAGCCCCATCCTGAAGTTAACATCCCTCTGTTGGCTAATGTAAAATAAGCAATGATGCACACCTCTTTCTGCTCCTGCTGTTCCCCAAAGGCAGATATACCATGGAAATTTAGTTTCCAACATTTCAGTGTTGCCCTTGCAGAGGTGGTAGGGCTGCCTATGGATATTGGGGGTTTGTTCTTCTCAAGCTTACAGCTTCTTCAAAAAGGAAGTTGTCCAAACTGGGGATGACACCCTAATATATTAGCAAAATGCCACTCTGATATGTCACTGAGAAGGAAGTCAATGTTTGCCTCCAGAAATCTGTCTGGCTTGTCTTGCATATATGTTCAGGGTTGTAATATAATCCAAAGTTTACGGAAGAGTTTTGAGCCCGCAGCGATGTGCATCCTACTGGATTTAGAGGAAAAGGGAGGGAAACCATCTTCATCTTCTGCAGAGGGACTACCTGAATTATCTAGGCATGTTGCACTTCTTGATTATTCCTTTCATTAAAGGACTGACAGATTTTAGGTTTTAGTTTAATTTCAAAGGTACTGCAGTTCTTAAGTTTAAGGCAAGGATTTGGAGGAAAAAAAAAAAAAAAAGGTAAATTCACATGCTTTACTGCTTTACCCACTCTTTGGGAACTGCTTTTATCTGAAAACTTTAATGCTTCATACAAAAAAGTTACATACTTAAATTTCATCAAGAAAGATGGTACAATGCTCTCAGAACACACTACGAAAGGGGGCAAGTTTGGTCATCTTTGGTAGTACCTGAGGTATTACTCCTGCCTCCTGGAGAAACTTAGCATTACATTCTACGCCTCACAGGAATCTAGTCTTACGAAGCAACATCTTATTATTTCTTGCTATACCACATGTCTATCATCAACTTTTATGCGGGCAGCTCTCCTGCAGCCTGCCAACAGAAAGCTTCTACTAAACCCACAGATTTCTGTTCTGTGTGAAGTCCACAAAAAAAAAAAAAAAA
>VXAL01007016.1:131805-152750 GCA_013399475.1 Chauna torquata
TTCACTGATTTACCTGCTCTTCACATCTAGTGCATCTGGGAGGGATAATGGTAAACAGTTGGCCAGTCAAAGCCTAGCAGCTTAGTTAAGGACAGGCCACCCCTCCCAAACTTTCCAGGGCTCTGGATATTTATTTCACCTAGTTTTCTCTGCTGACCTTCATGGAACTAGTAATGATATGAAATCTACTAGGTAGCTCACTCAATCTATTTAACTTTTGCATTGGATTTTAAAAATTTCTAAGTTTCCCTAATTGTCTGGCAGGTCTGTTATTTGGAAGTCTAATAACCAACTTATCACAGTCCCAAAAATGCTGAAAGCACTTTTCTGCTTTTGAACTCATACTGCTTTATACATTGTTGCTTTTCTTTCAGACAGGAAGAAGGGCGAGTGTATTGCAAATTATGTCCTTTTTTCCAGATGTATCAGTTTGCATAATAATAGACATTACCTCTTCCCACAAACCTCACCTTTCTCTGAATAAACAGATATGCAGTTCACTTTTACAAAAATCTTAGTGAGATCTTTAAAGGAGTGCATCAAATACGCTATAGCAATGTACTAAAGTGTACACTAGTAAGTACGTTTGGTATGCTAAACCTATACGAAGAGGAAGATATCTAATCAACAGAAGGTGAACAAGCAGAGTTGTTAAAGTAACACAAACACAACATGAGATCCCCCCTAGTACCTGTGAAAACAAATGAGAAACTGCAAAGGAGGAATCCATTTGGCCCTTTTTGTCCAAACAGTATCTTCAGTAGTAAACTGAACTGTGCTTACTTCCTAGAAAGACATGAGCTTAGCAAGAAATTGTGGTTCATTGGAGAGGGTACAGGACCTGAGTCTCGCATTTAACAAACTTACTCCTTGTCTGACATTGGTCAACTTTCTTACCCTTTCTGCCCCCCCTCTCCGTGAGTAAATGGGATTAATAACAAAATAAATGCCACTACTAGCCTTTTATTTTATTCTATAATTTATAACATTGACTTTCCCCTATATCACCACATCATCTTCTAACGGCTGCACCACAGAAAATCCAAGCCCTGGCCCAATACATGTAAGTACAGATTACTGCTACTATTATGTCCAATGAAACACTGATTATCTAAATCTTTAGCTATCGTTGGTTTAGAGGGATATAAAGTCAAAAATGGAGATGTCACCCCATTCATTATGAAGTGCTCAGTTATGCATCAGTAAAATAATATTAAAGCACAATTAAAAATGCCTTAAAATCAAACTAATGAAAAATAACTGTCCATGTAAAGGAAATGTTGAATTTTAAAGGAGAGTGAAATAAAAGGTAAAATATCCTCATGGCCTGCAATAAGGGTTCATCTCTGAAATGCAAAGGAAAAACACTCCTGAAAAGTAAAATTATTTCTTTTACCTGTTTGTAAAGTTAGGATTAAAAAACTTTGAGTTATTATCCCACAAGAAATGGAGTCCTGCACAGGACTGTAGCAGAAGCATTGCAATAGAAACGTAAAAATTGCTGGAAGGAAATACCAAACCATCAACATTCTCAGGACAAGATCCAAAGCAATATTTTCAAATACTTATCTGTGCTATATATATGTACATATATATACGTATGTACATGC
The DNA here is from genome assembly GCA_013399475.1 of Chauna torquata. Taxonomy (NCBI): domain Eukaryota; kingdom Metazoa; phylum Chordata; class Aves; order Anseriformes; family Anhimidae; genus Chauna; species Chauna torquata. The sequence continues at coordinate 133,416 of VXAL01007016.1, forward strand.
ATATGTGTGTAGAGAGCTATGTGTATATACAGCTATTAATTCTAGAAATAGATGAACACAACTTTGGACACTGGCCAGCTACCATGAATAATTTGTACTGTCACCAATGGTTTCCAGTTTTCACCACTGAATAAAACAGGATATAATATTGTCTCAGATTCAGCAAGTAACTATTCACGTTAAGCGCTAACTTCCTGATGATGACTCTGGTGACGACAGGACCCAGAAGTATGATGGTGATCCAAGAAATATTTTTAGAAGACAATACTCTGCAGAAAATGTCAACATATAAAAACAAATAAACAAACAAACAAAAAATATGCACAGTAATTCAAAGCCCAGTCCACCATAAATTGACTAGTTCTGCTAAAATACACTGTTTAACCATTTAATCTCTATATAACAGATTAGGTGTATCAAGTCAGACATCAATTAATATATTTAGAGAGCAATATCATGTTATCTTAGGTAAATGGTATCTGATTCAATTGTTGTGTTTTTCAGTTAAGCTAAAACGTGTTGGGATACACCAAAAATACCTACACTTTCAGTGGTCTATAATTTTGAGTTAATTACGTAACAACTACCTTTGCTATCTATCTCTACCGTGAAAAGTCACTTACTGTTTCTCGTAGCAACCAATTTGTACTTAATAATGTAACAGAATAACTTATTAGGCCTAAATTAAAAGGCTATATTTGATACTTGCAGTAGCACATAATAATAATAGTTGCTGATCAAATTAGTTAGCTCGGTACAAAAAGGACTTGAATCACAGGGTCTGACACATCAGAGAAAGAAAAAGACATATTATTTCATCTAGTACATCTACCTCCCAATGCATAATTTATCTCTGTGTATATTTTAAAGTTTTTGTCTAGCCTAATTTTAAATGTCTCCAATAATAATACATTCATTGCTATTCTACAAAGCTTAGCAAATCTTTTTAAGAGAAAGTTTACTTACAGTGATGCTTAACTGAACTAAACTAAGAAATTTTTTGTATTCCCATTTATAAACTGTATGTAGCAATAGATAGTAACAGTCTCACTGTATTAATCCCACTGTATGTCCTATTTTTTCACATACACAAATATTGGTTAAGATAAAAAAATATATATCTATAACATATAGATTTTGGCTCCACATTACTCATGAGGATTTTGAAATTGCCAGCAGATGAACATCTGCTCTACTCTTTTAGTTTGACTCTCCCCAACAAGAACATAATTTTAAAAACTCATGTGATGAAAAAAAAACAATGTACAATAAACACCACAGTTCTGTTAGTGTCATTGTAAAGGCAATAAAACAGGGCATTAAACAAAGGAGCTGGGAGGAAAAGGGAGCGGTCAGAACCATTCTCCCAGACAGCAGACCGAAAATCTCTACTCAAAAGCTCTCATTAGAGTAGAGATGTGTTTTAAATCTGAAAAGAGACTTTGCCAAATTATGTTTCCTTAGTCAGATTCTTTTATGCAGAGTCCAAGAGATCTCTTTTGACAAAGATCTAAATCCTTGAAAGAACTGAAATTGCAAACATGTCTAACATTAAAATGTGACCTTCAAAACCTCACTTAACACATGAACATCTAAATTCTTAGGAATATGATTTTTTGCAGGTCCACTCAGAATAACTTTCATCTCAACAAAATTTCATATTTCAAACTTTATCTCATCTCAAAGTCCCCAGAATGTCCACGTTTCATGAATGACTTAATTTGATAATTTCATTTAAAATCTTATCTGGAACACAGTTATGATAGTGAAATGAAAGCACGGTACCCGTGTATCTCAACATGAGGGGACTTAGACTCATCTCCTTCCTCTCTTGAGAAAGTGCGCCCCTGCCACATTGATAGAGGCTAGTAAAAAAAAAAAAAAAAAAGTTAAGGGAGTGGACGGAAATGTAGTGTCGAATAAAGGATGCCTCAGCACTCTCCTTGAAGGCATAGGGCCTTACAAAGAGTTCAAGATTCACTGGACTGGAAGAAGAGCTTAATAAGAACCATAATTCCACATGCAGGAGGCCCAGACACTTGAGAGACAAAGTCCTTGGAGTTCATCACAACACCAAAATCAATTTCAGAGATAAAGCCAATAATTTTTTAACATAAAGTACAGAAAGCAGTCCTGGGAGCAAGGGTTAGAGCAAACCACTCAGCCCTCAAACCTCAGCCCAGTGACTCTCCATAACAGTCTGTAATAGATTTATAGCCCTTTCTCACTTGGTGACTCTTTGATTCTTAGATCTTTTAAATGGCACTGCTTTTAACAGGAAGAGAGCATTTCAATCCTGCACAGAAATGGTTGATTAGGGCACTTTTCTGATGATTTTGTTATGCTATTGAGGGGGAAAAAAAAAAAAAAAAAAAAAAAGCAGTAATATTACCAGTGCTTGTGTCCATAAGCTGCAGATCTTGAGGATATGCCAAGTATACATTAGATGTGGGGAAAGGAAAGCAGAGCAGAATGGGCTAGTTTGAGCAAACAGAAAACTCCAGAAAAGTGAGCTGGGCAATGACAGCATTCTGTTGAAAAATGAACTTGGTAAAGGCTGGGGTGTGCATGAAGCAGGGCTTCAGGAAAATTAGACTATATGATAACAGCAGTTTTTTTAGGAACAGCAATAGCTTTTAACAATATTCTTTGCCAACAGATTTTATTGGAGTTATTTTCTGGAATAAAAAACCTATCCCCAAAACAAAGTCTGATTGGAAAGCTAAGCCTGTACTTTGCATTTCAAAATACATATCAAACATAGGTGGCTCTTCTCAAACTATAAGCTTCCATGAATCCCATCTGAAGTGCCTGACTTTCCCCATAAACTGTGCAGGAAGCCTACATGTGTAACTCAGGCCAGTGTACACCACTCTGAGAACCAGCTGAAACTAAAGTATCACGGAGCATCACAAATTACATATCTCTGTGCATTAATTCCAAAGCCTTTACTGTAGATAATACTGGAGTCTCTCCCTAGCTAACAGCCAAGGGACAAGGAGATAGGCTGCCTTGCTGCACATCAGCAAAACAGCTGGTAATTACATTCTCATTGCCAAGAATTCTACCCTCAATACAATTACTTAACCCATTTGTAGAGGGGTTAATAACAATACAGTGACTCAAGACGACGTTTGGTACAACTGGATCTTTAACATAGATGATGTAGTGCAGGGCAGAAAGAAAACATAAAAATCAGACAAACTAGGTTCAGTCTGCAAAGATGAAAACTACAAAAAGATTCATACTCCCCTTCCCAACCTCCCCCCCCCCCCCACCAAAAAAAAAAAAAGAAAGAAACCTTTCTGCTTGTAATTGAGAAAATCTAAACTGAAAGACAATGAATCTGAAACAAAATCAATATACTCAATATAGTGATATTTATAATGAGGTACTTTTAAAGGGAAACTGACACTTTAAAAATAAGGGCTGGTGACGAGTGGTGTCCCTCAGGGGTCCATCCTGGGACTGGTGCTGTTTAATATCTTTATCAATGACATAGCCAGTGGGATCGAGTGCACCCTCAGGTTTTCAGATGACATCAAGCTGAGTGGTGCAGTTGACACAACAGAGGGAGGGATGCCATCCAAAGGGACCTGGACAGGCTTGAGAGGTGGGCCCACGTGAACCTAATGAGGTTCAACAAGTCCAAGTGCAAGGTTCTGCACCTAAGTTGGGGAAATCCCAGACATGAGTATAGACTGGGAGAACTCACTGAGAGCAGCCCTGAGGAGAAGGACTTAGGGATTCTGGTGGACGAGAAGCTCGACATGAGCCGGCAGTGTGCACTTGCAGCCCAGGCGGCCAACTGTATCCTGGGCTGCATCAACAGAGGCATGGCCAGCAGGTCAAGGGAGGTGATTGCTCTCTTTGCTCTGTCCTCATGAGGCCCCACTTGGAGTACTGCATCCAGGTCTGGGGCTCCCAGCACAAGAAAGATGTGGACCTGTTGGAGCAGGTCCAGAGGAGGGCCACAAGGATGATCAGAGGGCTAGAGCACCTCTCTTATGAAGAAAGGCTGAGAGAGCTGAGGTTGCACAGTCTGGAGAAGAGAAGGCTCCAGGGAGACCTTACAGTGGCCTTTCAGCACTTGAAGGAGGCTTATAAAAAAGATGGAGAGGGACTCTTCACATGGGCAGATAGCAATAGGACAAGGGGGAATGGTTTTAAACAAAAAGAGGGGAGATTTAGATTGGATGTTGGGAGGAAGTTCTTTACTCAGAGGGTGGTGGGGCACTGGAGCAGGTTGCCAGAGAAGTTGTGGATGCCCCATCCCTGGATGTGTTCAAGGCCAGGTTGGATGGGGCCCTGGGCAACCTGATCTAGTGGGTTGGAACTAGATGGTCTTTAACGTCCTTTCCAACCCAAGCCATTCTATGAGTCTATGATTCTATGATTCATTAGGTCAAAGCAAAAGTTAATCCAAAATTACTTTCTCTAATAGTTATATAGCCCATTTGAAACAATTCTGGGGAGCTTACTATCAAGTGAACTGTTGTCCACAGAATAGAGCTAGCAATCTTAGCTTAAATAAGCGAATACTTCACTCATAACTTGTCAAAACAGTTTCTTGAACACAAATATCATTGTGGTAGTACAACAATAACTGGATAACAACAGGATACTGGCTAAGATCACACACAAATTGGCTTATAGCAGCAGAAAACTTGCACTGGTGACCCATGTTAGACTGAAATGAAACATTATTGTTTCCATTATACAACATTACACTTTTCTTTGAGCCACATTCAAATACAAGGAGAAAAAAAAAATGTATTTAAGTGTGATAATTCTTGTAGCTATCTTACAGAGATATTAGTAAATGATTCAGATTTTAGTAAATGACTCAGAGGCTTAAAAGTCCATTATAGTTTTTGCTTTTTTTGTACTTTTTTTCTCCTAAGGATAAAACCATCTATTATAACAGGTGGCTCTTTATAGCAAAAACTCTAAAACAGAAGTAGCAGCAGCTGTGAAGGAGGATATCAAAATCAAGAATATTAAGATGAAGCATCATTTGTTTTTATAAAGAGATGTTTATTTTGTGATAATGGATGTAATTAATAGCAGCATATGCTGGAGCATTCATAGAATCATAAGTAACGTAGCATTAATTTCAATTTTTTTTTAAATGCATTTTCAATGCTACACACTTTCAAAACAGACATCAAACACAGACCAACTTGGTTAATAAATCAACAGCCTCAATCATATTTTTATATAGTATTAATGTTACAGCTACTTCAGCTAAGGCCTGATTTTAATAATAATAACAGAAGAAAGTGCTTTGTACTTCTAATTGAATAGTTTAGGCATTTAAAATGTTGATCATAGGGAATGAGCGGTAATTATTTAAGTTAAGAACAGCTGTGAACTGACATCATTAATGTCCATCTACCTTAATTTATGCTTGTAGCAATATGGCTGTTTTCAGGAAAATTTAAGCTAAAGAAAACTAGATTTAAATATGAAAGTAAAGATCATTGCAAGAAAAATTATACTGTACTGAACTATAAACGACATGTCCCACTGGAATAATTGGAGCCTTTGAAGTTTAACTCTACAGCACTCAGGTAGCAGGGTGAGAATAATTAAACTTGTAGCCACCTAAAAATAATTAAGACTTTGTCCTTCTGCAACGCGTCTAAATGCATCTGTAGCCTTTCCAAACATTAATGAATGAACTGAAACACACTGGGAGGTACAGCATGTTAGTAAGGACTAGTTGCCATCATATGGGTGAGAAAATTCAGGCACAAATGCAGCACAGGGTGGAAAATGAATATTTGATAAGTTGCTACAAAATAAGTGGCTACAAAACAGCAAAACTTCCAGTGCTTTGACATTTATGGGGTGTGCAAAATAAGTGTAACCCACACCAGCTTGATATTCTGTGGAAATCAAAATCAGATCCTGATGTAAACAAAGGTATTTCTCAGGAGGGACATTTGCATTCAATCTGGATTGAAGTCTGTGAATTATGTAGCACATTGGTTCTTTTTTCTTTTCTTTTCTTTTCTTTTCTTTTTTTTAAAAAAAAGACTCGTCAGCCTTCACCATTCCTCTGGCCTGTCATGTATTCTCAACTACAAACTCTGCACAGAAAGCTTTACCGAAAATAAAGCCTACCGCAAAAAAAGTCAAGCTGCAGACTATACACGATGGTCTTAAGTATCAAGCACAGTCCAAACAAGAGTCTGGGAATCTCTTATGTAGGGTAAGTTCATCGCTGTGTAGTGAGGGTCTTTTTCCCTATACCCAGGGTTTTTTCCCCCTAAAAGTCACAAATCTCCCTCTTCCTCCATCTTGTCACGTTGGGTTGTCTGCTAAGGGCAGTCATAAGACTCCTGCCTTCAAACAGAAGTTAAAAATAGCTGAAATGTGGCCTGAAGAATCAGAAGAAACCCTTTTCATGAATATACCCCCAAAAGCCATTAAACGGCAGACTGCTTAGTCTGCCTGCAGCGCACCACACTGGAGTCCATTCTCTCCAGGCCATGCAGCTAGGACCAGCAGTTTCATTCTTTTTAGGTGACTGTTGATCCTGCAGTCAGGATAGGCTTTTGACCAAATCAAAATTAATAGTTAATTTATCCAAAATGTTTTTCCACAGGAATTGCTTCCATTTTGCCCAGGCTTTATATAACCAGATATGGCAAGCGGATATTATTTCAAAAGCAGAACCAGCAATGAAACTCACGTCTCCTCGTTCTCAGGCTTACAGCCAGGCTCACAGACCATACTTATTACTTCTCTGTGCAGGTCTATGCTCTGCAGATTTCAATCAGTTTCTGGAGCTCTCCCAATAGAAAATGCTCATTCATACCTGGCACCTTAACAAGGGCCAATCTCTGGACATACAGTGCCTAAGCAAGACCAAGTGCAGTGAATTTCTGTCCACCAGCTGATATCCTGAGCTCATTCTCTCTATAGTGCAGTCAGACAAGTATTTAAGCAGAAAATGTTTAACATCTCCTACAGCAAGGCACCACATCATGTCTTAAACCAGGTGCAGGTGCATCCCAAGTTTTCAAAGCTTCCACACTCAGGCATCAAGGAGTGGAGTTTTGACCATTTTGAGAAGTAGAGAGAGCAGAAAAAGAGAAGCTTGAGCTGCTCTTTGTCCAGTCTGATAGACTTGTGGTGGCTCATGAATCCCAAATTATTTCATTCTAGGAAGCATCTTTTGCCTAAGTCTGCAGCTGGGGAACCATCTTCTGATGAAGAGCTGTAATAACTCACACTAAATGCTTTCTTACTCCCAGGGAGACATCAAATGCAGAGAATGATGCCTTTTTTCCCAGCAAGACATTTTTATCATGAAAAAGGTCTTTTTTCTTATTAAATTTCTTGAATGTGATGAGGGATTTTGATTCAGAAACATCAGTGACTCAGGAATTTAAACTGGGAGAAGCTAATAAACTCCTTTCACATTTGACACAAATTACATTTCTACTCTGCATTTTTTTTTTTTTTTGTGGTGAGGTAGAGAGCAATAATTTATTAAATTTCTTGTTAACCTGCATGAATTGAAGTAAAACAAAACCCCAGCTATACAGTTGCATAGCCACTACCCAGAGCTTCTCGATCAGAAATAATTCATGCAGCTAGCACACATGATATGAATGGTATCCTGACAGTTCTTTTTTTCCTTGATGTCAATTCAGCATATTTGAGCTTTAGATTCATCGGCAGGATTGTGTATGCTCAAGATCCTGAGCTAAGAAATGCAACTTGACCTCTAAATTCTGGAATAAAACAAACAGTTTTATTAGCATAAAGACAAAGCAAGTTGTTCAATGCCATCAATTAAGGAAAGAACTGCACTACAAAAGTAAAGGAAAATTTTTCAAATTGTATTCATTTCTTCAGTCCTTTATGTTTTTGACTGTGTGCTTTTCCAACTAGGTATAACATTATACAACATCCTACAGCATAAACTTCTCCTTGCCAATTAAAATTCACACAACGTTTGAACAAGAAATACATTAGCCAAGGACTTATCTATACAAATATTTAACATTTCCTTGTTCTCTTGGCAACTAAGTGTCAGTGAAATCATAACATTTCTTAAATTGGCCAAGTTACAGCATTATATAGATAAAATGTGCATTCTATAGTGGTTTATGGAAAAGTATTGTTATTACTTATTATCATTATTACGACTCCATGTTGGTATGAAGTTCATCAGAACAAATATAGATGTTTCAACAGAAACTGCTGAAAGTGCTCCTTACGTTTACTCACAGGAAGTGACCAGACATTTCAGGACCACTATGGGAGGTCTGATTACATTGGTCCGTAAATCTGTAAATTTGCAATCTGTAAATCATTTGGGGTGGGCTAGGCCCCTGACAAAGGAACAATCAACAAGCTCTGGCACCTCCTTCAGATCCTTGTTGAGGAATTTGAAAGGAAGGGACTGAGCACCTGAGCGATACACACATGAAAGCATTATCCTCTTGGTTTCTGTGCAATCATGCTTTCATTAGCATCTTGTAATGCTCTTTGCTCCCTGCAGGATGTGACAGGAGAGAGACCACACAACTGTGCAGCACCCATGACTACTACAGCTACAGATATGTTGTGCCTACACAACTGAAAAACAACTCTTTGTAATGTAAAGTATGTGTATGAGCACAGGTGTGGAAAAAAAACAGAGATGAAAGTATGCTCCTCAGAATATTATCTGAAAATACTTCCTGTTGACATAATGTGGTCCTTTCCAAAAGTAATCTTGTATGAAAACACCCAGAGGGGATGCTTAGACAGCTCTGGTATCTCCCCGGAACACGCTTATGGTTGTAGACATGGCCATCTCTCAGATGGACTCTATGACCTTCTTCATAGTTCAACAGAATCCAACAGGAGTGAGATAAAAGCTCTTAAAAGGCAAGCAAAGATTTGAGAACCCTTTCTAAACACAACCCTCCAAGGGACACCACAAGTGACCATTGTGTATTTGACAGCAGGATTTTAAGTCCAGCAAAGGCCACAGACTGTTCTTTTCCTACCTGTTTACTGCAGACTGCCTTCTCAGATCAGCCTGTTGACCTGGAGAGAGCAACACAGGTAAGGTAGTCCCCCTGCATTCTAGAAGAAGTCTGTGGGACAGTCTCTGCCTTCCATCTTATTTCTGCAGGTGTTGGCAAGCATATTCAAGTATGAGTGTTTCTCGGAGCTGATTTTGAAGAGGTTCTTCTGTCATATTTTTGTAATTAACATGTTGAACAATCATCTGCAAACCTCAACTGGATTCCTGGTCAAAGGGATGTAATATCCAGAGTTTTCCAATGGCCAAGACCATATTTCAACTATAAGGATAAAGGCATATATTTGGAAGTTATCAAACCTTTAAGTATAAGAAAGCATCTATCACTGTGTAACTGTTGTGGTTTATCCCTAGCAGGCAACTAAGCACCACACAGCTGCTCACTCACTCCCCGCCAGCAGGACAGGGGAGAGAATCGGAAAGGTAAAAGTGTGAGAATTCATGGATTGAGATAAAGACAGTTTACTAGGTAAAGCAAAAGCTGTGTGTGCAAGCAAAGTAAAACAAGGAATTCTTTCACTACTTCACACTGGCAGGCAGATGTTCAGCCACTCCCAGGAAGCAGGACCCATCATGTGTAACAGTTACTTGGGAAGACAAACACCATCACTCTGAACATCTCCACCTCCCTCCTTCTTTCCACTCAGCTTTTATTGCTGAGCACGACACCACATGGTATGGGATATCTCTTTGGCCAGTTTGGGTCAGCTGTCCTGGTTGTATCCCCTCCCAGCTCCTTGTGCACCCCCAGCCTCCTAGCTGGCAGGGCAGTGTGAGAAGCAGAAAAGTCCTTGACTTTGTGCAAGCACAGCTCAGCAACAACTAAAACATCAGTGTGTTATCACCACTATTTTCATCATAAATCTGAAACAGAGCACCATACCAGCTACAATGAAGAAAATTAACTCTATCCCAGCCAAAACCAGGACAGTAACACAAAAGCCCTTGTGACTGCGGGTCATCTCAGAACCTTAGTCTTGGTATCTGATGAATAACTCTGGACCTCAGGCAGGGGACTGTGAAAGACTTCAAGACATGGAAAGATGGATGGATTAACAGCCAAGCAGGTCAGTCTGGACAGCTCTCCAGTCTTTATTGCAGGGAGCAAAAAAGCTGTTGGCGTGAGCAGGGATAGACTTTTTCAAAGGGAGAATGCAGTGTGGGAGCCATCTCCTGTGTGTTCTAAAGATAATACAGATGTACAGAAAATGCGTAAAGAAAATAATTTATTCTTCCATGATTTAAGCATAACAATAAGCTGTGACAGGGTTTCGGCTTTGGTGCATGTATCTCAGTAGCTTCACTAGTCTATTCTAAAAATAAGTAGTTAACCAAACCACCACCAGCTATGCAAATACTGCACATGTGGTTCCTACATGGGTCTCCGATTTTACACATACTGAGAATTTTATTCAATCTCTCTTCTAACATGTGAGGTGAACCATGAATCCTGGCTTTCTGTGAACATACATCAAGCTGTCACTCATCCTTTCTTCAGATGGAAACCGGCTTTTCCAGTAGATAAAAACAACTCTGCAGAAAGAATTGCACACGTTAAGAATTCAAATTAGTAGGCCTAGACAGCAATCCATGCAGATGTGATTGCAAGATTAGGATCATAAAACATAACTACAGTACCTTCCAAAGTCTTCTGTATGAAGACAGTTCAGTGGCTTCTTTCGTAACTATAGCTTCCTTGACTCAAAACTCTTTCTGAAAGCTATAAGAGTTGAAATCCTTTATAATATACCTAAAAAACTGAGAGCTATTTCCTACTGCTGATAGCAATTTATCAGAACTTATATCTTCCAGGTACAAAGTTGGCCTTCTGTTAATGGTTTTATCAATAAAGAATTGATATTCAACAGTATGGGATTTTTATTTAATTATTTTTCTTTGTGATGGCTTTTCAATTTAACACATATTTTGATCCCATCAAAATATTTCTCATCCTTGGTCCTTCAATTCTTAATTCTGTTATGTCCTGATTATATCAAGAAGGAAGAATGGGCTAGCATTTTTCTCCAAATAGCCCAAGAAGCAGGGAGAGAGTAGTCTACATAAACCCAAGAATCTTACACCATTTAGATACTTGCATGCCAAAGAAAAATTGTAGATTTTGCAGTATCTATTCTAAATCCTACCAGAAATGGCATTAGCCCTTTTCCGAGGATGAGCATGAGTGCTTTTTGTTTTCTTTCATTAAATCCTTAGCTTCCTGAGAAAACATAATTACTTGTTAGTCTTTTGTTATAGCTGTTATCAATTTGCCAATTTTAACAGGAAGTTAGTTTGCTAACAAATAAGCATTTTATGTTTTATTATTTACTGTGAGAGTGACTGAGTACTGGTTGTTGAGTCTCCACCCTTGGAGATATTCAAAAACCATCCGGACATGGGGAAGTGGCTCTAAGTGTCCATGCAACCTGAGCAGGGGTGTTGGACCAGGGGACCTCCAGAAGTCCCTTACAACCTCAATTATTCTGTGATTCTGTGTGATTTTGTGATTATCAACCCTTTCCGTTCATTCTTTCCAAATTGTTTTTATCAGGTGGAAGTACTAGTCTCTTTCAGTAGTCAAGAAATGGTGCATATGAGCGTGATTCAAGAAGAATCTCCCAGATTAGCCAGATCTCTGTAGCTAAACCATGGGTACTGCACTGAACCATGAATATGCTTTGGCAAACTACTGGACATATTTATTCTGCAGCCAAGCCTCTTAAAGCCTGTATTGGATTTAACTCTCTAGGAGTTAATCTAAAGCCAGCAGAAAAACTCCATTAGACTTCAGTGAGCTTTGAAACAGCTTTCTGATTGACTCAGTCCACAGAACCTTCAGAAAATTTGGGCATGAATTAGACATTGCTCTGAAAGTCCTGCAAGCATGAATATGAGGTAGGTGATCAAACCGACTTGAAAAAAAAAACCTACTCCCCTAAGTATAATATAGGTGTATTGCCAACATACACTAGTTTGGTTACAGTAGGGGACAGGTGAGAAGTTAAGGTACAGGGTGTTTTGCATACCTCTTCCTCTTTAAAAGTGGCTAAGCCTCCTCTTTTTCAAAGGGAGCATTTTCTTGTTAGTTTTTTTTTTTTTTCCAATCATCCACACTAACATTCTTCTCTTACGCAGATTAGTCCATTATAGTGCAGGAGTACTTGGTTGCCTTGACTTTCTGCTTTGACAGCTACTTATTAGGTATTTCAAAGTTTGCCATGAGCTGCTGCCACTAATGCTTTGTTGTTTTTTTCTTACCTTATGCCTCTATGTTTCCCAGTCTGACAGCCATTGCTGCACATTATTTAAACTGAACTATTCATAGGTAATAATATTCATAAATATTTCACTTTTCCTCCCCTTCCCTTCTCCTCCTGGCTTGGCAACCAAGGCAAGAAGCAAGGAAAGGGAATAAATGAGGTGAAGCAAGAAGCAACTGAATGTACTTTTTGATTTCCTAAAGAGCATCTTTATCTCTGCCTTCCTCCCACACGTACTGTACACACTCCACTGCCCAAGGGTTGATTTCTTGGTCTGAAAGCAGAGAAAAAAAAATCATGTCCAGCAAATCACCTCTTTGTTAATTGACACATCTAACAAAGGGAAAGTAAAGGAAAACCACTATTCAAAGGCAAAGACTCTTGATTAATCTATGTAAGCAACACAGACTCGGGATGAAAATTTCTGGTTTAAAGAAGTCATTTTAGCAAAATATCAGAACCATTGACATGTTTTGCTCATGCTTCTGAATTTCATCAAATAGCTCAAATGGAGAAAACAAAGTTAAGGCACCAAAATATTTTCCTATGATGTTAAGTATTTTCTCCATTTCACTTAGAACTATGTTTTCAACATTTTTTTTTTTGAATTCATCAAAAAATAAATAATAATTTAAAAAAAAAAAAAGACAACAAAACAAACATAAGGATACTATACCAGAAAAAAGTGCCGAAATCCAAATGTTAGCTCTCATTGAGGGATGAAAATAATAATTCACACAACACAAAGTAATGTTTTTTTGTGTCTTCAAAATTCATCAATAAATTAAGAATATTGTAGACTTGCCCTTGGCTGTTCTTAATTAGAGTGCCAGAAAACAAAGATTTCTCATGATTAAACATGAAGTAACTTTTGAAAAACATGGGCAATGAGCTGGTTATATGAAGGACCAAGAGTAATTAGTTGTTCAGCATATTCTTCAACCTTTCTTTATCACCAGCTGTTAGAGAGGAATCTCTGAAGCAAGTGTATTTAAATGAAGCAAGTATATTTATTTAAGGTTGCATATTTTTTCCATGAAGTTAAACTTAACTCTCACAGAAAGATTTCCAATCTTCACAGGTATAAGCGTGCGGCAGAGTCAAAACTCTACACTTGCTGCCCTTACATTTAGGAAGAGGTGTTAGTTTTTAATAAAATATATAAACTCAGGAAAAATAGTCATTTTGGAGATGTTAACAAAAACCAGTATTTTGTCAAAGACATTTCTTGATATCTCTGAGCACTGGCTATAATGAATCCTCAAATGAGGAACTATACTAGTGTCACATTTATACAAATTACGGAAGTACTCTTTGTGTACAGCAATGTCCGTATTGCTGATTCAGTATTTTCTTATTGTCTTCAGTACTGCCTCATGCTTTCACAGCTTGTTCATTTGTTTTGACCACAGCTCTTCGCTCAATCCATGCAGAATTACAGTACCTGTTTAAACAGTCTAGACTGGTGTTTTTTCTCCTTTGTTAATTTGTTTCAGCCATGTTTGCTGAGCAATTCTGAGATCTTGGGTAGAGAATAGCAGTTCCTGTTGCTCATCCTTCTTAAAGAAGAAACCAAACCACATGCTGAAATCCAAAATCACTGCTGCCATGGAGTAAGTGATTTTGTTGGTAGCATGTCACTTGATTCTGATAGTGACAGAGAGATTACTGGTGGTAAAACAAAGCGCTACCAGTATGCTTTCTCCTTCATCTTGAATGAAGTTCTGAAGCCAGAACTAATTTCACCAGAATTGGGCATCAAAGAACTTCATCAGTGTTGAAAAATCCCATGGATTTTCTTCCTGGTGCATCTTCAGACACTCAAATACTTTTGTAATTCTGGTCATCTGGCCAAAAAGAAAAAAAAAGAAAAAAAAAAAAAGAAAAGAAAAGGATTTTATATTTTTTGTCTGGCTAAAGCCAGATGCATATTAAGGCCTTCTCCACGGTAATGGTGTCTGGGATTTATTTCTGCAAAGATTTTTTTTTCTTTTGTTTTTTCAGATAGAAAGATTAGCTAGTTACTGACTAGTGCACAGAGAAAAAGTTTTCTTAACACTTCAGTTTCTGTGAAAGATCAGACTTTTTTATTTTGTCTGTGTTCAGGAAAAACAAAGACTTTTTTGTCACAGTTCAATATCCTTGCAGTAAGTAAACTCCAATCTTTTGAAAACTCTTACATCTCACAAAAATGTTGTTTGTTTACTGGTACAAAGTAGAGAAATTATTCAATGCAAGCAAAAGACTGGCTGTTTTACTTAAGAGTTACAAGAGAGAAGGTATTTTCAAAGTATTTGACAGTTGTATTAATAATTCATAGTTTTTCCTTTCAAAAACAGAGATGATCTCTACAACACTGTATGAATGATTCTTTTGTTTCTTACTATGACTCTAGATATGCTAAAATTCAAACACTCTAAGGTGCAATGTAACAAATCACAGAGTTCAAAATCAACTCCATTTTGACCCTTTTCATTGCAACAGGACTAACAAGGGAGATGGTTTCTGCTCTCAGCTCTTCTTTCAGTCCTGTGTTTCTGTAAGATGACATCTCAGCATCTCCAAATCATGAGATGCCTGAAAATCGCATCAGGCTCCATATTTTCAGCTTTATACTATACCAACATACAATCCTCAACAGAAAGTCCTGACTCTAAACTTTGCTTTTACCCTTGAGTGGCAAGCATAGTCCACTCGATAGAAACTGTAAATAATATGGTTATTTCTCTAAGTTATTAATATACTGTATCATTACCTGTGTCAGACACCATATTGTAGGTGAATGTATTATAATTTCCACAAAGATGACAAACTATTAATGAACAGTTACCTAAATGCATGTTTTACAACTATTCTAATGTGTTTTTCCAGTATTCAAATTTCTTTTCTTTGTGAAAGTAATCAGATATTATTTCAAGTTAACGCAGACTGCCGCAGCACTACAATAAAAAAATAGAAATATTGATCAAATTTCTGATTGCATTATCAACAAAACAAAATGCATAAGATTATACTACCTAAACAAACAATTTCATTGAAATATCCCCTGGAAAAGAATATCTTTCTAGTGAAACAGTAATAGTTTCCATTTTCAAGGAGCAATTCTAAATAGCTTTCAGAATTACTTAAGACGCTATTTTGAGAAAATGGCTGTCTATTTATAGTAAATGCAGATGATCTCCTGTGTCACATAATTTCTCTCTCCATCTCACAGTAAAAATTCTGTAGAAATATCATAATATATTCTCAGTGCAAGGCTGAAACTCTTGCCTTCATTCCTGGTTTTATTCCTTTGGAGAAAAACACCATTTTCTTAGAGATTATTTTCTTCTCTGTCTCAAGAAAAATCATACTAAGTCATTGGAACAAAATTGTTAAGTACCTGCATACATCAAAAGGGCTCCGTGTAATATTTGAGTAAAGATTAAAAGTTATTTTTCTTCAGAATTCTGTTACAGAAAAGATGGTGCTTCAGATTAACTGTGAACCTGGAGGAAAAGATGATTGAGTCTTCGTTTCTTAATACTTTTGTTTAATCAAGTATTAATCTTTCTCTAATACTATTTATCTCAGATTATGAGGTATGAAGATGAAGTATTATGAGGTAAATCAATTGTAGAGTTTATTTTTATTATTGTGGGAACTTAATGTTTTAGTAGTTTTCTTTATTAAAGTGAACAATATTTGTAATAATTATCACTAAGTTCATTCTAAATTGGCAGGGTAAGGGATAGTTTTCTATTAGTTTAGGTTTGACATTCCATTTATCTCATTATCTCCTTAGCAAAAAGGAATGGTTTTGTATCTCTAAAATCAGACAACATGCATTAAGCTACACTAGATTCTCTCTCTTTCTATACCACCTGCTTACAAAAGACCTAACAGGATTCTTATGGAAACGAGAGAAACTTCCTGGGCAGCAGCAAAGTGGAGCACTGCAGATATCCACAAAAACGTGCAATTATTTTCAGAAAGGTACTGTTATTTTTCAGGCAATACTGAACTGAGAGAGGACAAAGACTATAATTCAGCAAGATTATTTTACTTTATCTGGATGTAAAGGTACAAGTAGCTTTCTTATGTTAGACTTTCAGCCTAGAGCTTGCTCTATCATGGAAGTGAGTTATTCATTCTTTTCCTTCAGAGTCCGTATTTATTCATTTGACTTTCTCTTGTTGAGTTTATTGTATCACTGACAGACAACTTCATTACTCCAAACTGTTTATTGTTAAGTTCACTCGTTTTGTGGTAGGTTGACCCCAGCCAGCAACTTGCCCAGCCACTCACTCCCCCACCAAGTGGGAGAGGGGAGAGACTAGGAAGAGAAAAAGTGAGAAAAAAATGTGGGTCAAGAAAAACACAGTTTAATAAGTGAAAGAAAGAGAAAAACAAAACAAAACAAGAGTAATGCAAAGGCAATCAGGAGGCACCTTCCACAAATAGATCATTGCCCAGCCAGCCTCAGCAATGACTACTCTGTTAAAACTTCACCCCTAGTTTCATTGCTGAGCATGACTTTACACAGCAGAGAACTGTTGGAATGTTAGTTGAGGTCAACTGACCAAAGGGCAGAGGAAGGAACAAAGAAGTCCTCAACATTGTGCAAGCACTGTTCAACAGTACCTAAAACACTGGTTTGTGATCAACTTTGTTTTAGTCATAAATCTAAAACAGCACCATACAGGCTCCTGTGAAGAAAATAAACTCCACCCTAGCCAGACCCAGTACACTTTGGCAGCAGAGTAGAAAAAGGCACAGTCCCATGTTAACTCCCTTTCAGCATTTAAGATTATTAGTGGCACAAAATTAAGAACCAACACAAATCCTGTCTGGAGTTTTACTTGTTGTGGTCTATCAATATAAAGCTCTGAATCTGGGGTGGTTATTACTTATACTTGCCAATGACAAAGGAAGGGAAGGATTGTGTTCAACTCTGAATTTGACAACCACAACTATTTATCTGAATATTGGACAGTATCTGATATATTTTCACTGTGCAATACTTGCAATTTTATTTCTGTCATTACAGTAGAAAATAATTTATTTTATTTCCTTTCTCAGAACTTAATTATTCTCTACCTGTCTTAATTTCCCTGTTTTTAAGTGTTTTTCACCATGGAGCTTCCATCAATTTTTTTCAGGAAAGGAAATATTTTAGAGATACTTGGGCCATAACAAATTTTTGTTAGGGTTAATTTATAGTTGAAAGGTAATTCCACGATTCTTTGACTAACTTGATAGTTCCAAAGTTCTTTTCTCCTGTTACTCATAGTCATCCAGTTCCACATGTCATTGCCACTTATTTTACCTAACTCTCTTCGTTGTACCTAAATAAAATAGCAAAAGGTGGACTGCCTTTTCACCAATTCAGAGAGCTTACAGAAATGAAGTATTACTGCTCTCCAGAGACCAGGTCTCCTTCCACTTTTATGGGGTTTACAGCACTTCTGGGTACTGTTTCAGTACATATAAAACCATATAAACCCACTGCCCCGCTGCTGGTTTGTTTTTGTTTTTTGGGGGTTTTTTTTGGTCATGAATTTTGATCAAAGGAAGAGATTAAAAAGGTCATTATGCATTTTAGGAACCTGGCTGCAGATATACATAATTTAAAGCCAGCCCTCTCCAGCATGAAACCCATGTCACTTTAAGTCATTCTTGCTTAGACTAAGCTCCCTTGCATAAAATGCTCTAGGGAATAACAATCTCCAACCTTATTTGCTCTATATCACAAACTTCCAGATGCCACTCGAGGATGCTACACTTATAGCTTCTGCTATAAAAGTTTGCTTTGTGGAGATACTATTTCAAATGAGCTGTGAAGTAGCACATTCTTGAGGAGCAGAGGAACTTTGCTTGGTTCTTTCTGTGATACGACAGCTGAAGTTACAGAAGAAACAGCAGAAGAGTCTTTAATGGATTCAAAGCTGTGTTTATAACTTTGAAAACAACTGTCATTTTGTGGTTCTGGATACCATCCAGGAACTGAGAGCTGAATGTTAAGAGCGCTGAAGAGTAAAATGTTGTCAAAGACCTTGGCAAGATAGGCTCCAACAATGGCAAAAGCAAATTGTGATCAATTGATACAACGAAAAGTGTGAAAGGCAATTAGAATCGTTCAACTGGCAATTAGAAATTCAAAAGCTACAAAGCTACTCTAATTAAAATGGTCTCAAAAAAAATAATAATAATTTCTTGAATGGGATTTTTTTTATTTCTAAATTTACCTTGTAAAAATTCTTTTAAAGGAAAATGTTTTACAGTTGCCCTTTGGCTAGGAAACACAACTATAAACACAAAAACAATATTTTAGCAATTACCTTGGGTTAATGGGTATATTAGGAAAAATAATTTTTTCAGCAACATTATCCGTCACAGAATGAAGGCGATAAAGCAAACTCGAGACATTCTTAAGATTGCTAGTTTAACAAAAACACTCCCATGTTCTTCACGGACTTTCTTTTTGTTTTCTGTTGAAATTTAGCCGTATCTGTGCATGTCAGATTTTTATCCTTCAAATATCTGGAAAGATTATATTAGCAGTGAATTTATAGAGACATAACAGCTTGATTCTTATAGTTACTTGTTACTTGATAGGTAGAGAACAAGCCTTGGAAAGGAAAATACAAATCTCAGTCAAGAATTCAAAACCAGCTTCCACTGGAGCTGTGGCAATATATACCACCACCTGAATTGACCTTCACGGTTTTGAATGAGGAATTTGATTAATAAAAGGTGGGATTTCTGACTTTCTATCTGTTATCATTCAAAGTTTGAGGCTCCTTAAAGTAAATATTGCAAGTCATTTATCAACATGAAAAACCTAGGAGTGTTAATTTTTTCAGTTCTGTTTTGCAAAAGCACCTTGAAAACTTAGAATCATAGAATCATTTAGGTTGGAAAAAATCTTTAAGATCATCTGGTCCAACCATTAACCTAGCACTGCCAAGTCTGTCACTAAACTGTGTCCCTAAGCACCACATCTATATGTCTTTTGAGTACCTCCAGGGATGGTGACTCAAC
>VXAL01007020.1:0-38644 GCA_013399475.1 Chauna torquata
TGATTCTGTGATTCTGTGCTTTAGGGAACCTAATGCCTTATTTTCAAAAGTCACTAGGACCCCAAGCTTCAGTGAAAGCTAGAAAGCCAGTCAGACACAGGGCTTCTCAATACAGGACAGTTATTTTGATGTGTAAATGGGGATGTGATTAGGCAGCACACTGAATTTCTGAGTCTGTTGCTGGTATTTCATATGCACTTAGAAGGCTCGTGTGGAGAGATTGTGCAGAGTAGCTATCACACTCTAAATTCATTCCTAATTTGCTGAGCACTAGCTTTCCCAAAAGATCAAGCTGTTAGATTCTTAAGTAACTTTTGAAATAGCACTTAGGTTTCTAAGGAGGAATCACCTAAATGACTTATGAATCTGATAGGCATATTTGAGTACACTGAAAAGTACTATAATTGGTGTTTGTTGGCATTCCTATTGGCAGTCTGAGAAGAGAAGCAAACTTTATCATTTCATTCTTAGGCATAAGTGGATAAAATTGCTTTGCCAAAGGTTGGAGCTTTTCATACTAGAAACTCGCTGTAAAAGAGAAACTACATAATAAACTATATGGGTCATCAAAGACTTCACTGGCATGTGTGAGAAGGCTAAAGATAGGAGTAATTCTCCTGCCTTTTTCAGTCCAGATAAGTAGAGGCAGCCTTCCCAAAGACAATCTAACCCTTTCTTATAATATGAAGTGGGACTATGTGAGTGGTTACTTTTTCTGTTTGAGTGGTGACTGGCTCTTGGTGATTGATGTCCCACTAATGTCTTGCTGCCTTACACTGGCACCTCTTCTCCATCAAGACAACAGAATCTTCTTTCTAGACCATTAAATGCTACATCGTGAGTGAGAGAGTGAGGACATGAACATGTTATTGCTTCAGCATCTAGGCTTCCCATAAATGCCAAGTGTAACTTTTCCCACTTGATTATGAGAGAAGTAAAAAAAATCCAACCCCCAAATCTTAAATTATATATAGCTTGGATTTTCTCCAGAATAGTAGGTTTAGATACATGTTATGAACTGAGGTCTGAAATAGAAATTGTTTAAAGCTCTTTACCACAACATATGTCATTATCAACAATTGCTAAAGAAAGACATGCATTTTTTTTTCTAATTAATACACTTAATACCCATTTATCTTGTCTTCCATGTCCCTGCTTGGGTCTTAGAAGACCATTTCATGCTATGGCAGGGTGTTTGGCATTTCTAGATAAATAATTATAACATGCTTTGTGGTCATAATGCTCAGAAACTTGAAAGTGCCTTGTTTACCTTCCTGCGAGCCTGGCTGAGGTGTTTTGTCTCATTCCCAGACCAGCTTGGTTCTGAGTGTGAGCTTCTCAGATACTAGTAGGTCCTCATTTCTGTGACATACTGAAAGCAGCACAAGATATACTTCTACATATCAAATGGTTTCTAGGCTTGCAATGATGATATGGAACCTGATGAGTTAGTGATAGTTAAGATAATGAACGAGTCCATGGCTCTTCTGTTCAGTATCCATTAACACTCAAGGTTAATCTAGCCATGTGCTGTGTCAACAGATCTTTGTCCCTCTCTCATGTGAAAATATGTAACAGGATACAACAATGTCAGATAGATCAATACTGATGAGAGTGATACTGAATGACTGTCTCGAGCAGGCACATTTAGCAATGCTAAATGTCAGAGAAATAGCGCAGTGTGCAGGAAGCAGGAGCAGAAGGAGAAGATGCTTAACAGAATGACAGAATAAAGATGCTAATGAAAATAATTTTATATCAGTGTGCAGTGGGAGTGATGGAATTTCACCTCTTTTCTCTTTGCTCTGACATTGACCTCTGGAAGACTTTTTACTGTGATTTGCTATCAATACTCTCGTCACAATTTGTGGTGACAAATTTGTCACAATTTGATTTTTAGAATCAAGTTGATTTTTATCCAGCACAAGACTTAAACATGTGCTTAACATTGCATTCAAAAATAATCTTGTTTATTTGGATCAACTTATGTTCTTAAATTTTGCTATGAACTGAAATAAGTTCGCTGAAATAGTATGAGACCTTTAATGAACTTTCAATGCTGTCTCATTATTATTTGCCTTAAGCAAACAATATTATCGTTTTGCCCTTTCTAAAGATGAAGTTAAATGTCTTAGTATTTCCAAGAGAAGCTCCTGTAGACACTCCTTAGTAAAACTGTTACCATCTTTTGCTGAAAATATACTTTCATATCAGTGGAATTATTGGGCATTTATCCATCAAAAAACTACCTGCTAACCTTTTTACAATTACCTTCAAAATGAGTTGTTTTATGCACAGACATTCTGAAAGGAAAATCCATATAGTTTTTTACATATTTGCTTTTTTAAAGCAAAGTGATAGCTTGTTTGCTAATGTATGCAATCTGTAGGTCTTGAAAAGCGTTCAGATCCTTCTGCTTTTATTTTTCAGCAGTCCCTTCTAGTACAGAGAATTTTGGTCTTCTGGTCTTGGAGTGTGGGATTTTTCTACTGTGCAACTGAATGATTATATTAAAGAAAAGCATGTACTGTACAGAAGTATTTGCAGGATTAGGCCTTATTTGCCACTGTAGTTTCTGAACATAAGGATTCATAGGTATATATAGCACTGCATGTTTTACTACCAGCCCTTCATTGCATTTCAGTATATCTATCATCATTTCCTGTGTTAGTTTCTTTTACATATGATACCTTACACATTATTGTTTTTCTGTTTGACATGTGCAAGTTGTTCTTCATGAGTGCACCTTTTCAATGGTGCCAGATCTGGGAGCTGTTCCAGAAGCCTAAGTGCCCTAAATACTGGTTAAGGGAATGCATGCTCCATTTTGTTTAATCAGCTGTTTCCACTATTAAGAACCAGTTACTCCTCTGTTTTTTGTGTGTTTTAATTTAAGGATTTAGCAAGATTAAAGACATTTTAGAACAACTAAGGCAAACATGCAAATAGACACCCATTAAAAATCTCGTGCCATTACAGAATGTGAAACATTTGGGTGAAGTGACTTAATCTTACATTTAACGTGACATTTAGTCTATTTTCCATTTAATTGCCTCTTAAATATATATCCACCATTTCTGATTGATGACTTTAAATAGGGAACTTTAATAAAAATTGTGTGGTAATACTTCTATCAGCCATGACAATTCTGTTCTGAAAGCAAATGTGGGTGACTTTTGTACATTCCAGAAAGATAAAGCATTAATAACTTTGTAAACAAGGAAAAAGTTAAAAAATTATTTTTACTCCTAAATGAAGAATATTCCACAGTTCCTGAATGAAATACAGATTATAACTACCTTGTAAGCTGAAATGAAAAGGGATATGTTGTAAAAAATGTAGAAAATGAAGATGTGCTTGAAATCTCTCACAGTATGACATCAAATTAAAAAATGAGGATAAATGTTAATTTATAACATTATTTGCTTATTATCATACTAACTACATGAAGACACAATGATAAACAGGTATCCTAAAATGGTTTAGTGGCCTATCTTTGAATGAGAGACATTCTAGAAAATCATAGAAGAATAACAGTAAAATTAGAGTATACTTCTACCTTTGGGAAGTTTCTGTTTTCTTCTACTTTTCTGTATTTAGATTAGATAGAGAATTGATTGCACAAAATGTGAGAGTGGGTATATTGAAAAGACGGGCAGAAGTCTGTACAGAGAAGTTATTAAGCAAATAAATTTCAGGAATGATCCATTTCAGATTCCCTACAAAATAATAGATCAGGTAGAAAGTAGCTCCCTGTGTACTTGTGGCAACTGTCCCTGAGCAGAAGAAAACAGATAATTTCAGTGATGGTGGTTGTTAAATGTTAACTGTAAAATAATGTGTAATGTGTAATTATTATTAGCAGCATCTACCAGTAAACATAGTGGTCTTTGTTTCCCATTTTCCAAATTTTCTTCCATGAGATACAAAAGTCATGGTTAAGATCATCAGCTTTTTGCTTCTTTGCGTGTGTGATATATATCAGCCATGTGATTCCCATTGCTAAAAGCATTAAGAAAAATCTGAGGCAATTTACTGCAGGCAGTTTTTCTGTACTTGAACTTGCTCCTTTAACTACTGCTGCCATGGAAAACAATGCACCAGAGGCTAATTCTCGTCTCATTGGTGCAGATCAAGAAAATTCCAAAGTCTCTGAAACTATCCAAGTGTTGAACTTGGAGAGAAAAGAAAAGAAAAAAAAAACAAGGTTGAATCTAGAAAGAGTCATTAAAAATTGGTGGTGGTGGTAGTGGTGAATCTGGCTTTGTAAAACTCACTTCTGTTGCAGGAGCAGGATGCTGTATTTCAGCCATGCTGTGTCAGATGCTCAGGGTTGCCATTCTCTCATTGTGGTGGTTTTACCCAGCTAAACAGCCGAACTCCACCACAACCGTTCTCACACTCTCCCTCCTCAGAGGAGCAGGGGGAGAAAGTACGATGGACAAGGGCTTAAGGGTTGAGATAAGGACAAGGAGGTTGCTCACCTATAACCATCACAGGCAAAACAGACTCAGCATAGGGAGATTAATTTGATTTATTACTATCACTAGCAGACTAGAGCAGTGAGAAACTAAAAGCAAACTAAAAACACCTTCCCCCCACCCACCCTCTTCTACCTCCTCCCCCCGAGCGGTGCAGGGGAACGGGGAATGGGGGCTGCGGTCAGCCCATATCGCTTCGTCTCTGCCGCTCCTTCGTGGTCACTCTGNCTCCTGCGTGGGCTCCTCTCCACGGGCTGCAGCTCCGGCCCGGAGCCTGCTCCTGCGGGGGCTCTCCATGGGCTGCAGCCTCCTTCAGGCCACATCCACCTGCTCCTCCGTGGGCTCCTCCACGGGCTGCAGCGTGGAGATCTGCTCCATGTGGTACCCCATGGGCTGCAGGGGGACAGCCTGCTCCACCATGGGCCTCACCATGGGCTGCAGGGGAACTTCTGCTCTGGTGCCTGGAGCACCTCCTGCCCTCCTTCTTCACTGACCTTGGTGTCTGCAGGGCTGTTCCTCACTCCTCTCTCTCCCAGCTGCTGTTGCACAGCAGTTTTTTCCCTCTCTTAAATCTGCTCTCCCAGAGGCACAACCAGCATCGCTCACTGGCTCAGCTCTGGCCAGCAGCGGGTCCCTTTTGGAGCCGGCTGGAGCTGGCTCTTATCTGACATGGGGCAGCTTCTGGCATCTTCTCCCAGAAGCCCCCCCTGTGGCCCCCCTGCTACCAAACCTTTACCACATAAACCCAATACACTCATGTGAAGCATGATGAGGTTGCTGGAACAGGTTGTTGCAGACAGTGAATTTCTGTGGAAAACTGTTATATATGGAAAACTGTTTTGTAGTTGGCAGTGTTGACTGTACATGGCATTCGTACTTCAGATTGCTAAAGTCCCTCCATTTTGTGACTAATTGAAGATACTAACATGTCCATTACCATACCTGTGACTCAGGAGAAGCAGTAGCATGGGCCAATCTCTCTCTCATTCCCTGGACTGGAGTTCAGGCAGTTAGGTCTTTCTGAGAAATAAACGTGGCCTGACATGCTGAAGCAGCCTTAACAGAGCAAAATATGAAGCAACACAGTCCCCTCTAGCTCTGCAAAAGGAAGGAAAGTTTGTGTGGGCCAAATTTCCTCTTTTTTCTGATCTAAATTGTAAAAATAAAAAATTGTTGAACCCATATCTTCAGCTTCATGTATACCCTTTTGTCATATCTGATGTCATATTTAATCTGAAAACAAAATTTTTCATTAGAAATGGATTTAGGAAAGCCCTGCAGACCTTACAGTCCCGTGAAGGTAGGTACCCAGAGAGACAGTAATTTTGCCCCCAGGGACTTTATAGATTAAAACTGTACTTCAGGATTTATTATTTACAGATCCAAATGCAGTATTTGTGCTGGCAATAAATGATACATAGAGGTATTGCATCAAAAAAAATGTCTGGAAAGTTTGAAAGAGGATCTGACAAATTATCTGGTATGTTGGAAATTATATTACTATATATATTGATAAGATCACTATTTCAGTATGTTGCTGCATAAGGTTTGTGGGGAAAAAAAAAATGTTTATATGGCTTCCAGTAGAGATTATTAAACTTTTGCTAAGAAGAAACAGATATACTGTTACATCTTTGGATATATGACCATGTACAGGCAATGGTATCTCTTCATGCTTGACCTTCTCCATGTTCTCTGGGTGTCTGAGCCCTGCAGAACAAATAAGAAGTAAAATGTGCAGTTGCACTTCTGGTGCTGCACTGGAGTGGAAGAATAATTTCTTTAGGAAAAAGACTCTTTTCTTACTACTGTATTGATGTACTGCCTGACCATGTGCTCCCTGACCTTCCACAGAGGTTTCTAGATGCTGCTGCAAAACAAGTAAAACCAACCATATAATAACAGATGTAGGGGTGGGCTGTGCCGTCGTCGTTCTCTCCCTCCTGAGTCTTAACACTCAAAGAAATTGCCGTTAGCTTTTGTTGCTAGTGATAGTGCTACAGCAACCTCAGAAGATTCAGCTCCCAGAGAAGGCTTTAATTTGGGTTCAGTGCCAGTAGGCTCACCTGGGGGACTCCAGGTCACGTTGCACAGCTATGGTTGAGTAAATCCAGACTCTGTTATGGGAAGATTCATAGCACCTTATTTTAATCGTCCATGGGTTAGGTATGTGATACAAGTTTCAGCTTTCTCTGTGGTTGATGAAGAGAGAATGGGATGGAAATTTTCCTCCTGGAAATGCTTGCCAAACCCCTCTAAAGAAAATGGATATATGACTAGTTTGGATGAAATCTCTGACTTTTAAAATTACATGAGCTAAATCCCAAATGTCAAGAGTCTTACTTTGAATTTACTACAGTACACAAGAAAGTAGACTGAGTAGAAAGAAAGATGAAAGAAGGAATAAATATTCTTGCTGTCACTTCATTTATTAAACTTTATCTCGTCTCTGTCATCTCATTAAGGTTTGAGATACTGCAGTGCTGCAAACCCAGAGTATCCGTAAAAAAAGCCTTTTAAAGCCTTTTATGTTCCTTGCCACACAGGTTATAAAATAACCCTTAAAAATATATGTGATTTGACCAATCTGTAGCTGAGAATGAGTAAGACAAAAGTGAACAATTAGGTTTTCTTTACTTTTCTGTACTAGAAAAAAATAAGCCCAAGAACTGCTGTTTTCTTCTGTGAAATAAAAAAAATCACAGTGATCTTTAATAAATTACATTTTCTAACTTCCTTGTCTGGTTGTGCTCACAGACACAGTGGTTTCCATAATTACAAGCAGCTTTGCTTCATGACATTATCCTTAATCTATGAGTAAAATCGATTTTCAAAATAAATTAGATTCTTGAAAGAAGTGAATTAGCTGAGAGTTAGCATAGTTTCTTAATACTATGTAGAATGTAAATATTATGTTTATGTTTAAAGGCTTCCATTGTACACAAAGAACAAGATGAGAGGTTGTGAACAAATGCTCTTGATGCAATTTTTTCTTCATTATTTCATTCTAATAAGAGGAAAGACCCAAGATGCAGGTGAAATAACAAAAGATGAAACTCAGATCTAATGTAAGAACTTTCAGTAAAATCAGAAAGTTCAACAAAGAGGTCCAAAACTTGAAGGTCTTTAGGTATTAAAATTTAGATATTAAAAGGTTTTTGAATTTTAAGTGTCATTAGACATTGGAATGGAATTGCTAAAAAAAAAATTATGAAGTCTTACTCAAAGGATTTTTAGAATCAGTCAAAAAGACATCTTTTGGTATGATTTGGTGTGGTAGATTTGGTAGGATCTACCTAAGTAGAAATATCAGGTAATCAGTCCCCCTTTTTAATTATTTTTATAATAAAAGAAAAAGTGGGACATTTGCTGTTTTTGAAAGGATTAAAATTCATATATTTGGGAAAATCAAACATGAAAACATGGAAGGCACGTTGCCCTGTATATGAGGAGTACGAACATCTTGCATCAGATCCAGAACAGACTGGGACACAATCATGGAAAATCTAGATAACTAGTAATTTCACAAAAATGTGTTGTCTAAAGGGGGATAATACCAAACCAAGAAAACACAGCTGATAAGGAATTTTCTGAAAAATGAATACGATAATTCAGATATTAAAACACAGAGTGTTTGTTCAGAACATTGTTTTTCTAATATTGTTGTACCGGACTGGGTGGGAAAGAAATTGGGAAGAGAGAAGCTGAATTTTGCATGTGTATATTTGTGTGCAGGTGAGCCCTGCTCACTCTTTCCTAGATGGTGAGAGTTTCCTACACTTTTCCCCTTAGCTTAACGCTGTCCACATTTCTATCTGTAAATGATGTCTGCATTTTGATTTCTACACTAGTCGGTATTTTCCTGGTACCTCATTTATACCATATGAAGTTTTCTTTTTGTCTGTTTCAGTTCCTCTGGTTTCCTTCCCTTTTGTATCCTAAACAGTTTCTAGTTATGCCATTTCCTCTCCTGAGATATTTCTATTTCTTTTTGTTATGCTAATGCCAAGACAGCCCAAGATCATTTTGCTGCTCCCACAAAATAACCACAGGCCTAACACCTGCATTCTCCCTTTTTCGAACTGTCCCAAGCTTCATCCCTGGGATGCTCTTACCATGTATCTTTTCCACCTCTCAGGCTCCTGATCCTCAAATCCCAAGCTGCCCAAGTGCCCATACTTTTCCCCATCCATACTCAACCTTCTTCCTATCTGCAACAAGCCTATATAAAGGACAGATAAAGAGATCCTCTAGTATCATGAACAGTGTTTCCACAAGTGTGTTTTTAAGTGAAGACCTGCAAGTTAAGCTGAAAAGTTACTTGGGCAATTTAGGGTATTTTCAGTGTACCATAACTGCATTCATCTTTTAAAAATCAAATCAGAACTTATCTGCTGTGTTGTTAAATTTATGCCAAATTTGTACCTGACATAAGTAATTTAAGTGTCAGTGTAGTTACAGCAATACATGCAATTAATAAATTTGCATAGAATTATATTATGAAAATACTGAACTAATGAGATATGCTCTCTAACAACAACAGACAGTGATTAGGCTATTGGAAATAAGACACAAGATGTGGCAGTATATTGGAACCATTTAAAATGCTTATAATCAATAAGACAACTTTTTTCTGCTCAGAAGGTGTAAGCCTATACCCCTGCTCCTATTCTGTGCTGTGCTGCCCTATTTCACCCTTTGCAAATTCACCTCACTAAACTTGCACGAAACTAACCCAGACAGCTAGAAATGAACAGATTTCCACTCCATTTAGCTTTATCAGTTACCTAAGTAGTCAGTCAAGCATGAGGAGTATTGCAGAAAGGGCTAGAGGGAAAATGGCACTGCACAGCTGGACAGTATCTCTTGGAGAAGGGGGACAGGACCACCTTTCAGCAGCATCGGTTCCTATACAGGATCCATGATCTCATCAGTTACATAGAGTTTTTCTTGACCTTCAAAAAGACTCCTTAATACTTTTTAGCCGTGTTGAAAATTCTGAATCTCATTTGCAGAATTCACTGAAGAATGCCTTGAATACTCAGAACTGGATGATAGCTTTTGCTTCAATTTAAAATATAAATCAGAAGAAATGTACTCTGAAAATAGGTCAGTAAGGATCTTTGAGAGGTCATGTAGTCCATCCTCTTGCCTAAACCAGGACCAGAACAGATAAAATGTGCTTTTCTTCTCATCCCCAGTTTATGTAATGCATCCATTTCCTTCTTCCTTTCCCTACTTTTACTTCTTCCCTTTTTCTTGTAGGCACAACATCAATCAACTGATCTTTTCCCTTGTCCTCTTAGAGTGCCCTTCTTTGGTCCCAAACTCCATCACATAGGCATGTTTCTCCACTAAAATGTGAAAATTTCTTGCTGTTCTTTTCACAGACCCTTTCTCTTCTTTTTTCTCCCCCATGATGCTTACATATTACTGGTCTACACTCAACTTTTGACTGAGAATGAAGGGTTTATTGGTTGCCACACCTGATATGCATGCAGTCTGCTCATCTTTTTCCACTCAGCCAGACATCTGAAACTCAGTTTATAGTAGATGGCAGCAGAAGTGCCATTACAAAGCATATTTGATAAGTGTGAGAAACATACATTCACTCCGTATAATTAATAGTGCTGGAAGCATTAAAAATGCATGCCATGAAATGCCTAAGTGGTCTGTAACACCATTTGAGTCCTAAGGTGGAAACAGTCAACTGCATATGATATGGCTATTTGCTACTAGAGGCCATTGTTATTCTATGTTCATATTTAAGAATTGCACAGAAACTGCTGTCAGCATTGTGGCTCAGTCATTCGAGGCTCTGAGCAAATACGTCATTTCTGCTTTTACAGTCTGAACTGACTTTTGATCTAGCAATATGTAGATTTTTGCATAGTTGTGCTTTAAAATATCAAAGAAAGCAGACCATTTTTCAAAAGTTCTGCCTTTCTTTCTGGTTGCTCTTCTTTCCTTCTTTTAAAGGCTTCGTATTAGATGAGTTAGTCTTAAAAATGAAGTTGCATGACTGCTATCACAGCGTAAGAGTGCCTTTTGGATCTGTTCCTATCTCCAAGGGAAATAGTGATTATTTTCACCCAAACTTGAGCTGGGAAGGAAAGTTAATTTTTATCCACTTGTAACCAGTTTTCTGCTAGTTCTGTAATCCAGTGTCTCTCTATGAATGTGAATTTAGAAACAATAAAATACCTGCATGAGGATTGTTTTATGCATATATGATATTTTAATACTCACACAATTTACATTACTTAATTGTATAGATAGATTCAACCTTCTCTTTTAGGTTTTGTAAAACCTGCCTGATTTAAGCCAAAAAGTTTTAAAAACAAAGGTAAGAATTTTAAGGAGATAAGTACAAAACCATAATTTGATATAAGGGCTTTCATCAAGGGCCAGTTCATGTGTACATCTCTGGAGATTTTTTAAATGTAACATTACAAGACATACTGCATTTTTTATAGGCAGCACAGATACTATTGCAAAATGTGAGGATTTTTCCATCCTTAACCACTGATTTTGGAAATTCTTACGCTAAAAAGATTCAGCTATCTCTAAAGATCATTTTAGGAAAATTATGTTGTTTCTTTAATCTCACAAGATTTTTGATGTCATGTTCCAGAAGGTCTCTGACATCTCCAGGATTTGGAACAAGGCTCTAAACTTGAATGGAAAGTGAACCTAGTTGCAGACATGTACTACTTTACTTTTCCTATGAGTTTTCTTGCAAGTGTGCAAATTGTAAATTAGTTCAGTCTCAGCAGAGACCTGTGAGAATGACAGCTGTGTTGCCTAAAAATTGTATCTATACTGAGCATAAAGTGCTATTCTCTACCTAGAATGCATATTTGCTGTTTTCACAGAAAAACAAACAGAAGGAAAAAAAAAACAAAACACGATTACTTCCTGGATTTGCTGAGCACAATTTTCCCAGAGTTTTCCACCTTTGCTCCTAGTCTTGCTTTTACAGACCCCAAAGAGCAGCCTTATACACTTGGAGGAGATAAAGGAGAAGGGAATACAGCAGGGCAGGCACAGCATGCAATCTTTACAACATCAGCAAATGGAGGATAAAGATTAAAAAAAAATAGTTTGTTGCCAAGCCTGTTTGACATTCACTCACTTTTAACTGCGTGATTTTACGAACTTCAATTATTTTTGGCGTGGGACTTTTTTTGTATTCTATTTTGGAGGGAAGAGAGTTAACATACATATATAGCTGAGTTTGAAAGGAAGGACAGAATAATGTTCTGGAAACAATGCAATTCTCAGCTGTGATCTCCAACATTAGTTTGTTTGTTTGTTTTGTCTGTATAAAGATTCTTTTCAAATATATAAAACAATTGGAGCTGCTAAGGTTGTAAGATAAGGAACACTTACTGGTTAGATTGCTGTTTTGCATCTGGACCTTTTTGATGAGAATTTGTTGGCCTCTGAAATAAGTTGATCTCACTTGCATTTCTGAATTCAATTCTGAATTGAATTATCTTCAATTTGTAATTATCTCCATCAAGTCTGGCATAAACGGTGAAAAATAATTGATGATGTCAGCAGAGGAGGCAGGGAAGGTAGTTTTACAGGAATATAGTTTTTGTTCTCAGAGGACAGAATTGAAGCAGGAGTCAGTGAAGGAAGGTCAGCATTACTATTAGCCATAGCGTTCAGGTTTTCTTGATGCATATAAAACTTGATTTTGTGGGGCTCACTATTTAGCCTTCACATTTTGAAGGCAATATGTGTGTTGTAAATTTCTCTTCAGTTTGCCTACTAATAAATAAGTGATTAATTTTCAAACTCTACCTGTTTTTTAGAGGAAGGAAACAAAGGTTATGGGCCCGTTTTTGAGGAGCAACCCATTGATACTATCTATCCAGAAGAATCTTCAGATGGACAAGTTTCAATGAACTGCAGGGCTCGAGCAATTCCTTTCCCTACTTACAGGTAACCTCTCTTATTTTGATTTTCAGGTCTTATTGTGTATTTTACTCAGTGAATGTTTCAGGTTTTGGTATTATAATTGATTGTCTTAACAGGAAAAAATTGGTAGACTTGCTATTTTTCAGTAAAAATCAACCTGGATTAAATTTGCCAAAATGTCTAGACAGTCTTGAAAATACTACATTCTTGTTTTGGTAAATGTTTTCAGCTTTTGAAAGGAGTACTGATCCAGATGCAAAACATAAAAAAGTGACCTTTACAAAACGCTTAAGAGACAATCTTTCTACCTTAGGTTAGGAATGACTGCGGTTCAAGTCC
This sequence comes from Chauna torquata, assembly GCA_013399475.1. Classification (NCBI taxonomy): domain Eukaryota; kingdom Metazoa; phylum Chordata; class Aves; order Anseriformes; family Anhimidae; genus Chauna; species Chauna torquata. Next base: position 12,750 of record VXAL01007020.1, read on the forward strand.
TTGTTCTTCTTGAATCAGAATAGCTTTTTGATCCTATTTTACTCTGAAACAAGAGGTACTGATGTTGAACCTGAATATTCTACATCCTATATTGCTTCTGTATCCACCATGTTGTAAAGAGATGGTCACGAAATTATCAAATTCACACATATGACATCTTTCATGATAATTATATTGTGATTAACAGAGCAATTCTGCTTCGTTGTGAGATCTCAGGGCAATCCATATGAGTTTATTGGCTATTGTCTGCTTCGTACGTATAGAGAAATGTACTTAAGGTTGTCGTTATTCTGACTAGTTTTCAACCTAGTCATGGGCAGATAACTGCTATCATCAAACTAAGAGCAGACACAATTTCTTGTCAGCAAAAGAGATACATTTCATTAAATTATCCTATGATCTGCTCTGATACTTATTTGTCTTCCTGGAATTCACTCAGGCTTCTAAGACAGAAAAAAAACAGTTGAGTCCAGTTGAGTCTGCTGACCATTCTTTCAAATCTGTTACAACATTGTGGTCAAAATTTTGGGATTCTTCCATCAAAAGAGTTTAGCTAGTCTTCATTGTCTTTTTTTTTTTTTTAATATGTTTACAGGTTGTCTACAGAACCACCTGTGACTGAAGGATTTGAGGGGTAGCTAGAATACCCCTTTTGAATCTGATCTCTGGCTTTAGTATCTTTACAAGTTTTTTCCATGTGGTATTTTGCTGTTGCACTTCTTTGCTGTCCCCATGCTTGGAGAGCACTGGAAGCCATGTAGCAGAGTGGACAGATCGGATACACTTAGATTCAGAACCTTTCAGATATACATACCCATCACTTTCAGTTCATCCAGACTCCCCCTCCCTGCCTACAAAAGACTATGTAAACATAGCATATATAGAATAATTACAAGCTCTACATAAATATTAGGGTTCTCCTATATCTGTCATGGCCTCTGCAAAATCCAAATGAGTAGAGTCACTCTGGAAGAATTCTCTTGCATCTCCATAGCTCTTCTATCCAGAATCATAAGATCAAAGAATATCCTGAGTTGGAAGGGACCCACGAGGATCATTGAGTCCAACTCCTGGCTCCACACTGGACCACCCAAAAATCAGACCATGTGTCTGAGGGCGTTGTCCAAACGCTTTTTGGACTCTGGCAGGCTCAGTGCCGTGACCACTGCCCTGGGGAGCCTGTTCCAGTGCCCGACCACCCTCTCAGTGAAGAACCTTTTCCTAACATCCAGCCTGAACCTCCCCTGTCACAGCTCCATGCCGTTCCCTCGGGTCCTGTCGCTGTCACCAGAGAGAAGAGATCAGCGCCTTCCCCTCCGCTCCCCTCGTGAGGGAGCTGTAGGCTGCCATGAGGCCTCCCCGCAGTCTCTTCTTCTCTAAACAGATTTGACAATTATTGCTCGTAGCTGTTGTGAGGATAATTGCAATGCAAGACAAGGATACATTTTTTTTCCTGTTGCCATTATTTTAGTCTGCCTTAATTCGATGTCTTCATTTCTTAGCCTTCCAACAACTTTTGAGCCAAAATTCTCCTCTTTCAGAGGTTGATAAGTCCTTCCAGACACTTTTGTTGTTTCTGACTGTTCATCTGCTTAGTCATCTTTTAGAAGTTTTTTAATTTTCATTATTTCTTAAGCATTCATCCACTCTTCCTTCGGTATTTGATGGCCCTTTCTCCTTGCTAAAGTTCAAATACTAATGTGATTTTCTGGGCCTCTCAATATTTTCTCTTTCTTGTCATCACTGGAGCTGCAACACTGCTGTGAAAGGTGACATACTTTCATGGGGACAAGATCAGAGTCCTTTAGTTCCCAGTCCTGCCCACAAATAATGGTCCTCAGGTTGCTGCACTGTTTCTTCTGAAATGATCTAGTATGCAAATGCACTCTGGTGATTACCAGTGACCTTTTTCTGTAGCCCTCCTACCATTTTAGGGATAGGTCTCTTGGTAGTTCTAGCATTTTTAAGGTTTCTTCAAACATCTAGTGAGCACACCTCCTCTTTCTGTAGGTTCCCTTCATATGTAACCTCTTGGATTGTTTCTATCTCATCTATAGATATCTTAATATATATATATATATGCAGTTTTACATCTCAGCTGGAAGAAACCCAAACCAACCTCGGAAAAAATGAAGACAGATACGTAAACATACATTTTACTAATGCATCTTTCCAAGATGCTAGGCAGTTTATAGGAAAAAAATACAAATATTTTTTCCAAGCTCTAAAGAGATAAAACTGCTTTAAAATTCAGTGCAGCTGATTGGGTTTCATGAGGCATCTTACTCTGCATTTGCATGAATGAGAAATGCTGTGCATGTAAGAAGTCCCACTGAAACTAGTGAAACTACCCACATGAGGGAAGTTACTCACAAGTGCAGTTTTTGTGGAACGGAGGAATTGCCATTTGAGAGGCAAGGTTTGAGCAAGAAGATCACGTGGGTGTTTGATGTGCACACACTTGAATATCTTTGCTAAGGTTAATTTTTTTTTTTATATTGCAGAGTAACCCTGTTTTACAAATTAATATAAGCAATACTGTATTCAGAAAAAAAAATTGAGGATATATCACAGAAATATGATTGTGTTCTGATTTTTAAATTAGTAAATTCAGAAGAAAACAATTTTCAATGTGTTTATTTTATTCTAACTCCTCACAGCTACACATTCTATGCAATGTTTTTCTGATCTCTTTCGTTGCAGCATAAGCTGTGCTCCTGACAGTTATTCCTAGGTATTTCTGCACAGGGGATTTATTGTTTGTAATATAGACATGTAGACTATCTCACAGGATTGAAGAGTGATGCCCCTAAAATCCTAAATCTAAAAGCTAAATACTATCTATTGCATCTTGAAAAGCCTCCTATTTCATTATTTACTTATTTTTATTTATTCATTTGTTAGTGGCAATACCACTTTTAATATTGCTTCCTTCTATGACAATTGGAATTTCAGCTTCCGAATGAGTATTCTGTATATTTGGTACAACTTGTCAATGAGGAAGGAACACATGGTGTATGCGCTCTCATTTTCAAAAAGCAGTGCCTATCTTTAGCTTGGTACAAAAAAATAATTTACACTGCAAGACTTTTATGATCATTAAATGTATTTAAGTTGCATCTTTCCTGTTTCTGCTCAGGAAATGCGTAATTCATTTCAAAGACGATTATGGGCCCCCTCTTGTGGACACAGTTAATAGATATAAATTCTTGCATTACTGGTTCACACTCATTGTACTGTAACTTTCTTGAAATCAGTAGAAGTCGATAAGGGCTAGACTTTATTGACCAAGTTCCTCTTGCAGTCTGTGAAGGGAAAGTTACAGCAACTCAGGAGACCCACTGCAGAGTTTTACAGTGATTAAGGTGGGAGTGAATATAGGATGCAGCTCTTAAGTCATGTGTGCCACTGTTATTGCATTGACTTCACTGGCATTTTAGGCTTTATGAAGCATTTTCATCCCTTACTGCAATTTTGCAAAAAACTCTTGAAAATCTCACCTTCAAAGATGCAGAGGGAGTATTTCCTTAGCCATTTTGGCCTTGGATAACTATTTGATGATATGTTTCTAATCCCAGTGCCTGATCAGTAGCAAGCTCACTGGCAGCCAGCTCAAGTATCCTGTGCTACATGGATCAAGTTTTAACATATGTCACATCTCTGAGAAGGCTGAAGCAGACTGACACTGTTATGTTGAAAACACCTATAAAGTTCACCAAATCTGTGGCTCTTGCTGAAGAAAAACTTAAAACATACATAGCAGTGTATTAGTAACTTCCTATATAGTTTATCACAACTTATGAGTTATTTTTCAAATGATATTGCTTACTAGGTTTGCTTCTTTGGGGCCAAATCTTACATCTGTCTTTTCTTTTTTAATAGGTGGAAACTCAACAACTGGGATATTGATTTAACAAAGGATCGCTACAGTATGGTGGGAGGCAGACTTGTTATCAATAATCCAGAGAAATCAAGGGATGCTGGAAAATATGTCTGTGTAGTATCGAATATCTTTGGAACTGTCAGGAGCAGTGAAGCCACTCTGAGTTTTGGATGTAAGCCAATGTTTATGTCAAAACATAGAAACATTACGGTTAGCTCGAAATACCCAATGTTTTACAGGCAGTGTTTTCTGCTTACATGTGCTGTAGCTGTATTACTCTGTAAAAGAAGTCTTAAGTCCCTTAGTCTGAAGAGAACAACACAAATTTTCTAAGCGTTTTATGTTGTTTAGCATTCAGCTGACATTCCAGCCTTCTCAGTGAATTATTATTGAATTGTTAATTGAACCAACTCAGAGAACCATTATTATTGAGATGATAATGCCCAGACTCTTTTTAAATTGTGGTAGAACCAAAGGGGAAATAGTTGCTGAAGAAAGGCACCAGTAGTGGCAGGAGGTGATCAGGCACTGCTGCAATGGAAGCACAAGTGGGTTGCCTGCAGGAGGAGGGCACATAGTAAAGTGTGCTCCCTGACAGCTGGGCTGTGGTGAAGACCCTGCTGGGGGACTTTTCTGTCAGCTTCAGACAACCATGGACTAGTGCTGTGAATACAGCATATGTGTGTACATACGTGCATATGTGCAGACATACACTGTCATCAAATGGATGCATTATAAAGAACTAAAGTACTGCATGGAGATTAATGGAAAATTTTACTGACTGAAGACAGTTTGGGATTTTTATTTTATTTTGCCTTAAAGTACTTTTTTTCTTGGAAATATTTTTTCATAAGAAGACAAAAAAGGAACCCACTCTTATCTTGTGACCATTGACAAAGCCCTATGTGCCCTTTCATCCTGACATTAAGTACTTACTGCCCCTTGTCTTTCAGCAGTCTGCATCAGCAGAGCAGTTTCACTCCTTACTGCGTAAGATCAGTGATGGAACTAAAAGTTCTGTTTCTGCCACTAAGTGTAATACAGTGGGACTTCATATCTCAAGGAAACTCAGAGGCTCTAAATTGTTGATCTTAGTCTGTATTTTAGCTGGAGTATTTTCTACCGTGAATAGAAGGCCAGGTTGTTATTTCTCTCTAATGGAGATGACATAAAAATTCAGACTACAGGATATTTATTGTTGTATTCAGTGGTAGAGGTACATGGTGTTCTACAAAGCAGGCATCAATGGTGCCAGCCCTGAACAACCAGTAGGATAAAAGATATAACAATAGCTACAGCTACTTAAAAGCAAACAAATACACATAACAGATAAAAAGAGTAGAATCAAAACAGTCCAGGGCATGTTTTCTTGCCGACCGGCTCACAGATTGCGTGAAGACTGCTAGTTAGTGTACTGGACAATTATACTGAACAGAACCCTAATATGCAATATTTAAATATTGCATATGATAACAGGGCAAAGAGGCAAGGAATAGAAATGAAAAGATACCTGGAAACTGATAAATACCAGTTTATAAAATGGTACTGTAATTCTTCTTCACACTGTTGTGTTTCTTCCTTTCTCCTTTTTATGATCATCTGTAAAAAATATTTCCTTTGATAATCGCTATGATAATTTCAAAAGAATTGAATATAGAGTTGCTAAAGTTAATATAGGAAATGATCTTCAGTAGAATTTTTTGTACCTTTGCTTGTGCATAAGCTGATTGAAAAATGGCAACAAATGTTTAGAAGAGTTCAAGAAAATCTTGACCATCTGTACATGAGCAAGACCTTTTATTTTTGTCTTACTGTCAAATTTGCTGAAATTACGGAACAAGAGCCACACTCTCTAGTAAACTTCATGTCAATTAACCCGTCTGGGAACACTGGCTTAAATAGATCTGGATTGGCCTCCAGGAAGAAAAGAATTCTTTTTAGCTCCACTACTTTAAAACCATTAAAATCTCTTTTTGCTGTTACACACATACTCCCGAAGGAAGGAATTTTATCCTGCAGGAATATTTAGTGCCTTTTTGGTGTCTGCTGCCAAAATCAGAAGCTGAAATACCATTCTATTTGCTGAAAAATAGTTTCAGAAGAGTAAAACACAGCAATTGCATAGCAGGGAGGCTGCAAGAACGGCAATGAAGGGAAATTTCCATACTCTCTAGATGTTAGCTGTATGCTTCTAAGAGTGCAATGATTATGCTAATTCTTTCATTCTAGCTAAATATGAATGTCTTCCAATTAAGAGTTCATGGAATCATGCTTATTATAATTATTGAGTAATAACCAAGTAGTGCTTATGCAAAGAAGACATCAAGACCCAATCAGAGTACAGAGCATTTCATAAGTGGGAAGAAGGTATACAATTACATCTCAATAATTGTATGACATTCCTGCACCTGGCATAGACCATTCTATTTCAGTACTAACATATGTAAGTTTTACATATACTAATTGCCTATCCTATCCTGCTATCTTTAAACTTGTGGTGACCATCCTAAAGTATCAAAGGTTAGTCAAAGAACACTGTAAACAAAATATATAGACTTAAAAAGTAAACTGCAAATAGCTAAAAGAACTAAAAGGCAGTGACAGGTTTTCCTTTCATCAAACCCTACACTCTGCAAATGCAGAAGTATCAGATTAACAACAGATTTCTTTCTAATGATTGTCATTTATAATTTTTTCCTGTTTCTGTAACAGATTTTAATCTGTTCCAGTGAAAGTTGAAAAGAGTAGTGGCAAGTTTACAAGATGATGAAAAGACCTACAACAAGGGAAATAGATGTTTGCGGAAGAGATCAGTTAATATTTTGAAGATAGAAATAGTTGTGTCATAAGGTCCATGCTAACAAATGGAATGGGAATATGCTTAAAGTACTATAGATATTGTATGATTAGATGTATTCCAATCTATGAGAAGAGCTTCCTTGGCTTTGATTACAAAAGCTGTCTTGTCAAATTGCTAATTCTTACCAAGTCAGTCAGATACACTTAATTTCTTCTTTATCAAAGAATAATATTCCAAATTAATTGGGAACCACTTGTGGAGAACTGAATATATTGCGCTAAGACACAGGGTAAAATAATATTCAGTAATAATCAGACGTCCTCAGAATCGTCCATTACAATGTCTACCATGTGCTAACTAATGAAAAGATCCAGACAGTCACTGGAAAGATTATGTTATCTTCTGGTCAGTTTGAGCAGAAGAAAGACGAGTATTTCAGAAGCTGGGAGAGTTGTATTTCTGTAGATACTAACATAACTCTCCTTGAGTTTTTTTCCATGCTTTTGATAAAGTGTAATGACATTTTCATCCTTGATTCTTGTAGTTATTCAGGTCTGAAAGTCTAACTGTACATTGCAATTTACAGTAGTGAATAGTCTCTTTTTTCTACTTAATCTCTTTTGTATGTAGTTCTGTCCTGATTTTTCTTTATTGTTTCTGGCTGATTGTTCTTAAACTGAAGTTTTAGTTAGATCTTGGAGCCATCCCTGGGAATTTAGTAGAAAGGAAAGACAGCTGCCTGCCATTGAAGAAAGCTGAAGTAATCTGTATGACGTTAGCTTAGATGTTTTCTATGGTAAAATACTGCATTCAGAAATTCTGCGCTTTACTATTACTGACGTATTATTTACACTTCAGTAGCATTTAAAGCGGGACTCTAGTCAGGATTTTTACAAGTTCACTGCACTTGGTGGCATAGAGATTGTTCACAAGAGGCATCCTCTGCTTCAAGATCTTTAAAGTTTAATTTCAGATTGGATGCACAAAATAAGAATGGTAAGAAGAAGCAAAGTGCAGTTATTGACCTAGTTAAAGGCTATTAGGTAGCTGTTGTCTTATCATTCCAGATACCATTACTGTTCTCCCATGGTCTGTGGGATGATAGGTAGCTCCAGAAAGGATGTGTTTCTTTATCCTTTTACAGCAGTCCCTTTACCATGCTGCATGGAAGTTGGTTTAAAGAGTGTCAGCTAAGGTTTCTCCTGAGATCTGAGCCACTTCTGTCCCAAAGTTCTAGCACAAAAGATTTGTCTGTAGTAACTGTTTACCAGTCCTTGGCTGCTGGAGTTGTCAGGGAGGGCAGCCAGGGCATTGTAGGGAAGCCATGTTAAGTTACAGCACAGAATTAAACTCACATTTTGGAAAAGCCAGTTAAAAGATAACCTGCAACCCTTTTCCTTTCTTTTCCTGGGACTCCTTCTTCCAATGTAGCTCACTTGGCTACTATTAGAGATACAATCTGCACCACTTTTTTCTTTCTAGAATTTTCGATTATTATTTGCAACTAAAATACTGTAAAAAATTCATTGCTTGTGATAATGACAGGGTTAAAATGAGCAAAACTGGCATAATGGGTACACAGATATCTGTCTGGCAGACATTGTTGTAATTCTATATTCATCTCTACAGGCTGAAAATAATAAAAAACAATTTAATTGTAGTGAAAAACACACAGTGTTCCTCCCCCACCTTGTTTTAAACTAGATCTGGATCCCTTTCCACCTGAGGAACGCTATGAGGTTAAAGTGCGAGAAGGTGTTGGAGCAGTGCTTCTTTGTGAGCCCCCTTACCACTACCCAGGTAATTCAGCCCAAAGTGCTTCATTTTCTGCTGCTTAAGAGTAGAAAACAAAAAATATTTATTTTTAAAAGTTTCCTTTAAGTTTACTTAAACAGTTACTTTTATGCAGCTTGAGAATAACTGTTTAGGTTAGGTTTTTATTTTGAATATATGCTTGTTGTTAAACAAATGTAAAGGATACGTTTGAATTTTCAGACAGTTTTTACTATTACAAATAACATGACTCATAATCTGGATAATGGAAGGCAAGCTTTGCCTACCATGCAAAAGATCTGAGTACATGTCACTATGTCATTGTGTCATCCCAGACTTGCTGCTGGCCTTGGACAAAGCCCAGCTTCATTCCACCTAATGAACCCACCTCAACAGAAATGATCATGGCTCCTGTTAAAATCATGGAACAGCAGTAGGCACCCTCAGAGCGTCATGGATGAGATGGTTTAAGCTCTGGAAATGCCTTTCTGTCAGCATTAGCTGCTGAAGAGCTCTGCAGCAATTATGCCTGTATCGTCAAGCATCTGCAAGTCCATCATGAGGGCTGAACTTGGCTGCTAGCATCTCTTTTAACCATACTACTTGTCAAATCAGGGAACATTTCAGTTATCGTACTCTATGTCTAAGTATTGCAAGGAGCTGAAGAACTGAGACATATTTCTAGTTAAAATATCCTAAGGTTTTGTCGAAATGACAAGACTGACAAGGGCTTCCCAGCTTCTCAATTGGGTCAGGGCAAGACAGAGCTTCACGTCTCCCCTCCACCCCACTCCAATTCTGATGGAAAGGCCGGGCCCAAGGGGAGCCAGATGCCCAGTCATCTATACTCAAGAGAGGAGCACCCCCATGTCCTGTGTGGACAGCTAACAGCTGGCTACTGGGACATGTGTATTCTCTCTTCTGTAGCTGCCTTTCCCAAATAAAAGTTGTGTAAGCTAGAAGTCAAAGTGAAGCAATTCATATGCAGAGAGTATTCCATGGTTTAAGTAGCTGATACTATTATTATTGTTTTTTAATACTAACTAGAAAATACTTTTCTCCAGATGATCTCAGTTATCGCTGGCTTCTAAATGAGTTCCCAGTATTCATTGCTTTGGACAAACGACGATTTGTGTCCCAGACGAATGGCAATCTCTACATCGCAAATGTAGAAGCATCAGATAAGGGCAATTATTCATGTTTTGTGTCCAGCCCTTCAATAACAAAGAGTGTATTCAGTAAATTTATTCCACTTATTCCACAGACTGATCGTAAGTATTTGTTGGAAATACTATGTACATGCGATGTTCTGTTTGTATTTTAGTTTTGCTCATTCATAACTATTTTCAGCTCTCTGAGAAGAATTATATGGCAAGCCCTAATAGCTACTGCACATATGTTCTTCAGTTTTCCACATACAGAGGTCCAAATCTTTGCCATCCACAATGAGAACTCTGTGAAGGAAATCTCCCTGGATTCATTCACAAAATTCCTTTCGTATCATTGAGAACACAGTTTTCCCCATCTCTTTTATGTGATAAGCCCCTGTACTCATCTCAAAATCTTTAATCTTTTATGGTCTTGGCATTGGTTCAAAAAGTTATGACTGGAAAGCAGAAACTTTATGTGAAAGCTGATATACAGTTTCAGGAATTACTATTTTTTTTTCCAGGAAATCTCCCATGAAAATGGAAAACTCTTTACTCTGTTGAAATCTTCTATTGAATGGTGACCTAAGGGCTCTGTGTCTCACCATCCAATCCCACCTCTTTAGTTTTGTTACTAGATTATTCTCTGCCATTTCACAAAAACTGTGTATTTTCCGAATGGTAACCAGGTTCCTTTTTGCCACTTTAGACTACCAGTCACCAGAGTCCTATAAACTGATCATCAGGATTTCAGTGCCCCTTTTATTTGTTAGATTTCCTGTATTACAGTGAAGAACTGTGATTGAATTGGGGTGATTACAAATCGATGATCTTTGTCCAAATTTTCCGTGGCCAATACTCACACTGAGATCTTTATCTAGAACTGCAAGAGGAGTCCCACAGAGATCACCAGTAGGTAGATTTGATTACATTACATACTTGTGCCCTCATTAAGCTGTAGATTTTCTGGCTGTAGCTCCTTCATGCCATTAGTAAGAGAATATTGAGCTTAAGTTCACACTAATTCAAAATATTCCATCCAGTAAAAGAATCTGTAGAAAATAGAGGCTCAAGCTTTTGTCTGCCCCCACACAGGACATCATCACACTTCAAATGCTAATAAATGTGTTTTTGTTGAACTGTTGTGCTGTAAAAAAATGTTAGGCATTATTGTCCAGAGATAACTTGTTGCTGAATAAAACAGTTCTGCCTTACCATTAGAAATTCTGTGCTAAATCAGACTTCAAGAATAGCCAGGCTATTATGCATTGGAAAGAAGAATTTTGTCTAGAATTTTAAAAAGAGTTTTCTTGATCTGTGGAAGTTTTAATAGCTGTGTTTGTTTCTACCATGCCTTTTCTGATAATCTCTTCTTTTCTTGTTAGGTGCAAAAGTGTATCCTGCTGATATCAAGGTGAAGTTCAAGGACACGTACGCTCTCCTGGGGCAAAATGTGACACTGGAGTGTTTTGCTCTTGGGAAGTAAGTGTGTTGTAAAGTTATTGTAGAGCACTGTTTGCTTTCATATTTCAGGGAAAGAAAATATATGTTTCATCATCAAGTACTTTTTTGTAGTCTGCAATTTAACAGCCACTTCTAGAACATGCTGATTTGTACTTTACTGTACCTTTTCAAGTCCGGTTCCTGAGCTCAGATGGAGTAAATACCTTGAACCTATGCCAGCCACTGCTGAGATAAGCATGTCTGGTGCAGTTCTTAAGATCTTTAATATTCAGTATGAAGATGAAGGAGTTTATGAGTGTGAGGCTGAAAACTATAAAGGAAAAGATAAACATCAAGCAAGAGTTTATGTGCAAGGTAGGTAGAAAAATTTTATTCTTCATGATCTATGTTGCTTTTACTTACATTGGAAGTATCTATGTTTTCGCATTTAATGTCAGTGCTGACTCATTGCATCATCCTGGCACGCTGCTATTCGAGTTAATAAAACAAAATCAAAACCCATGTGTTGAATGTCAAGTGTAACATTCATGTATTAATTGAACAACTGCTCAATTTGGCTGGTTATGATAGCTATATATACACCTTGACAGCAATGTGTATTAATATAATTATGCATAATGGGAATTAATTAATAGATTTAGAGTAATTGAAATGAAAGAACTCCCAGGAAGAAAAACAGACCATTAGGTTTGTTATGCTTTCTTGTTTCTGCATTTTGTCTTTTCTGTCTGTCTTAGCTCTGTCTCATATTAGCTACAGTCTATTCTTTGTTCCTCCAGCCTCTGTCGCTTCCCTATATGCATTTGGTTAAAGGAGAAACCAAAAAAATGTATCTTACAGCTATAGTGCAATCATCTCAAGTAACCAGACTCCTTGACTGAGACTTGTGCCACAATCTGTGGCATGAAAAGATTGTGCATAGCATCTGAATTACCTTCAGAAGATTTCTGTCTCATTTCACTGGCAATAAAGAACATCTCTTGAGTTAAGATCCTCAGTTAAGCGCTTGAACTTCATTGGGATAAATCAAAATTGGCATAGGAAGATTGTTACTGCTTGTTATACATTAAGCTAATAAATTAATTCATTTGCTTAGCAAAAGCAAAAATATCAGACATTTTCCATGTTATTAAGTATATTTTCTGAACCAAGAGAATATTTTCTTGGAAATCCTTTCAGTATGTAACTGTGTTTGCACAATTTCATGTCATTTAACTATCATTTTTATGACATTACTGAATAATTTACATGTTGTATAATCTACAGGTCAATGTAAGTGATAATATCTTATGTCTTTTGGACATTTGTGAACCGTTATTACAATTTCATATTTTTTGCTCATAAAAAATGAGTTGCAGTTATTTTTAGTCTATGTGGTAAAAGAAAAACATCTTTCTTTCTTGCGCTGGTATATTGATGCATTGCTGAGTTCTCATCATTACTCTGTGTGGCTTGTTAAGTATCATGGGAAAAGCAGTGGAATTAATACATCATAATGCTAGTTAAATACAGATCTGCTATATTAACAAGGCATCGTGTTTTTGTTTTTATTCTTCAGCCTCTCCAGAGTGGGTAGAACATATCAACGACACAGAGAAGGACATAGGCAGTGACCTCTACTGGCCCTGTGTAGCTACAGGCAAGCCTATTCCAACAATTAGATGGTTGAAGAACGGTGCCTCGGTAAGTGTATTGCCATAGGTAATGCAGGATTGATAGGCTATCTGATGGAAACGATTTGTTGAAGCATGCATTATTAAAAGGTAAAAGAAATTGAATTGTAACGATACAAATTTCTGCTGATTCCATGTGCATTAAGGATTAAATCTATTTTTTAAAGTTTTATGTCAGTCTTCTCATCAGTTTTGAAACGCATTTTTTCTCACTATTTTAGTATTCAGCTCTGAATTCTGACCTTGTCTTTTGACCACATGTATGGGGGGTGGATTTTTCTTTTTTCTCCAGGCCTTTGTAAGTAAATGCTATTTTCTTCTCTCTGGATGAAAAATGCCATCAGCTTCTCTCTAAAAATAATCCTTTTTACCACATTAAACCTGAATATGTCTTTAAAAAATGTAAGGCAGAATGAAGTCAGTGCGGATAAGAGAAGAAGGAATCATTTTGAAATCAGTGGTATTCCTATATCATGTACTTTTTCACATTTTTTCTAGTCTCAGAATATTGCAAAATTCCGTTCTTTTAGGTGATGTGAAGTTTAAATGAGTACCATTTGATAATCTAAGCTTATTGCTCTCGATTTTTTTTTAACAAAATAGATTTTCAGTCCAGGCATTTCAAAAATGTATTTAATATCCCTTGCTTATACTGTGTGATGAGCTACTAAAGAACAAACAGAGTAGAAGACTGCATCTGTTGAGCTGTGGTGACACTAGTCTTGGTATGCAAATAAAAGAAGACAATGAGGCAGAGGTTTTTTGGCTGTGTTTCTTAAGAAAAATGTGGGAGGTTGGAGGGAGAACAGGGATATCAGCATCTGCCATATGGAGGTGGCTTAAGCCAGAAAAAAACAATGCTGTTTTCTAGCTTCTGTAGTTATTACAAACAAGTAATTCAACAAGGAAATTACTTGACAGTCCCCACTGAACTTGGCTTTCACTGTCAATGACACTGACAGCATGTAATTCTCCAGTAATACACCAGAAGATTATGCTGTGTGTTAATGTTATGAGATGACTTCCAAATGGAAAATAGCAAAAATATTTAAATTGCTTTGAGAATATAGCTTGTTTCTAAATCAGATAATTTTTAATTAGGTATTTCATTTAGCACAAAACAAAGGTTCTCTGTAGAAAATCTAATCTCTACGTATTTAAGTAAAACAGTACAAGAAATATGAGTCCTTTAATCTATTCTTTTTTCAGATAAATGTTATTCTTTTAATTTTCCAGTACTCCATGCAGTTCAATAGACTCATATGCAAGTTTAAAATTTCAGCCAAATTTTCACAACAGAAAGAATTTTTAACATGGTCTTTCAAGTGCAATTGACATCTATTTATAATTTACACAATATCACACCTCATTTTGAGCACTTTGATACACATCTTTTTAGAAATAGATCAAGTACTTTATTCAGATTTACCAAATTTTCTTTTTATATAAGAACAGAGTAACATAAAATGGTTTATACTATCTCCTAGAGGAATCTTTTGAAAAACTCCTTTCTAATTAGGACTTGCTTTGACCTCTTACTATTGTAAAACAATATACGTACAATGTAACATTCTGAACACTGGGTACAGTGAAACAAAGCTTATATGCATAAAACAAATTTAATTTCTTGTTTCTTATTTCTGTATCAGTAGTGTTTGAATTGGTATGGTAACAGTGGACCAAAGAATAGATGTGTCTATCTAGTGTTACTCAGCTATGATTTTTCCAGAAAAGTATTAACACTGATTTTTCTTTCTTTAAAATAAAGAAGGTGAAAGCACATTGCCATAAAGGTGGAAATGTAACATGGATAAAAAAAATCTCATCGGTGCCTTAATGTTATGTGGGGGACTCTCTTATGAACACAGTCACTGAAAAAAAAAAGTGAAGAAATGGGGATGGGTGTGAATTCTTCAGCATATGTAGTCTATATGAATATCTTGTTGTTTTATTGATTCTGTGTTTTAGTTCCGGAAAGGTGAACTAAGAATTCAAAGTCTGACCTTTGAAGATGCTGGCATGTATCAGTGTATAGCAGAAAATGCACATGGAATTATTTATGCAAATGCTGAACTGAAGATTGTGGGTCAGTGAGATTATTTGCTCTATATACTATTTCAGATGTCAGTAAGATAGTCTTATTTGCAGGCATTGTTTGGTAACAAATCACTGTGAGCATGAAGTAAAGAACGCTCACTGAATCTAGGTGAGATGGGGTTTATTAGAGCTCTCTAGTTGGGTTTTGACAACAACATGAGCAATAAAGTTACTAATTTATGGAGAATGTTTACTGTATTTTTTCTGATCTTTGCTTGCTGCTGTTACCACACAGAGGAAATGATAGTGCAGAAATGATATGAAGTGCATAGAGTTGCTGACTAGCCTGTCAGGCTTGCAAAACAGGTTGAGAAGTGTTTTCTTTTTTCTCACCTACCCTCCCTCCTCTGTTGGGCAAACTTTTTTTTTTTAGAAGCTGTGTTGTCAGGCAGCAGGCCTTTGAAGCTCTTCCTCTTCGCTCTTCCCTTTGCTTTTGCCTTCTATAGCCCATTAAGACCAGCTGCAATATTTGTGTGCAATATAGCTGTCCCATATGATGGCTGGATATAGTTATTAATCTATTGTGTTTTCCAAAGCAGCATCCTGTAATAGAAAGCTAGACTTTCAGATCCATAGTACACAGGCTTAAAATAATTTCTAACCTTTTCACTGATGTCATTAGAGCAGGTGCACTAGCTATTTGACATGGCTTCCATAGGAGATTTCCCTGGAGTAGTTACTCTGGGTTCTTTCTATCTCACCCTTGTATCCAGACTTTCCCAAGAGCTAAACTATTTTTTACTTCCCCAACCTGTTGCACAACAATACTTCGTCCTTCATTGTTCTTCTATTGCCATTTACTCACTACCAGCCTGGATTACCCAGAAATGAGCACTTTTTGCATGGGAACTTTCAAGCGTCATTGTTAGTAAGATGTGGATGTTTGAGCAGACTTGTCTGTATTGATATAATTAACTAATAGCCGTATTTCCCCAAGCTATGCACATATTTGCGGGCATGGTTAACAGTGATGGTACACTGAAATACAAAGTAATTAAAAGTATTTTTTCTTATATTTGGTTATAAATAAAGAAAAAATTAGTAAGCAAAGGTCTGACCTACGGTATGTAAGTGTGGTTCTTGCTGCAGTCATCTCGCATTACAGTTGTACATCTCAGAGAGCACCTAAGGATAGCTAGCCAAACAGAAAACTACGAAGAGAAAGAAGGGAACAACCTGAAGTTGCTAGATAGGGGTTTAAAACCACTGAAAAGTAAAAACATATTATTTGAAAGTACGATTGAGTGAGCAACTTCTTACAGAAGTTGGGCTCTAGGCATCTAAATTTTATTAGGACTGATCAAAAGGCCTTTGAAAAGGAGTAACTTTCTGTTGATTTTAGTGGACTTTGATCTTGTTAGATTAAACTTAGATGGAGATTCAGAAGTGAACAAAAAGAAACCAGCTGTAACACAGTACAGAATTACACAATGATCTGCGCTGTTTCTTTTAGATCACCATCAGCTTCTCACCACATCTTTGCATCATTCATGTTTTTCTCACTGGTCTGAGTAATGGACATTTGTATAAAATTCAGTATTTCTGTTATTTACCTTAGTTTTAATGTTGCAAATAAGCTGTGTTCTTCAGAAAAGTCACTAACAGCAGTACTCGTGTTAATTTTTGCTTTCAGCTTCACCTCCTACCTTTGAACTGAACCCTATGAAGAAGAAAATCCTAGCAGCTAAAGGGGGGCGTGTAATCATTGAATGCAAACCTAAAGCTGCTCCTAAGCCAAAATTCTCCTGGAGCAAAGGAACTGAATTGCTTGTAAATGGGAGCCGGTTAGTATTGACTGTTAGTGGACACTATGAATCTTAAAAATGCTGCCTTATGTTTGTATTCATCGTGCAAGCTAGTTCTCACTTTTGTAGAGTTCATGGGCAGGAGAATCTGTAATTTCAGGAAAATGATACATCAAAACGTTACTAGCAATGTGGATCCATAGAGCTAGCAGGGCATGCAGCTTTAGCCAGTCTGTTTGGTGCTGTTCACATTTCAGAATTTAATTGTATCACAAAACTGTAAGAAAAATATTTGAATGACTACTAGTAAATGAAAGTGCACTCTTTTGCTCCAGCAATATGAGGCATCTAATTGTGTCACAATCTAGTTAAATATTTTTGGATTAAAGAGTGCTTGTAAATGTAGGAGTTAGGGATGAGCTTCCAAGAGATGAGCGCGGTGTCTCTTAACTTACTACAATTCTGACTGAAAGTATTTCTTTCTGGTCTAAATGCCTAATTTCCCTTGCTGTAATTTTTGCACTTTCAATAGTATACGTATCTGGGATGATGGGAGTTTGGAAATTGTCAATATCACAAAGCTGGATGAAGGTCGCTACACCTGTTTTGCAGAAAATAACCGAGGAAAAGCTAACAGCACTGGTGTTCTAGAAATGACAGGTAAACCTCTAAATTGCATTAGTTTGCTTCAGGTAGTATAACTCAATTAAAAAACACTAGTTTTTGTCCCAGCATTGCACTACTTTTTCAAGTCATTTTATATCTTTTCTTTCAAGATCAATTGCTCTTTAAACAATGAGTTGTGGCTTTTAAAAGGTATTATTCAGCAGAAACTGGTCACATATGCACCAATTTAGAGATTGCATCTCAGTTTTCAGGAATTATTGAATCTGGTCTGTTAAATTGGCACATTCTGATGCAACCGTTCAACTTGGTAGCTTAGCTCAAGCATGAATGGAGGGCCATGGCTGGAACAGAGAAGTGGGACTCTTATTGACCATCTTTAATTTCTATTCTTTTTTTTTTTTTTTTTTCTGGTGAGGTAAACAAGACTGAGAGAGCATTGCGTTAAAATAAACATGCATTGAATTTGTGAAGTAGGAGCGTATAGCCATGTGGTTGCACTACTAAATTCCCTTCCCTTACTGGTATTAGTGTTTACTGATTGAATACTGATATCCGTAGCTGTGTGTTTTAAATCTGATGTCAAGTAATTAAATAGCTGTACAATACAGACAGGAAAGATGACATTCATGAACAGTTATGTCTACAAAGTCTCACTGATAGTAGAAGATTTATTAAATACATTTTTTAATGTCTGTTCCAGAAGTCATACTTGATGTGGCAGCTCAATACCACAATATTGATGTACTAATGTAAGAATTAATCTGTATCATCAGATCATATGAAAGCATTTTTCTGTCTGATTTATTGTACCAAATGAGAGGGAGTTAAATCCAGTTGGTGGCCGGTCAGAAGTGGTGTCCCCCAGGGCTCAGTACTGGGGCCAGTTCCCTTTAATATCTTTATCAGTGATCTGGTTGAAGGGACTGAGTACACCCTCAGTAAGTTTGCAGACAACACCAAGTTAGGTGGGAGTGTTCATCTGCTCGAGGGTAGGAAGGCTCTATAGAGGAATCTGGATAGGCCGGACTGATGGGCTGAGGCCAACGGTATGAGGTTCAACAAGGCCAAGTGCCGGGTCCTGCACTTGGGACACAACAACCCCATGCAGCGCTACAGGCTGGGGGAAGAGTGGCTGGAAAGCTGCCCAGCAGAGATGGACCTGGGGGTATTGGTTGACAGCTGGCTGAATGTGAGCCAGCAGTGTGCTCAAGTGGCCAAGAAGGCCAACAGCATCCTGGCTTGTGTCAGAAATAGTGTGGCCAGCAGGACTAGGGAAGTGATTGTCACCCTGTACTCAGCTCTGGTGAGGCCATACCTCAAACACTGTGTTCAGTTTTGGGCCCCTCCCCACAAGGACATCGAGGTGCTGGAGTGTGTCCAAAGAAGGGCAACAAAGCTGGTGAAGGGTCTGGAGAACAAGTCTTATGAGGAGTGGCTGAGGGAGCTGGGTTCTTTAGCCTGGAGAAAAGGAGGCTCAGGGGAGACCTTATCACTCCATACAACTACCTCAAAGGATGTTGTAGCGAGGTGGGGGTCGGTCTCTTCTCTCAAGCAACAAGCAATAGGACAAGAGGAAATGGCTTCAAGTTGCATCAGGGGAGGTTTGGGTTAGATATTAGGAAAAAATTCTTCACTGAAAGGGTTGCGAAGCATTGGAACAGGCTGCCCAGGGAAGTGGTTGAGTCGCCATCCCTAGAGGTATTCAAAAGACAGACAGATGTGGTGCTTAGGGACATGGTTTGGTGGTAGACTTGGCAGTGCTAGGTTAACAGTTGGACTGGATGATCTTAGAGGTCTTTTCCATCCTAAATGATTCAATGATTCTGTGATTGTATGGTATCATAAGACTTAATTTTGATTAATCAGATCTATTTAATGTTTGCAGTTACTTTTTATCATCTTCTGCAGTTTCACATGTCTTAGTATTAACCTCAGGCATTTAATTGTCTTGAAAGGTTATGTAAATAAATATCTAGCACCTTAAAAGTCTGGTTATACCTTCTAAAATCAGGATGAACATTTGCATAATGAATCTGCACAGTGAAACGCTTAAACCATATGTTTATAAACTGTATAAACTAGGCATAAAGAAGTTTTAAATTTTGGAGTATTCTGCTCTGATTCATCTAAAAAGGAAAACCAAAGGACTAAGATGCCTCCCTTATATCACAGCAGAAGCAGAATGGTCAGATGACATTTCAAAATTATATTCACATTGTGGACAACAGTGAGGGTTGACTAAGAATGCTTTGAAAATTGCATTCCCAAGTACTTTGTGCGGCCCATAAATTTTTTCAGACATTGCTCATGACTGCAGAAAATTTAGAAGTTAAGCTGAAGCTGATAGGCAATATAAAGTCTGATGGCCTTTCCCACATGCTGTTTCATCACTGCTCCTGGACCACTGTTTCAGCAACTTCTTAGACTGGTGGTTCTTTATGTAAACATTTAGAAACTCACTGATGGTAGAACCAAACGCTGAATGTACAGGCATAATATTAGAATGCAACAGGTATCCTAAAACATGTCCATAGCTAGGATGTTAGAGATCAAGTATTAACAGGTTGCTCCAATGCACTGAGATACTCCATTCTGAGATACCGAGTAGTTGTGCCATCCACATAGTCTCAGGATTAGGCACATTTTGGATTACTAAAGAAGCGTCTGGGGGAAGGTTTGTCTCCAAGACAGAATGACAGGAAATGTTGGGTTTATTGGAGATATTTTGGTGTTCTGTGTATGGTGGGGTGTAGTGTGTCCTTTGGAGCACAATGAAACCTGGATCTTAACTAGTGGCAATAGCTCTTACTGCTATCATCTTCCAGGTTTTGGCACCCTATTCCCATTCTCGTATTTGTGGGAAAGATATTATATGTCATGGTATGAGGAGCAGATATTCAGAGGCTTTTTGTTTCATGATCGTATCCGAGAGAAAGGGAACAAATCTCAGTGATCCAGTGAGTCCCTTCCAGGACTGTGTAATTTGTCATATAAATGTGATACATGTACCAAGATCTCTGGCAAGCATCATGAACTCCCTGCCTTTTTCTGTTTCTATAATGATAAGAGGCATTGCTGAGGGGTATACAGCTTTCTTCCTTTTCTTGTATTCTTTTTCTTTCCACATGTAGCTATTTGTATAGTTTGTTATACATCCTTTGTATTGTTTCCCAGCAGATAAATTAAGATCTCAGTCCCTGTGATGCTGTAATGGAAATCTGACTCAGTCTGACAATTGAGTAGAATTTTCCATTCGTTAAAGAGACAGGTTTTAAAACATAAGAAATACTTTAATTAAAGCAAGAAATACAACACAAGTCACGTAAGATTCTTAACATGTCTTCTTTCTACCTGAGATATAGTCAATGAATAAAAATAGCTTTACAGAGTTGGTAATACCATTCAGAGTCTGAAACATAGTCATTTTCAAAGGATGGCTAAATAGAAGTTAGGCATTTCAGTTGTAGAAGTTTTCCTTTGTTCTGTTTAATTTGGTTCTTTCAAATGTAGCTGCATGAATAACATGTAAACTAGAGCTGAGGGAATGGTTTCATGTATAATCAAACAGTTACGGAGCTGAGCTTACATTTGCATAAACACTTATTAGAATTTTCCGTGTTTGCTGTTAACTTCACAGAAGCTACAAGGATTACTTTAGCTCCGCTGAATGTTGATGTCACCGTTGGAGAGAACGCTACCATGCAATGCATTGCATCCCATGATCCTACATTAGACCTGACATTTATATGGTCTCTAAATGGCTTTGTAATAGATTTTGAGAAAGAGCACGAACATTATGAAAGGAATGTTATGGTAAGATGCTATAGATCCTTATTTAATATGTGAAAGCCTAGTTTTCATTACTGTGAATTGCTGTCTTTTCTGTTTTACTTTTTATATTGTGTTGGTTCAAGTCTGTATAAATACAGTAGGCTAAGAACATAAAAGGCTAAGAACATAAAATTACAATTTAGACACCTGACAGACATGTAAACACTTGCAGGTAGATACCTGAATTCAGACATCTCAATTGATAAAGTAAGTATTTTTGTACCTCAGTTAAATCCCGCTCTGATGAAGAGTGTATACAGCTGGTAAGTAGGTAGCCTGATAGTAAACAGGGTGCAAATTGTCTTGAAAAAGCATGCATATGCATTCACTTTAACTTGCCCATATTTTTCTCATCAACATTTCTGGAATTTGGCACAAGACTGGGCCAGATGGTGGGTAGGAATCAAACAGTCTGTAAACACTGAGCAAGAAGAGTTTGTGTGAAGTCTAAACAAGTTAATACAAAGACACTCATTTGGCACGTAGAAGAGGAATTACAGACCTTTTGTGTTTGCATGTATCGTTATCTCTTTACAGTCTTCTGTCAGGCTTATTCAAAATTAATACCTTGAGCAGAAATCCTTTCTGGTTATGTCTAATGATAATTTACCTAATATTCAACAACAATCTCAGCGTGGTTGCCCACATGTGTAAATATTTATTCTGTTGTTCTGGGTTTAAATGATATAAAAATACTCAAATTTAGATACAGATTCCTTTCATGTCCCCAAGAGTAACTGGGGATGTGTAGAGAAAAGATTGCTAACTGTGCCTGTAAGGTCAAGAACTCCAGAGGCTGTGGTCAGTTTCAGCTCTGCCTTCAAAATTATCTACCTTGTAACACTACCTCCTACAGAGTCCTTATCCTAGACCAGCAATGTTATTTGATTTTCCATCAAGCAAGAGATTGTTCTTCTGTCGTTATTTTTCAATATCTGTTAATGTCCATGTGAGAAGATATTTCAGGCATAACTATTTTGGTCCAGTTTGGAACAAACCAGTCCTTCAAAGGCCCAGAGTTGCCTTAGCCTGCTCATTTGCTGAATTGTAAACATCCCTAAGAAGTCAGCGTGCTCACTTTCAGTGAGAGAACAAGTCTTTGTCCAAAAAGCCAGTAGAACTATGCAAAGATCAGCTGGGATACATTGAAACCCAAAGACATAAAGCCCCTTCTGCAGTAAACCTCCCAAAAGTCTATGTCCAAACTCAGTAGCAGGGTACTAAGCAATTAGAAAAGTGTATTTTATGTTGCTTCAGGAATTACAACTATGTAGGTTTACCCTAGTACACTAGCATCATCCAAAAAAATTCTGCATGTGGCTGTTAGGCCACACTTTTGCTAAGTTTCTATTTCCGCTTAGGTAATAATCAGTGCATAGCAGTACCTTGGAGAAGCTTGAATCAACTCCTAATGGCATTAGTTTTTCCTTAGATAAAGGCCAGAATGAGTGTGAGTGTCGGTCAAAATAAGAACTTAAAGAGTAAAGCCTGCATTGAATGTATTGCATGGAAAAGCAATACTCGTAAAAAGAACCATTCCTGATTTTGTCCTTTTTTTGTTGTTGTTGATTGCTTTTAACCACTTCATAGAAGTCACGCAAAGAAGTTGTGTTCCACTAAACAGCAAATCTGACTAAAAGAGTAGATGAAACAATGATTTTGGTGTGGAAGAAAGGTGAAACTGCCTTTACCAGATGACTTTGTAGTGCAAGACTGTGTAATGCAAGAGCCTGAACTTTTTCCATCTGTTTGTCATGTGTTGAACAAAAGGTTTTATATCACTGACATAAACTTCTGAGTTTTCCTCTTAATAATGAAAATAGAAGGAAACTATTTTTTTTATTTTATTTTTTTTAGGAATTTGATTCTGAAATTTAGTCCCAATTTTAGGACACTCTCTACCAAGACACTTCAAGTGAATGAGTCTGGGACCAAATATGGTCTTCAGCAAGTGTGTAAGGCATAATTCTTTCTGAAGTTTGACTTAATATTTAGGTTCCCAGCCACCTGTTTCATCTTTCGGAGATAGCCAGAGGTGCTGGATCTCCTGATGCCAAATTCTTACTAACTCCACAATATTTTAGGCACTTTACTGAAGCAATTGATTTTAAAAAACAAATTAGCCTATCTTGTTTCTGTGGTCTGGAGAGAGAGAGAGAGGTGGTTCACTTCATGTAGGCGTTGAATCTTGTGCTGGAAGTAACTTGGCTCTTTCAATAGACTGTAGGGATGCATACTCCATAGGATACAGAAGTAGCTGAGGTGTGACTAACTCTTAATTCATTTATACTGTTAAGTAGGTTAGAACAAAACATCAATTAATTTATTCATCAGAGTGTAACTCCATCTTCCTGAGGGATCCTTCTTAGTTTATGTTCCTTTCGCATTTGATCAATACTGGTATAAATAATTGAAGCTGGGAGTGCTTGTTGTTTTGCTTTCCTGAGCCTTATTTCTGTGCTTTCAAATGCAAAGCAAGTGCAGATAATTTCTGTTCCTCTTCCACAGGCAATTCAGTCTTCATCACTCAGGAGAGAGGGGGCAGTAGGACTGCATTCCAAGTCTGTGGTTGAGATTTGTAGTTATTTCAGGATTCAGCACTTAATAATATAGGAGAATTTTTAAAAATGCAAGGGATGAAATATAAATGTTTGTATAGGATGTAATTGAGGAATATGCACTTTCTACATTTCTGTTTCGTTTATTATCATTTTCTTACATAAAGGTGGTTGTTTTTTTTCCCCCTTCTAACATGAGCAAAGGGATTTTCCCCAGCCTACTGCTTACATCTCTCTCGCAGTTCTCAGCTGAAGTCACTGGGTGGCAGGTTTGCTCAGACTTTCTCGGGTTCAAAGGCGTGAACTGTTGTGCAGTAAGCAGCAGCAGCCCTAATTCCCGTACTGCCACACAACTCTTCACAAACATAAAAGAAAAAATATTCCATCATGAATATTGCAATTACTGGATATACGATGCATGCCCTCTGCTATAATTTCCTGTTGATGAAGGATCCTCATCTATCTTCCTGATAATATCGCTATTAATTTGTGGTGACAATGCAGATCAACATGCTGAAACTTGATACAGCCACAATATTTCAGTTCCCAAAATAATATTAATATTGCTGTCACATACACATAATGTAATGCTAATGAAATTTATGTAAATACCTGCATAAGTCTCTTTTTCTTTAAATGGAAGCTTTGGTAACTCCATCATTTGCTGAAGGCAAAACTAATTTGCATTACATTAATACTAAAACTCGTTTATCAAAACAACATTTGTCAGTGCTGTTTTGATTTCACGTGACCAAGTATGACAGTGATATTCAAAATGAAAAATGTATATACTAATTGGTTAACTTTCGAAGAGTCAAATGGAGTCTTCAAAATCTTATTATTATATTGCTTGCTTTTGACTTTATGTATGGTTTGTATTTAGTTGAGGAATTAGACATTAACACATTATTTCAAGTCCCATGCAGATATAGCGCTTAAAGTAATCGGGAAACATCTGATGTTTGGTCATTTGTTATTTCTGGATCTGCTTTTTGTCATGTATATTTAAAGATTGAAAGGCTTACTTTTAATACATATTTAAAAATAATATACACTATCCAAATGAATATATTGTTTTGATGTTCAGTTTATTACAAAAAAAAAATCTCTTTAATATGTGAAAGTGAAGATGTATAATTGTATTTTTAATACACGTTTGGAGCACACTAGTTCATTTGTATAGATAGTCAGGAAGAGGAGCTCCATAGTGTAACTGGTTCCAGTCAGAAACTCATATGTACATTTAAGAAGAGTACAAATGTAGATTGTAATAGCTTTAGTAACATATAGACATGGATACACTTTAAATTACTTTCCATACCGTCAATATTCCTGTGTTTGCTACATTCTTTATTATTTTTTTGATTTACAGAAAAGTGAAGTTAGGTATGTATGGTCTTAAACAATGTCAGATAACCTGAAATCCTGGTCTTTTTCTCACCATTGTATCTTTAATAAGATAAATTAAATTGCAGTTCATGAACTTGGCCTATTTGCAAATAACTTCTGTAAGAATTAAAAGAGAAGAAGTGGTGATGGAAAAATACAGTAGGGCAGGGCAATGAGTTTGTCACAGAGACAACTAACCTGCTGCTTGTTTATGTTTTCTCATATTAACAGTGAGATTATCAAAAGAATATAAGGAAAAACTGTGGGTACCTGAGACCCTTTCTTATCTACCAAACTGCAGACTTGTATCACACTGTCGTGTAATGTCTTGATCATTTAAAGTACTTTATTGAAGGGGTTTGTAAGTTCTATTCTTGGCATCTACTGTGTTTTTTCCTCACCACAGAAGGTGCTATCCTTATTTTTACATAAAATATCTACTTAATGCTGCTTTGTGATCATAATTTATTGAAAAAAGCATTCCATTGAGCTCAACTCAAGATGTTGATTTCCCCTCCCCTCTGCAAAACAAAATAAAGCCAGCAAAGATTGGAATCCCAGAACGTTAGGTGGTTTTATTAAAACGGAGGTTTTATTAAAAGTAAAGTAAGAATATTTATGAGAGAAATTTGAAGCTCATTGCATTATTTTTTTAAGATTAAACTATTTTTTTAATTATGAGAATTTTGGAGTTCTCAGGATTTTTTTTCTTGTCAAAAGTTCTTGGTTTCAATTGCTTGGTACTTGAGTTTTATTACGAAAATTACATCTCATATTTTAAAAATATTGGAAAGTAGAAAGCAGTCATAAAATTCCAATGCTGCATTCTCTTCCTGTTGTGAAAGGGGAAGAATCAAAGATGCATGCCCTAAACTCTCTGCTCAAATTCTCAGTGGTGGGGTTAAGA